>JANRMT010062856.1:38444516-38499701 GCA_026402145.1 Polypterus bichir lapradei
TTTACTCTTATGTAATTTTATTTAAAAAATAAACTTAAATTTTAAATATCCCAAAAGATTTTGCTCTCCATAAAAATATATCCTGTCAAAATTATACAAATTCAAATATGAACATGGTGCATAACAAAACCTGGAAACATAAATAAAATTTGTTCTTTTCAGCAATAACAAATCAAATCATTCAGTTTATGAACAAAGTGCGTATTTGGGAACACCGTAGTGTCGACTTGGTTCAACATTACTTGGTAACAGGGAAAGTGGGGCAAGTTGCACTGGTGCATTTGTGTCTCCCATAAAAGTAGCTTCACTTGAAATCACTTTGTGATTTTGCACGGGTAAAAACGTCTGCTGAAGTGTCAGATTCTTCTTTAACTCTTCTGCTTTCTGTATCTTGTGCATTGCATTCAGGTCTTTCAGGTTATCCTGATGTTTTGTCTCATAGTGCCGTTTTAGATTAAATTCTGTAATTACACCCACATTTGCTCCAGAAATGAGACACACGGGTTTACCGGCAATGTCAGTAAACATATACTCAGCCTCCCATCGGTTTTTAAAGGCTCTATGTTCAGAATCACCTTTTCTATTCGGCATCGTGTGGGCTAGCTTCGCAATAACTTGCAGCATCATAAGCTAGACTTGATTAACGCGATAAGTGTTCGGCAAGGCAGCTGAAGCGCTGCATTATGGGATCTGTAGTTTATTGTGTTACCAGCGCTTCATATCCCCGGGCCATTAATAACAATAATACAGTATATAAAATGATCTCGCGGGCCGGATATAATTACACGCCGGGCCGTATGTGGCCTGCGGGCCTTGAGTTTGACACATATGGACTAAATAGAACTTGAAAAGATATATTTTTTCAAATGTGATCGCGCAATTCAGATAAAATTGGCGCGCACTACAGTACATCGAGCCCGCACGCTATTGTGGTTTTGTCTACGTGCCTCAATAAATCATCCTCCCCTCGCTCTTACTTTTTTACCGTTCATCTAATGAATACACTGAGTATGGCTTTACCAAAACAATCATTGATGGCGAATAAAGTATCCATTATTCGAGTATGTAGATCGGGGTATATATATATATATATACATATATATATACCCGCGTATCGCAGCGGAGAAGTAGTGTGTTATAGAAGCTATGAAAAAGAAAAGGGAACATTTTAAAAATAACGTAACATGACTGTCAATATACAGTAATTGTTTTGTGAGTGTTACTGAGTGTTGCTGTCATCAAGGATTTGATTATCATTATTTCTTTCAATCAGGTTCGTATTTGTAGGATGTGTTGTGTTCAAGTTACATTCCGTGTTTGTCAATCGTCGTAAAGATGACATGTTTCATTCATCGATTCGGTTTTTTTTTTACACTGTCTTCCTTTAGCGGGACATTGACTTTTTCCACCGTGTGCTTTGTTTCCGCAGTAGCTGCATTTATGAATATGCTTGTATGTATCATACGCTTCATATTTTTTTGCTGCGTTTTCAATTGTGTAATTCGGTTTTTGTTCAGCGCTCTTTGGAACTGTTGCTTTTTGTCTGTGTTGTGTTCAAGGTACATTCCGTGTTTGTCAACCGTTGTAAAGATAACAGGTTTCATTCATCGAAGTGTTCACTACCCAAATCGGTACTCGTGAATCTAAGATGTTTAACAGGCATTCCCAGTATTAAGTTGTGGATTTGCCTGTGAATATTTAGCGGCGTGTTTATGAACTTAATTTAAACTTAAGCTTTACACCTTGCTTTCCTACTGATATGTCTACAAAGGCTTGTTCAGATTCAGAGGGTTGTTCCTCTCTTACTGCATCAATAAACAGCTCGTCTTCCTCTTTATCTGAGACATCACACACTGCATGCACGGGTTTACCTTTCCCAGTCCTGCAAACTTTAGCGAAGTGGTTCAATTTACCACATTTTTTACACCGTCTTCCTTTAGCTGGACATTGACGTTTTCCACCATGTGCTTTGTTTCCGCAGTAGCTGCACTTATGAATATGCTTGTATGCGTCATTCGCTTCATATTCTTTTGCTGCCTTCTCAATTGTGTAATGTGTTTTTTGTTCAGCGCTCTTTTGAGCTTTTGCTTGTTGTCTGCGTACTGCGTTCATAGTCAGTTCACGTGAGCCACTTGGAGTACATGCATCTAAGGTTCTCAGCTGAGCTTGTGCTATCTCGTGCGATCTTGCGTTGTCCACGGCTTTATTTAATGTTAGCTAAGACCCGGCACTTAAAAGTTTCTCTCGCACTTTCACTGAGTTTGTGCCTAACACTAGTCTATCCTTGACCATCTCATCTTCGTTTGCATAAGCACAGTCCTTCACCAGCAATTTTAACTCCATTACAAAGTGATCAAAAGTCTCGTTTATACCCTGTGTCTTCTCATTAAACTTGTATCTCGCGAATATCGTATTCGTCTTAGGCATGACAAACGCCTCAAAATGGTTATAATAAGTTTTCATTGCCATGGCTTCCTCCTGGGTGAGAGTCCATGTGTTAAAAATGTCTCTTCCTTTTACCCCAGTCCACAAGAGCAGGTAGCTGCATCTCTCACTCTCGTCTTTGCCTTTTAGCGGGCCAGTAAACATCAGCTCCACGTGCTATTGGAACTTTTTCCACTCTCCCGGCAGGTTAAGAGAATCCCAGTCAATTCGTGGTGAGGGATCTCCAACAAAATCCATGACTGTCCTCTATTCTGACACCATGTCTTGTTTTCACAAATTGTGAAAAATGAAATGATGGCGACACTTTCTTTTAAAGTATGCAGGTGAACTTTATTTATTACAGCTCTTACATTCACAGCATCCGTGCTCTAAATTAACTTCCATAATAGTAACCTTGAGGTCCCTTTTTCTGGTGCCTTCCTGATGACATAGGTGCCTAAACCATGCCTGATAATAATACATTTCAATGACATATAAATATTACAGTGATCACCTCGATAGACATCTCACCACCCAAATCGCTACTCGTGAATCTAAGATGTTTAACAGGCATTCCCGGTATTAACTTTTTGATTTGCCTGCGAATATTTAGCGGCAGCGTGTCTATTGGATTGCTGCTGACGGACGGCTTTATATGGGCAGGCACTCAATTACGTGGGAGGTGTGGTAATGGGGGGCGCAACTCTGCCTCACACGGCAGAGTTGGACATATATATGCACGTAAGTAGGATTCAGTTATGACCGTTACACGTAGAATTTCAAAATGAAACCTGCTTAACTTTTGTAAGTAAGCTGTAAGGAATGTGCCTGCCAAGTTTCAGCCTTCTACCTACACGGGAAGTTGGAGAATTAGTGATGAGTGAGTGAGGGTTTTGCCTTTTATTAGCATGTATGCATGCATGCATGCATGCATGCATACATACATACTTTAACACACTACTTCTCTGCTGCGAAGCGTGGGTATTTTGCTAGTATATAAATGAATGGTGGCTGGAGTGACAGTCCTGCCACCAACCCTAAAGTTTTCCCCTTAAATTGGAGGACCTGCATGCAAGGCTGGAAGCAGATTAACAACATACCTGGGACTAAGCAACTGCAGGTTAAGGGCCTTGTTCAACAGAGTCACTTCTGATGTTTATGGAATTTGAACCAGCAATCTTCCGATTGCCAGCACAGATCCCTAGCCTCAGATGCACCACTCTGCCCATACACGAGAGGCTGCCAAAAAAGAAGGTACTACTGAAACAAATCCATGTTATATACTCCTAGAATTCGGCAAAAAGTTTGACAGTGAATTCATTTCACCGTAGGAAAGAAAAGGTTTTATAGTCAGATGAAGCCAAGACAGACCTTTTTGACGAAATTTCAAAGAAATAAATGGCAGTGTTAACATTTGCACAGCAATATTTCAAAAAATGCTATACTTCTGTATGTAGTGAAAACATTATGTTATCAGGCATTGAAAAACAATGAATACTGTAAGAGAACTTATTTCAAACTGCTTATAAAAAAGCACATCTAAGTTAAAAGTTAATCTTTCACCAGGACAACGATCCCCAAAACGCAGGCAAGTAAACTTAAAACAGGGTGAATGTCCTGCTATTAATTGCCCTGTCAAAGGCATATCTTTTTGAAAAAGACAGCTGAAATGAAAGTGAAACCATTTTAATTGAAAAAAATACTGTAAATAATATTTTAATCTTTCTTCTCACTTGCTTAATTCAAGTCAGCTGGATAGAAATTAAACACACTGAACTTTGAAAACTTTGTCTGAAATACGGAAATACTTGTTTTGAGCAAAACACACCAGCAGATTATATGTAAATTGGATCAAGCAGGTTTGAGAATGTTATGTTAGACCTCACCCTCCCAATCACCTCCTCTCAATTTAAAGTTTCCAGTTTACCTAACATGTACATCTTCAAAATCAGGAAGGAAAACTCTGCACTGCCAGTGATAAGGTTTTAAACATTATTCTGGCACCAACTATCATGCCAGTATACTATACTGCTTAACAATAAGACTACTTGTGTACTGATCTCTCTTTCCTTTTTCTGATCTTAGTTAATCCATTTTAGTGACACAGGTAGTTGAAACCTACAACAGCGAGATCACTGGCGAACCAAAGAATTGCACTAAAGTAAAGGCAGTATGCCATTGAAACCTACAAGGATAACACAAACGTGAAATAAGGCACACAAAGAAACTTCATGAAATACATCACTTCAAATGCAACCAGCACAAAGGTTATTTATGAATCTGAACAGAATCATTAAATAAGCTGACCACTAGACCCATATTATAAACCTTACTATAACAACTTTCAATTTATAATACTATAAACAAAATGGGTACAAACTCAACGACACAGTAACAATAAATGTGTCTTTACTTCCCAGATCTCAATCCAATTATTATTTGAAAACAAATTGCTACAGATGCCTGAAAAGACAATACATTTAAAGGATGTAAATACTAATGATGGCATGAATTTGACTACCTCTTAAAAGACATGTTACTTCGGAACTCATGAAGCAATATCATTAAATTAATAAAGACACATTTTGCAGCTCATCCATCCTGTAGTGCAACTTACTCAGGCACCTCAGGTCCATTATGGAATTTCATAAATCAAGCAGATAATATAACTTATTTATGCCAATGTGTAAAGTATTCAAAAGTATGAAAAGACCTTTCAGAAGCAAAATGTAATTCTTAAAATTCAATGCTATTTTTCATCAGTTTTTTGCTACAGCTGAACTAGAATATCAGTCACTAAACAAATGAAAGGAGCAGTTTCACTCTAAAAGAACTAATTGCAAAAGTAGTTTGAAAAGAGTCCCTTCATCATAATGACACACTAAGGGCTTTCATAAATGTGTCAGAGCTTCCCAGACCTCCAAGATTTCCCGCCCAACCCGGCTTAGTCCTCAAAGAGCACATTTGTGCTTGGTACAAGAAAAAAAAAAAAAAAAAACTGCATAGATGAACACTCTGAAAATGAAGGAATTTTCCAAATTTAACAACCATAGAAGCCACTTTATAATTTGGCTTTCAGTGGTTTCAAATGCTGCCTTTGTATGGTTTGGGTAAAACCACCAAACAGACGCCAAGACAAATCAACACATGTACCAAAATCAGCATGTTCATTAGAAAGTGCCAATTTTAGACATTTTTAACATGAAATTCTTTTAACACGAAAATTCTCACAGCTATGCAAGATTGCAAGATACGAAACAGCGTTGTGTGACCATAAAACTAACTTTCCTATTCCATAGTGAAATGGCACAGAAATATGAATGTGAAGGATATTTTAGAAACTCAAAGGGACCCTTTTAGGTCAATAAACATTCTAATCCCAATCAAACAAAAGTAGAAAATATTGCACAACATGAGAGTACAGCATAAAATAAAGACAAGGAAAAATGCTGCATTTTGCTATATACACCTAAGTGGGAGGACAGTGTTTGTTATAAAGAAAAAAGTGACCAAATAAAAATTGATGAGTTTTACATCACACAGAATATGACTGACAACATGACAAATTATAATTTTTATCAAAGTTAAAGATGACAAAATGGACAGCAACTTATTCTGATGAATACACATTAATTGAAGCATAATACAGCTGATTACTTAATCTGTACAACAGACTACATTTCCAAATGAAAACAAACTATTTGTTCAAATTATTCAGGAATTAACAAAACACGAAAACAAAACAAGAAAGCTAAAACAGTATTATTGCCCCTAGGGTGTTAACTGCACCAATATGTTACCAAAAGTATGAGAACATACCTTTTCTCACTTTCTTCTGAAGCTTTATGGTGTCAGAAGATTTTTTCTTGATATCAGCTCGTGCCTTCTTATACTCTAAAGAAAAAAAAAAAAAAAACATGTCTTAACAGCGCATACAAAATCTTGAGATGCACAGACTATATGCTGAATGTATTTTTCATGGGAGTAACTGCTTTATGACAAGAGTTACTTTTTCCTTACAAACTTCACTAATTACCTCATCATTCTACACAAGCATTATTCAAAATAATGAACAAAACTGAAGGACGAGACATTTGAATATCAGAGGAAAAATACTTAGCCTGCTGATTAATCCATTTGAAACATTCACATGTCAAGGCACTATAGTAGAGCACGTCTAAACAAATTTAAGGTACAATAGGAAAACATCCATCTTTTACCAAGTTGTTAAGTGTTACATCAAAGACTGGATGGCTCAATGGACTACAATAAGACTTGTTTAGCATTCATAAGTTAAACAAATATGACTGACAAACAGCCAAGTAAGTGGCACAGTGTACTACGTGCTCCTTTTTTCTTACTCATTTATAGGTTTAAAAGAATTAGTCCAATAAACTATGCAAAACCCTCCATATCTCCTCTATGTAAACATAAACTTCTGGCCTAGCAAGTTGCTGATTGAATAAAACATTCTGTTTCACTTTTAACTCTGCCTTGTTTTCTGGTTTGTTTCTGAATGTTCACAATTAAAAATGGCTTGTTAAAACATTAGGAGGGGTTGGGGCAGGGGCAAAGGAGTAAGCAATTACAAATCTATTATTTTTACTCCCCCAGTTTTAAGTGCAAACACGACAATAAACTTTGAAGCCATAACATCTGGCAAAACTGCATATTAAGTTTAAAGCTATCTTATGTAATAACATATTATCTTAATTTAAGACTATATAATGGCAACAAAAGTTCAGAAACAATATTTCTATGACCAAACAGTGAACTTTTTGAGCTGGAATGTCAAAGGTCTCAATCATGAATTAAAAAGAGGAAGAAAGCATTCTCTCACCCAACAGGTCTAAATGCCAAGATAGTATTTTTACAGGAGACTTGCTTATTACAAGGATCAGTTTCAGCTGCAAAGAGATTGGACTGGCCAAAAATTCCACTCCAGCTATACAAAGAAAACTGGAAGTGTGGTAAACTTAATACAGAGAACAATTTCATTAATAGTATCAGATATAATATCTGACCCTGGAGGGCGATATGTGATTGTGATGGGTAACTAATTTAATTGTTGTGTTTGAAAGTGATTTTGAAAAATATCTACTCAACCCAATGTGGAAGATAGAGACTTCATCTAAAACATATTTGCATCCATTCCTAATGTGAACATTCATAAAATTATAATGGCTGGAGAATCTATGTTTTAAATCCAGACACGGATATTTCTTCAGCTACAGGAGCAATAACATCTAACACTGCAAAAACAATTACACATTTTGCAATTGATCATAACTTATCAGACCAATGGAGATTTCTAAATCCAAAAGTAAGAGCATACTCCTTCTCACCAGTACACCATTGTTGCTCCAAATTTGATAATTTCTTTAAAGATAATTTTTTGCCCATAATAAAATCTTGCAAGTACAGCGCTATTGTTATCTCCAATCATGCAACTCTGATTAAGGGAGCTCAAATCACTACGCCCCATATACTCATCTCACAGCTCGTGTCTCAACCCCCTGTTATTAGCTGACAAAAACTGTACAGAATTTATATCCAAGCAAACTGTTTTTTTTTTTTGTTTTTTTTTTGCAATTAGAACTGAACCGCTTGACAACAAAAGAAACGGAACAACTAATTTTTGAATCGCAACATCATTACTGTGAACATGGAGAGAAGCCTAACAAGATTTTATTTAAACAAATCCACAAGCAGGAAGTTTACAATGCAATATCAGTAATTAAAAACACTGACAAAGATAAAATCATTGATCATAAAAGTATAATGCACACGTTTAGAGACTACTGCAAGTCCTTATATTCTACTTAGTTTAAAGAAGACAAGACAAAATCTAATGTGGTTTGTGTTGCATTACAGATAACACAGCTAGATACTCTTAGTGCAGAGGAATTGGATAAATCTCTGTTACTCTAAGAATTACTAGATACTATAAACTCACTTCAGAGTAGGAAAGCAGCAACTTGGAAGATAAGTGTCTCCCTTTAATAAATTTGGTTTAGTCTTGTGATAATTGTGGAGGCTTGTGTATGTTCAATAACATTTTAGAATAAGCATTTATATTTGGGGAAAAACAGAATGAATTTACACAGGTTCCACATCAAGCATGGTAACACAGATGTTCCTGTAGCAGCCCACTTCAATAGCCATGGACACTGTGAGAGGGACTTTAAAGTCATAGTGCTTATGGGCAACTTCAGAACACAGCAAGAGAGAAAAGAATGGGAAGTTAAACTCGTGCTAAAATATAGCACATTAAAACATGGTTTAAATAGAGACAACAGTTTTATGGCCAGATATGAGGATGTTTGCATCTCTCAGACTGACACTGACAACCTGTGTACAGACCCACATTGTATTGAAAACCCATCAGAAACTTCAAAAGACTTTGTTGGAAAGTTATCTTAACCAATGATCTTGACCATACAATGGTCTCCTCTATTGCTAAATGAATCTTAGCCTGAAGAGGTTTATTTTTTTTTTTACATTTAAGATGTCTCACTTAAAGGTTTCTCAATGTTGTATCTGTCCTATTGTGTATATAAACACAGGGAATTCCAGTTTCTGTATTACATCTTGCATGAAGAAGGGGGCCCAAGTTGCCTTGAAAGCTTGCATATTGTCATCTTTTGAGTTAGCCAATAAAAGGTGTAATTTTGCCCGACTTCTCACTATTGTGGAAAATGATTCTCTTCCCTCTTTTCTACTGTTAAAGTTTTACTCTGGCTGTTGGCCTTCCTTTTTCTCTTGGGTGGGCACTGAATTTAGTCTTGTTAAGTTTAACTTGATTGTATGGAACGTTACTTTTAATAAAATCAATAATAAAAAAACACATTAGGAGAGATCTCATGTGATGTATGCATTTCCCAGGAAATGCTATAACATTTTACATTTAAGTATAAATGCAAGCCAAACCTATGTGTAAATATAAAAAAATTAAATTAGCATAACAGTTATATAGAAACAGTAAATTACATTTGCCGCACACTAAATTGAAATACCTGCGGTGGGCTGCCGCCCTGCCCGGGGTTTGTTTCCTGCCTTGTGCCCTGTGTTGGCTGGGATTGGCTCTAGCAGACCCCCCGTGACCCTGTAGTTAGGATATAGCGGGTTGGATAATGGATGGATGGATAAACTGAAACACACAGCTGCTTACTAGCCAAAGTAACTGTTGTTGCCCAGGTGTATTTGTAGAATGGGATAAGGAAAGGAAGCAAAGGTTTGTGATTTTTAAATGCTGAACCTGTTTTTTCTAGCTGTACCATTTGTCATTCACACAGCCTCTCTATAAAATGTCTCAAGAATGTTTATTGGGTCTGACTGGATTCCAGAATTGTGGCAACTCCTTGCTGGGCATGTAACAATGAATGCCATCATGTCGGACTCATCCTCTTAGTTCAATGTAATGCAGACAATTTGTACTGTTTACATTGTGAAGAAATTCCAACAAAACAAAAGTTAAATAACTAACCCTTTAATTCTCATTTGTGTTGCCAGCACTTCCACTTTTGATCAAGCCTCACCTAACACCCCACAGAAAACGTGCAAGATAATACAATTGATAGAAGCATCTAAGTAACGCTACACTCTGGTCATTTTGTCGGCTATTCTGGCTTCGGTTTGTTCAGATGTTTCACTAGTTCTGGGCCAACAGGTGGCACTGGTGTTCCAAATGCAAATTGTAGCATGCCAAAAGAGGGGAAAAGAAAAAAAACAAACAAACATCACACTGGTATCCAAACTACTCTATCTGGTCCATATGATCCTAGAGGGCAACTATGTAAAGATCAGTAAAAGTTGTAGGATTGTATAGGGAACATACATACAGACATTTTACACATATATGTAATTAAAAAAGGAAGAGGGCAGTAAAATTCATACAGAGGTTTCACATGGTGGAGAAAAAATCCTATATATGAAGGGGAAAATGTTTTATAAAAACAAATAATATTTCTGAGCTCTGGAAGCTAAGTGTAACTCATATGCCAAGTTGCATCAAAGACAAAAATGGTGATGCAAAGGCCAATTGTTGAGTAAAAATGCAATGACCCTATATTTAATAATCATGTTTTGGATAATTGTAAATTTCCCCTTGGGATTAATAAAGTATCTATCTATCTAATTAAGTAATGTATTTTATTGTAGTTAAAAAATTGAATCAGTTATTTGCCATTTAATTGCCAACTTAAAATTAGGTGAAGTGTACTTTAGAGTGCACCATGTTGTTAATCTTTATGAAACAACATCTAAACAGACTAAGCTGTGCCAACAAATAGTACAGCACTGTAAGGATTATGTTTATTTCTCCAGCACCTTCAATACCTTCAGCCATCCCTCTTAAGGGGTAAACTCAGAGATGTGCAGGTGGAAGAGCCTACTGTGTCCTGGATAATGGACTATCCATCAGGCAGATCACAGTTTGTGAGACTCAAGGACCGTGTTTCTGAATCGAATGCAACACTGGAACACTACAAGGAACCGTCCTATCCCTTTTTCTAAGACCAGGTTATGTCACTTGCGAACATTCTCAAATACTTCTTCACTTATGGGGTGTATCAATAAATCAATAAAGGAGATAAGACAGTGTATAGCAGTCAGGTATAGAAATTTGTTTCTTGGTGCAAAAAGTATTGTCTGCATTTTAACATCAGCAAAACCAAGGAACTGGTTATTGATTTTCGCTTCATCAAAGAGCCTTTATGTCCGGTGACTATTCAAAGAGTAGATGTAGAAGTGGTCCACTCCCACAAGTACTTGGGGGGGGGGGGGGGGGGGGGGGGGGTCCACATTAATAACAGGTTGGACTGGTCTCGGAACACAGATGAACTATATAAGAAAGGGCAGAGCAGGCTTTTCTTCCTTAACAGGCTGCATTCCTTTATTCTGGGTAGTGACATACTTCATGTCTTCTATAACTCTGTGAAAGAAATTGCTATTTTCTACACTGTGGTGTGCTGGGCTGGTAACTTCACTTCAAGAGAGTCACACTGAATCAACAAGCTAATTAAAAGGGCAAGCTCGGTTACAGGATGCACTTTGAGCACCCTGGAGGTAGTAGCGAAGGAGAGAATTGAAACAAAACCGAGTGCCATTTTAAACAATGCTGCACATCTTTTCTCTGACACACTCTGACAACACACTATGGCATTTTGTGTTGAATGTGGAGAAACACTTGTAATATTAGTTGTGCTGAGCTATATGAATTGTTCTTTTTTGTCTATTGCAAACAGCTGGAAGTTTGTAAATTTTGCCAATAAATCAAATTTGTATTGGGGGTTTAAATACTTTTGAGTGCAACTGTAAGTAGGTGTTGCAAAGACCTGTACAAGTCAGCTGCACATGCAAATTTGTTGCCATTTCATTAGCTTGTATTTTTTTGCCATCACAAAAGGTTATTGTGCGAGTAGAAGAGGAAATTATATTAAATGTGCAGGATGAAATAGCTTCTTTAAATAAATTTGAAAAAGTAAATCAATAAATGAAGTCATATGCAATATTTCTCTGATTTATAGGTGGAAAATTCTAAAATCTTTAAAGTTTCAAATATTTGCACGGGGTGCTCTATTTGACACTTCATTAAGAATATGAGTGACAAATTTAAATCAAGTCCACTGGAAAGCATGTTTTTTCATGCGTTCTCAGATATGATGAAGGCATTTGAACATGCCCAAAAAGATAAAGAATACAGTAATCCCTCCTCAATCGCGGGGGTTGCGTTCCAGAATCCCCCACGATAGGTGAAAATCCACAAGGTAGAAACCATATGTTTGTATGGTTATTTTTATATATTTTAAGCCCTTATAAACTCTCCCACACTGTTTATAAATATTCCCCACACAGTTATACAGCATAAACCATTTGTATTCTCTTAGATATTAGGTAAGATTCATTGAAATTATGTATGTAAACACAGTTTATATACAGTAAAACCTAAATATTTTAAAGATATCGAGCGTCTCCGATATCACAGATGTTACAGACATTAAGATAGAGAGGCCACCAGCAATAAATACGTACAATGCAAGAAAAATTGTATACAGTAAATGTGTGTACAGTCACACTAAAACGTACATACGAGGTGTGGCAGAAAAGTAATGAGACTGATTTTTTATTTACCAAAGTTTTTTATTTTTTTCAAACATCAATGTTATCCCCTTCAAAGTAGTTCCCTTGGGCAGCTACACACCGATGGAAACGTTGTTCCCACTGTTGGTAGCAGCGCTGGAAGTCTTCAACCGGTATGGTCTTCAGCATGTCCGTTACACTCTTTTGGATGTTTTCTAAAGTCCCGAAATGATGTCCTTTGAGGACATTTTTCAGTTTAGGAAAAAGGAAAAAGTCACACGGACTGAGGTCAGGTGAATAAGGGGGCTGGGGAACCACAGGAATGCCTTTTAAGGTCAAAAATTCTGGTATGGAGAGGGCAGTGTGACATGGGGCGTTGTCATGATGGAGCATCCATTTGTCTACAATGTCTGGTCTCACGCGAATGACCCTTTTTCTGAGCCTTTCAAGGACGTCTTTATAAAAAACTTGGTTGACAGTTTGTCCTGGAGGAACAAATTCTTTGTGGACGATTCTCCTTTTGTCAAAAAAACAAATCAGCATTGATTTGATCTTCGATTTGCTCATTCGAGCTTTCTTTGGTCGAGGAGAGTTTGCAGTGTGCCACTCCTGACTTTGCATCTTGGTCGCATGATTGTATTCAAAAATCCATGATTCATCACCTGTGATCACACGACTAAAGAAATCTTGGTCATTAGCGATTCTGTCAAGAAGATCAAGACACTTGTTTTTTCGATTGTCCTTCTGCTCAATTGTGAGGTTTTTCAGCACCATTTTGGCACAGACCTTTCGCATGTGCAAATGTTCAGTCAAAATTTGATGAACGGTAAATCTGTTCAAATTTAATTGTTCACTCAACATTCTTAATGTTAAACGACGGTCTGATCTCACAAGAGTGTTCACACGTTCGATGTTTTTTAGTGGTTTTCGAAGTTGAAGGCCTCCCTGAACGGTGTTCATCTTCAACGTGTTTTCTGCCTTCCAAAAATGATTTGTGCCAGCGAAAAACTTGAGCTCGGGATAAAGAATGTTCCCCATAGGCCCGTTTTAACTTTTCAAACGTCACACTTGCCGATTCTCCAAGCTTAACACAAAATTTAATGATACAACGTTGCTCCAAATTCCGCTGTTCCATTTTGCGTGACGCACAACCAAAAACACAACTTCGCTAATAGCAGTCACAAAAATCACGTAGTTAACGGAAGGAGTTGAAACTCGCACTGAGCTATGGGAGGGTACTGATACACGTGCTTTATCAAGGACAACAGCGCAGCGTTGCCAGATCGCTTGCAGTGTTGCCAGTCTCATTACTTTTCTGCCACACCTCGTACATGTACTAAGTAGAAAATTAATTATGATTATTCACCAACAATGACACAATGACTTGTCCGATAACGATGAGTTTAGTTTTACTTCACAACAAAGGAGAGCGTTACAGCTCTTCTAAAGGAGCCTCTTCAGGCAACTGTGTAGCACCGCCGTTGTTCTTCTTCCGGCAGCCTTCAATCCAAATCCCTAAAGCAGATTCTATCCAGATTACTGCCTTATTACATCCACTTACAACTCGTTTTGCACCCTGGTTAAAAGGACACTGCGGCTGTAGATCTTATATTCTTTTCCTACTTTTTAAATAAAAAGAATCGTAGCCTCATTGATGCCGTAATGGTGTCCTACAGCGGTGTAGCTTTTCCATTCCTTCAACATATCCAAAAGTTTTACCTTTTCGGCAATCGTTAACATCTTATGTTGGCGCTTGGGCACGGCCCCTGAAGCAGTAGCAGGAGCAGATAGTTTTGGAGCCATAATGAAGGGCTTGACTATGCACAAAGATAAACACAAAAGAGCACAAAAGTTAACTCTGTACACAGCGAAACACATTGATGCTGAATGAGTGAGACGAGACTTCCTGGTTAATGCCGCGGAATCGAATTCGGCGCTCCGTCACTGAGCCAATCAGCACACAGGAACTTAACTGCGTGTTCTGATTGGTTAGCTTCTCAGCCATCTGCCAATAGCGTCCCTTGTATGAAATCAACTGGGCAAACTAACTGATGAAGCATGTACCGGAAGTAAAAAGACCCATTGTCCGCAGAACCCGCGAAGCAGCAAAAAATCCGCATTATATATTTAGATATGCTTACATATAAAATCCACGATAGAGTGAAGCCGCGAAAGTGGAAGTGTGATATAGCGAGGGATTACTGTAGTCCATGGTAAAGTAAATGATAGCTTTATACTTAGTAAGTATAGAACATGCACTGTAAACTCATCCACCTCTAACCTAAGACATTTAAGTTACTTTTTATATACATTAAAAACGTATCACTGGGTTAAAAAAAAAAAAACAAAACAAAACACGGTAACAGGTTTTTTATTAAAACAGTATAGCATTTTAACAGTTTGCCTGTGACTTAAAAACCCATTCAAATAAATTGCTACAAACTTGGCAGTTGTTTCATTGACAGCATTTAGTTCAACAAAAGGTGTGAAACCACAAAATGAATTACATAATTCAATATATCATAAAATTACAACACATTTTGCATAAAAATTAAAAAAACTTCAGATAACACTACACTGACTGCATAATAAAATATTGTATACAAGGGATATGATTTATTTACAATATTTATACCAGCAGCCGATTACAAATGTAATTAAAGATTCTTCAACTTGAAATAGGAAAGCCAAATACTTAATAAACAAAGAACTTCAAATAAGTTATAACTACTGATACTGCCAACATCAACTTAACTAGCCAATGCTTATCTTGAACATAAACACTGTCTCTCTCTTTCTTTTTTTAATGTGAACATTTGTCATGCTCAAAAATAATTTTTGAACAAGAAATATTAACACTGTTCAAAATTAATACATGTTGGTAATACTTTTTTAGCCACTAACAACTGAACATTTAGATTAGTTGGTGACTTACTGTACCAAATGATCAATACCAATTTAACATGAATACACACATAATGCATTCCCATTAAACTGCCCACATTCAAGTCCATAGTAAAACAAAAATGGCCAGAAGAGGTCAGAAAAATTTAGATCGGGAAAGTAGGGGGTTTATAGTATAAAAGTATAGATTTTAACATTTAAAAATTACTTTAATACTTATTTTTTTATTGTATCGATTTTATAGCCTGCATTACAAACGCATTTCCAGTTCCCACTTTTCCATCCACGAACAGATGGATAAGACGGCAATATCAGCAACACTGGAGCCTTCACCAGCACACATAACTTACAAAGAGGGTAGCTCGTGTGGCATCCAGAAATACTTCAGACAGATACATGCAGCAAGCCTTTATGCAAGATTTGGAAATCATGGAAACAGTAATACACATAAACCATACAGGGGGCTTGCAGTTATCTTTAACTGTACCAGCCATACCTTGGCTGTAACAAGATGCCCACACCAGACCCAAGGTTTGGGTTCCAAAAGGCCATGGCACTCACATGGCTCCCCGTCCGAGCATAACTGACTCCTACAGCAAGTTGCCTACACCACCTGGTCACTCCAGCTCCCAAATTGCTCAGCTGGAGTGATCCTCTACGACAGGTCCCTGAGCAGTGGCCAGTTGCTCTCTGGAGGGGCTCTCCTCATAGCTGCTTGCTTCCTTGCTCACCTGCACTAGACCTCTCTCTCAACTTGCTATCTGCTTCTTTCCCCTTCTTTTAAAATCTGCTCCGATGTCCGCTTTCCCTTGTTTTCCTCCCTTATTTTCCTGTGCTCCCTTTTATATGTTGTGGAGCAGTTGCAGATGCAATCGCTCGATTGCCGCCCTGGGCTGATAATGAGTTAATCAGACGGCCGGCACATGCTGGCAAGGCAACACATGGTCGGCTGACCACTTCACACCAATGCTGTCTTCTCAGACAATCACTCTCACTTGCTCCACATACCAACGACAGCGTGTCTAATTATTTATTTAAAACAGCCACTTTTTTCTGAGCTGCAGACCTGCTATACCACAAGCTGTTAATCCTTCATACAGCAATGGCCCCTTCAGGCAACACGCTATTGTTTGTCAGAATAATCACTACTGTACTGCAAGATCAGCACTCAGTTAGAAAATGTGACATACATTGTGCAACAGCAACTGATAAATCATACATACCCAACGACAAAAAGTCACATGTGACATCCGCTTTACTTGTATTACAATTGTGTGATTTTAAAAGTACAATTCATCAAATTTACTATATTATGTAAGCACTATACGTTTTCAGTGCTTAACTACATAAAAGTGGTGGTGCTCCTCTGTGTGCTCATGTATTTAGTATGTCAATGCTCATTTGCAGCCAACAAAAGCACAAAGCGGTACCATGGAAGTACACATTAACATGCTAGACGTTCTAGCAATTTGGTAGTTACAAAGACATCACACCTTATTTAGATAAAAACGCAATGTGCACAGTTTGCATTCATGCAATTCCTTTAAGTCTGTTAGTGGTCTATTTGTGTGTTACTTTTCTGAGCAATGGTTCACAAGAGACCACATTAATGTTCTTTTTACTCAAATGTTTGTTTTAATATTTAAGTACTATGTTAATGAAAGTTTGCAATACTTATTCAATTAATATTTAATTACATTTGTAACATTTCATTAAACTACTTCAGTAACAGTACTTGTTTTCAAAAACTGTTATATGAATTTATACAGTCATATGAAAAAGTTTGGGAACCCCTCTTAATTCTTTGGATTTTTGTTTATCATTGGCTGAGCTTTCAAAGTATCAACTTCCTTTTAATATATGACATGCCTTATAGAAACAGTAGTATTTCAGCAGTGACATTCAGTTTATTGGATTAACAGAAAATATGCAATATGCATCATAACAAAATTAGACAGGTGCATAAATTTGGGCACCCCAATAGAGATATTACATCAGTAGTTAGTTGAGCCTCCTTTTGCAAATATAACAGCCTGTAGATGCCTCCTATAGCCTTTGATGAGTGTCTGGATTCTGGATGGAGGTATTTTTGACCATTCTTCCATACAAAATCTCTCCAGTTCAGTTCAATTTGATAGCTGCCGAGCATGGACAGCCTGCTTCAAATCATCCCATTTATTTTCGTTGACACTCAAGTCAGGGGACTGTGACGTTCCAGGACATTGTACTTCTCCCTCTGCATGAATGACTTTATAGATTTGGGTGTTTTGGGTCATTGCGTTGTTGGAATATCCAACCCCTGCATAACTTCAACTTGTGACTGATGCTTGAACATTATCCTGAAGAATTAGATAGAATTGATATTGGGTTGAAGTCATCTGACCCTCGACTTTAACAAGGGCCCCAGTCCCTGAACTAGCCCCACAGCATGATGGAACCTCCACCAAATTTGACAGTAGGTAGCATGTATTTTTGTTGGAAGGCGGTGTTCTTCTGCCATGCAAAGCACTTTATGTTATGACCAAACAACTCAATTTTTGTCTCATTAGTCCAAAGCACTTTGATCAAAATTGAATCTGGCATTGCTAAATGAGCATTTGCATACAACAAGAGACTCTGTTTGTGGCGTGAGTGCAGAAAGGGCTTCTTTCTCATCACCCGGCCATACAGATGCTCTTTGTGCAAATTGGGCTGAATTGTAGAATGATGTACAGATACACCATCTGCATCAAGATGTTCTTGCAGGTTCTTTGGAGGTGATCTGTAGGTTGTATGTAACCATTCTCACAATCCTGCATATATGATGCTCCTGTATTTTTCTTGGCCTACCAGACCTGGGTTTAACAGCAACTGTGCCTGTGGCCTTCCATTTCCTGATTTCTTACAGATGAAACTGACAGTTTAAACCTCTGAGACAGCATTTTGTAGCCTTCCCCTAAACCATAATACTGAACAATCTTTGTGTTCAGATCTTTTGAGAGTTCCCATGATGTCACTCTTCAAAAGAGAGTCAAAGAGAAGGACAACTTGCAATTGACCACCTTAAATATCTTTTCTCATGACTGGACACACCTGTCTATGAAACTCAAGGCTTTGTCAGGTGGAGTGGTGGCTCTGAGGCTAGAGATCCGCACTGGCAATCGGAAGGTTGCCGGTTCGAATCTCATAAATGCCAATAGGGACTCTGCTCTGTTGGGCCCTTGAGCAAGGCCCTTAACCTGCAATTGCTGAGCGCTTTGAGTAGTGAGAAAAGTGCCATATAAATGCAAAGAATTATTAATAATTAATTAATTAATTAACAAGTGATCAGTATTGCAGTGGGCTTGCGCCGTGCCCGGGGTTTGTTTCCTGCCTTGCGTCCTGAGTTGGCTGGGATTGGCTCCAGCATGACCCTGTGGTTAGGATATAGCGGGATGGATAATGGATGGATGGATGGATGGAAGTACAGTAGAGTCTTGCTTATCCGACATAAATGGGCCGGCAGAACGTCGGATAAGCAAAAATGTTGGATAATGGCAGGTGTTAAGAAAAAGCCTATTAAACGTCAAACTATGTTATAATTTTACACATTATGAACCTAATAATCATGTTTTACAACAAAACGGAATACATTAACTTAAACTGAAAAACATTAACTGAAAAAATGAACTTACAGTTACAGAATTGTCTGGAGTTAAATACAGTATGTACTGTACTTAAAAAGTTCTGTCCTGTGATGATTTAAAGACATTTTTGATCGTAGTCTGCTTTCCTGATGAGTGCCGTTTCTTCGCTGTCAAGTCTCGCCATCTTTGCAGCATCGTTATGTCGATTTCTGTAGCTTCTTCTTGCTGCTCAATGTAATTAATTACAGTTTCTAGAGCCTTAACTCCGTCACTCATATAGTCAACATCTGTACGAGCGTATACTGTTTACTACAGCATTGTGAATGCGTGTGTATGTGTTTGTGCTGTGACGTGCGAGTCCCCGTCTTGCACCCGAAAACTCGAAGCTGAGTCTCAGTACTTTTAGCAACACCAGCTTTATTCAGCTTGAAACAGCAACAGCGCAGTTATTTATTTTAGCGGGATCTGCCATTCTCCTATACACAGACACAGCAGTCAGGCAGGGTCGGTGGGGGGGGGGGAGTAACACTGTGCCCTGCACATTTATAATGTTCCTTGTTTCTTCTATCACCCATCAACGGCAGACGCTTATAGCATGTCCGCAATCTTTTCGGATTGGCTTTTACATCGAACTGCTACAGCGCTGGGAGACTGCAATTACTTTGGGATGCTCTTCCGCGTGTCGTCCCGTTGGGTAGAATTCCACAAGAGTTTAGAAACTCACTCACACCAGCCATGATTCTTTTCAAAGGTAAAGTGCAGGTTAATTTTCTTTATTATTTTTACTTTATATTATTGTATTAATCATTTTTATATGAATAGTTTTGGGTTGTGGAATGAATCATCTGAGTTTCCATTATTTCTTATGGGGAAATTCGCATTGATATACTGTACGAGTGCTATGGACTGCGTGCACATTCCCAGAACGAATTATGCTCGCAAACCGAGGTTCCACTGTAATTAGCTGCGGTAGAGTCAGGAGCAACAAAAAATAGACTATGCTCATGCTCGCAACTTGCAGTTCTTGTTGCCGATTGATGTATTTTTTTTTTTGCGGTGGGACGTTGGATAATACGGAATGTTGGATAAGCAAAGGTAGGATAAGCGAGACTCTACTGTAATCAGTACTGAGCAGTTACATGCATTCAAATCAGCAAAATTACAAGGGTACCAAAATTCTTGCAGAGCCACTTTTTCACATTTGATTTGATTTCATACAACTAAATACTGCTTCACTAAAAACCTTTGTTCGGAAAACACCCCAGTACTCAGATGTTCCAAGGAAATGAAAGACATACCACTGTTATCTTTTTTGATGAAAGCAAATTATTATGCAGGCTGAGAGGGGTGGGGTTCCCAAACTTTTTCATATGACTGTAATTCTTTATTTAGTATTTAAAGAACTTCACTCTTACCTTTTATAAAAGACTACAGTACTGTACTTTGCATGTAATCATTAAAATTTCCATTTGTTTTCAATGTTAAGATTGTAATTCATACAGAATTAAAATTTATTTAAATACATATTTTCACTGAGTTACACCATGCAATATACTTGGTATTGAAAAATGGTACCAATCTGAATATTTTTCTTACTATAATAACAAAGACAAAAATGTTGGTATTAAAATGGTGTTAATCCTATCTGGAAGTGCCAAAATATAACATACTGGAAAACCTTGCTCTTATTCCAAAATTGTTTTAATTTTTATTTTGAATGATACAGCCAATTCAAAACAGATATAAAGTACTAAGAATTTGCAGAATTTGTCATCTCTCCTATCCTAACATAAATGACACAAGGTCATTGTGTGAAATCAAACTTGTCAGTTTTACCTGAAGCCTTTTTACAGAACTCCTCTAAAAAAGCCTTTATTTTGCTCTTTTCAGCATTTTATTTTTTTACATGATTATGCCTGGGTACAACTTCAGAATTACAAAAATAGTTGGAGGTGTCGTTACCATACTCAAATTTATAACTGTGACACAGCATTTTATTCTCCAGCTTAACATTCGTGTGCTTTTACTTACGCGCTATACTTAATGAACATTAGTTTGCCTTCAAAAGCCAAACAAAGTACACAAATTCAGTGGTTGCATATTCATACTTAGGAATAAAGGATGCAGTTTTGCTTGTCATATTAATTGCAAATTGTTTTGGCAATTAAGCAACTCTCTTAACAGTATATGTCATTAATAGGGAGAATGTGCCTTGTTCTTCAAAGCACTGAAATGCTCATTTTATTTTGGTATTGACAGAGCAACTCATAGCATTGCTGGTTAAGATAAGCTAAATAGCCACTTCATTTGAATCTTGCTTTTATGTTTTTGTGCTACAAACTGTCGTTAGTGCTGCCTGTCCTTCCACACTCCACAGTAATATATTTATAACTGCGTTGTGGATGCGTGTGAGGCACACCCCCCAACAGCATGATCCTGAACTGCATATACTTCTAGAAAAAGGACACATTTCTGGAATGATGGACATCTATAGAATTGCTCTTTACAATCAGATAATAAATACACAGCCCCTGTTAATTTATAGGGACTGTAAGACACCATTAAAAAGCAATTAATTTGTTATCTTTTCATCTTATTTTACAAATGTGTCACAATGCAAAACAATTGCAGCACATTTGATCAGTTTTTCACCCAGCTTGCACAGTCTGTTTCTGAATTAATTTCATAATAGGAAAAAGTGGCAATAATGCAAGCGTGTTAAATTAATTTCCGCGAAGTAGGATTTTTTAATTTATAAATCTAATATTTTCGCGCTTAGAGCATAGAAAACCTGTTTATGACCTTCTAAATACGTTTTTTAACATTATTAGAGCCCTCTAGACATGAAATAACACCCTTTAGTGAAAAGTTTAAACTGTGCTCCATGACAAGACAGAGATGGCAGTTCTTTCTCACAATTAAAAGAATGCAAACATATCTTCCTCTTCAAAGAAGTGCGCCTCAGGAGCGGAGAATATCAGAAAGAGAGAGAAAAGTAAACAATCAAAAATCAATAGGGCTGTTGGGCTTTTAAGTGGAAGCACTGCGATAAAGCGGCCGCAAGGAAGGGATCAAGGTAATCTTTCAGCATTTTTTAGAGGAGCGTCCGTATCATCTAACCAAACAGCCTCTGTGCAAACAGCTCCTCTGCTCACACCCCCTCCGTCAGGAGCAGAGAATGTCGGAGAGAGTGAGAGAGGCAGAGAAAAGCAAACAATCAAAAATCATTACGTGCTGTTAGAGCTTTTAAGTGTGTGAAGCACCGCGAGGGAAGCATATCGTATATCATTGAGGAGTTTTATTTAATACGTAATATGTGCTCTGATTGGGTAGCTTCTCAGCCATCCGCCAATAGCGTCCCTTGTATGAAATCAACTGGGCAAACAAACTGAGGAAGCATGTACCATAAATTAAAAGACCCATTGTCCGCAGAAATCTGCGAACCAGTGAAAAATCCGTGATATATATTTAGATATGCTTACATTTAAAATCCGCGATGGAGTGAAGCCGCGAAAGTCGAAGCGCGATATAGCGAGGGATCACTGTATATATATTTAAAAAAAAGGAAAAAATAAATAAATAAATAAAAAGAATGATTCCTGAAATTATCCTGCACAGGCAACAAAGCATTGTGCAGTTTTGTTTTTTTTTTTGACAATGCTGTGTAGTCTGTAGTTTCATCACTGTGAGCCATTTGTACATGTTGTTATAAAGTATTATTGAGCATTATGGAATAATTCATCTACTACACATAAGTACAGAACAAACTTTATTGGTACTATAGATACAGTTAAAAAAAAAAAAAAAAAAAAAACTGAAACCATTATGTTTTTGGAAATTTGGTATCAAAGAACCACCAAAATATCCTCAAATATCACCAAAATAATGTGACATTCCTAATTAAAACAATAAATTTTTACAAAAAGGATAAGCTTATGAAGCTACTAGCTACACAAGTACAGACAGTATGTTGCAAGATATTGCAATATTCTTCTCAAATAGTGGAGAAACAGATTCTCACCATAATACTCTTAATACTACCTACTACTGAATTTCTTACTAGAAAAAGCAATTTCATAATATGCATACTGTAATAACTGGTAGTTTGAGTAAAAAAAAACTTCCTAGAGCTGAATTTTTGCTAGTGGGGTGCTAGCACCTACATGCAGCTATATCTAGCTAATTAAGTAGGCGAGCACTCGTGTCCCATACACCGCACGACCCCGAGTGTCTCCGTACATCATTGCATAGATGGTAAATCTAGCAAGACAGCTCTGTCCTTTTTCTTTACCTCTTTATTAGAGCAGAGAGTCAAAACAAAGCTTAACACATTGCAAGGCCATTGCGAAGGTCATTCATAAAGACATCTTTCTCCATGATGAAATTGAACCAAACCCATCCAAATTAACTTGACATAAACACATAACATCTCTAATACAAAAGAAATCGACTGCCTTGCTTAATTAACATAAAAAGTAAACTCTAAGGAAATACCCATAATGCACCATGCTGTTAGTGCTGACTGCCGGGTCATTACAATACTGAGCTTAAACTGACTCTACTACAGGGAGATTCACTTGAAAGAGGCCCCGAATATTCTGCTGTAACTCCCGTTAGGATGAAGAAATCTGAACCAGAAAAATACGCTATATACCTTGATATATGTGTAATTGATTTCATTACATGCGATGCTGGAAGGGGGGGGGGCGGGGATCTGGGGAATAGCAGCACTTTCACGTTGGATGTTTTTATTCAAATCTTCCACGTTGCGAGACTTGTTCCGATAGACTTTTCCTTTGAGCATACCCGAAAGGAAGAAAGCTGGTGGTGTCAGATCCGGTGCTCGTGGTGACAAAAGCCCCTTTGAAATTACCCTGTTGCCAAAGGAGGACTCAGTTTCTGCCATGCTCTTTACCATGTGTGACACGTTGCTCATTTTCCTGGAGGTAACCTTCCGTTAACTCACGATCATCCAGTTAATTCTGACATCGCTTAAATGAAATGGTGACCTAACAGGTTCGCACCATGAAGACACGCTGCTCAGTACTGTACACCACAATACTGATCAGAAGTCGAGTGACTGAGTGAAGGGGTATGGGCAGTATGCACCCAGAAGTTGCAAACAGAGGTTAAACATCACAACATCGTGATTCTACCTCATTGCTCCAACGCAGGAGCATCCCGGCTTGTTTGAAAATCCATTTACTGAAGAGCACATTGCATCTTGTTACTACGTTCAGGTTGCCTTGTCCTAGCAAGAGTTATTACAGAATATCCGGGGCCTCTTTCGAGTGAATCTCCCTGTAGTATTATCTACAGACTTATATTAGCCTAAATGCTACATGAATCTTGATCACAAAAAAACTTTTTTGGGGTGGTTGGTCTCAATAGAAACAAAGGAACATGAATTTTCTTTTTTGGTTTTGCACTTAGAAATTCATTTCTGTACCTATTAGGTGAAGTGGTCTCACTAATCTTTTTTTTAAGATATGCATCAATACTATGTTTCTCAGAATGGGCACAACTACAGATACTTGTTTTTAAGTATTCACCAATAACATTTTAGCGAGACTGAAGGCTGAAAGATATTTATTTACTGGAAACAATTGAGCAAGCAAAGTGACATGGTCAAAGGGAAAAAATGAAACTTAAGACACTTCACATGTCTGAAATGCATATATGAAACCCATACAAAATTGTTCATAATTACTCAAACACATTCCTTGCTTAAGTACCCTGCACCATGCCTCCTTCTCCTCTTCCAGTACTCTACTCTGCTATTTGTTTTTCTGGTCCTTGGGTGCGAAAGGCATGAAATCAGTCCCCATTTATATTTTATGTAAGTTGAGGTGCGGTAAGTCTGTGTTTCACCGAGTTACGGAATGTACTAAATGTTGCGCTGTAATGGTCTTCGGGCATTTCCTCCTTGTTATATATTTTTTTTTTACTTGGCACTTTCATTAACTGCAATTTAAAAATTCTACTACTAAGTAAAAAACAAAATTGTTTTGCTTATTAAAAAAAAAAAAAACAAAACAGCTGGTTGAGGGTAAATCAAGAGCAGCCAGAAATTTTACGTTTATAGATTGGGGCGCCAGTCAAGTGCTGTGGTTTGGGGTCCAGTGGTATAAGAACAACATATGGGATTAAACTCAATGTGATTCTTTACGCCCATTAGATACTTAGCAAAAATAAACATAACTTTAATGCCTTTTTTTTTTTTTAATTACGCTTTTTTGTTTTAGGACTGAAAAAGGGAAATTCAGTGCCTACACCTGTATATCCCTACAAAGATGGCACAGGTTAAAGAAAATAGCCTAAAAGTGAATTAAGACAAGACAATATCACACCATAGACTTGGACAATGAATCGCGTTGGAAAGGCAAAGAATGCAATGCTATAAAGTCAATAATTTGAACCCGGAACCAAACACTAAATTCCACATAGCATTTGACATTATTCTTAAAGGTTTGCTATTAAAAAACTGCTTACCTGTGCCAACATAAAGCAGATGTCCAAGTTGCTAGTCAACAACCAATTAATGTTATGTCTTCTTATCTTGGATTTTTACATTATACTAAGCTAATGATTATGATTTATACTGTGTAATAAGTAGGGCTACAACTAATGATTATTTTGATAATCAATTTGGCAATTATTTTGTCAATTAATCGGTTAGTAGGATTGTAAAAAAAAAAAAAAAAAATCACTTGAAATTAAACACAAAGTTCATAAAATGGAACTTTTCACCAAATAAACAGATTTGTATAAAATTTTCAGAAATGTCTTTTTTAAACAATCTACTTATAGATATTTTAAACAAAATATAGGTTGCTATATAACATTTACAATAAACTGAACAAATATAAATAAAAAAACTTGCTAGCAATTCTGGCTCTGATTGTGCAATGAATACACAACACACTTTCCTTGAAAGCAACAGTTTTCAATAAACTAAACTCGCAGGTGAGGAGGGTGTGTTGAGCAGATGGAAAGAATACTTTGAGAAGCTGATGCATGAAGAAAATAGAGAGAGAAAGATGGAAGATGTGAAGATTGTGAATCAGGAAGTGCAACGGATTAGCAAGGAGTAAGTAAGGGTAGCTATGAAGAGAATGAAGAATGGAAAGGCCATTGGTCCAAATGACATACCTGTGGAAGCATGGAGGTGTTTAGGAAAGATGGCAGTGGAGTTTTTAACCAAATTGTTTAATAGAATCATGGAAAGTGAAAGGATGCCTGAGGAGTGGAGAAGTATACTGGTACCTTTTAAGAATAAGGGTGAAATGCAGAGCTGTAGTAACTACAGGGGGATAAAACTGATGAGCCATAGCATGAAGTTATGGGAAAAAGTAGTAGAAGCTAGTTTTAGAAGGGAGGTGATGATTAGTGAGCAGCAGTATGGTTTCATGCCAAGAAAGAGCACCATTGATGCAATGTTTGCTCTGGCGGCGTTGACGGAGAAGTATAGAGAAGGTTAGAAGGAGTTGCACTGCGTCTTTGTGGACCTGGAGAAAGCATATGACAGTGTGAATTGAGAGGAGTTGTGGTATTGTATGAGGAAGTCGGGAATGGCAGAGAAATATGTAAGAGTTGTACAGGATATGTATGAGGGAAGTGTGACAGTGGCGAGGTCTGCGGTAGGAGTGATCGATGCATTCAACGTGGAGGTGGGATTACATCAGGGATTGGCTCTGAGCTTCTTATTTGCGATGGTGGTGATGGACAGGTTGACAGACGAGATTAGACAGGAGTCCCCGTGGACTATGATGTTTGCTGATAACATTGTGATCTAAAACGAAAGTCGGGAGCAGGTTGAGGAGACCCTGGAGAGGTGGAGATATGCTCTAAAGAAGAGAGGAATGACAGTCAGTAGGAACAAGACAGAATACATGTGTGTAAATGAGAGGGAGGTCAGTTGAATGGTGAGGATGCATGGAGTAGAGTTGACGAAGGTGGAGGAGTTTAAATACTTGGGATCAACAGTACAGAGTAATAAGGATTGTGGAAGAGAGGTGAAAAGGATAGTGCAGGCAGGGTGGAATGGGTGGAGAAGAGCGTCAGGAGTAATTTGTGACAGATGGGTATCAACAAGAACGATAGGAAAGGTCTACAGGACTGT
Source organism: Polypterus bichir lapradei (assembly GCA_026402145.1). Lineage (NCBI taxonomy): Eukaryota > Metazoa > Chordata > Cladistia > Polypteriformes > Polypteridae > Polypterus > Polypterus bichir. The sequence goes on from JANRMT010062856.1 coordinate 38,471,652, forward strand.
AGTGAGACCAGCTATGTGATATGGGTTGGGGACTGTGGCAGAAAAGCAGAAAGCAGGAGACAGAGCTGGAGGTGGCAGATGCTAAAATTTGCATTGGGTGTAAAGAGGATGGACAGGATTAGAAATGAGTACATTAGAGGGTCAGCTCAGTTTGGAAGTTTGGGAGACAAAGTCAGACAGGCAAGACTGTGTAGGTTTGGAAATGTGCAGAGGAGACATGCAGGATATATTGGGAAAAGGACGTTAAAGATAGAGCGGCCAGACAAAAGGTAAAGAGGAAGGCCTAAGAGAAGGTTTATGGATGTGGTGAGAGAGGGCATGCAGATACTGGGTATCACAGAGTAAGATGTAGAGGACAGGAAGATATGGAAAAAGATGATCTGCTGTGGCAACCACTATGTGGCAACCACTAACAGGAGTAGCCGAAAGAAGAAGACGAAGACGATTTACTGTGTTGACTGAAAGAAATATGGAAGGCATTTTATCACTGTCATCATGAATCATCAGTCTACTTTTTTGCACTCTAACCTGTTAACGTTTGGGTTTAAAGGCTGTAGAGAGGCAGCTGAAGCATTTTTATATTATTTATTGAAAAATACTTAGGTTACAGACATCCAACCCACGACATACGAACGGGGCCGCAGCTGCAACGCATGCGCCTTAATAACTGCCGCTCCGTCATCTTCGGACTGGGGACGCTACAAGCGGTGGCTGGACGGAGGCTGGAGGGGGGCGATTTTGCTGCTCGCGCAGTGTAGTATCCCTTGGGCGGCTCCCGGCGGCAAGCGGTTTCACTGCCCACCCACCACATATGGCTGCCCCGTTCGTTCTCGTTGGGCGGCTGGGAATGCTGCAAGCGGTGGCTGGATGGAGGTTGGAGGGGGACGATTTTACTGCTTGCACAGTGTAGTGTCCCTCGAGCAGCAAGCGGTTTCACTGCCTGCCCACCACACACGGCTGCTCCGTTCGTTCTCGGTGGGCGGCTGGTAATGCTGCAAGCGGTGACCCGGTTGTGGCTCAACGGAGGCCATTGAAGGTGAACGGGGCGGTGGGGGGTAGCATTGTAATGTGCATCGGATGGCTGCCTATTGAATGGGGGCGATTCACTACCTGCCTTTGGCCGCACCATGTTCGTTCTCGGTGGGCGGACGCTGCAGGAAGCATACTGTAGTGAAGGTGACTGTGAGGTGGGCTGGTGATGAACCGCCGTCAATGCCCCCATTCATTCTCAATAGCAAGCCTGCTTGTACTGTTACGTACATAGCAAGAAGTTGTCTCTTGTCAGTACATCAGACGTGTTGACGACTGGTGCCTTCCTGCTGTGATAGCGTGTACAGTGCTGTGCAGAAGAGCTCATCTTAATCTTTTGTCTCCACCCTTCAACAATATCTCTGAAACACAAATCTGATGCAAGTGCTGGTGATACAGTAAAGAAGAGAATAACGATCACCATTGAAAATAAAGTAGAAATAATAAAAAGGTCAGAGAGAGGTGAAACTCCATCATTCATTGGCACAGAACTTGGTTACAGTCGGTCAACAATAGCGTTTATTAAATTTATGTACCTGTTCCGACTTACATACAAATTCAACTTAAGTACAAATCTACAGTCCCTATCTCGTACGTAACCTGGGGATTGCCTATATTACAATTTACATTTAGGTACATCCCCCACCCCGATTTCAACTCAGACTCCTGCAACCCAATAATTGTCTCAGACACTGACATTAAATCTGCAGCCCTAAAATCGATTAGTTGCATTGTTACCATTACATATGTCACTTCATTAACAAAGAAATGGTGGGGGAAAGAAAAAAAAAAAAAAAGTCTTGCAACATCGTAAATATGAGCTCACTCAATATGAGAGTACCACAATAGCCAGCATTTAATAATTGCTGCTATCTGGGAGATTTTGCTAATACTTAACAATGGTTTCAGCCTCCTTATTCCTTGATGTTGACAATAGCCTTTAAAAGTGTTACGTTAGCCGTAAAAGTTGGCAAAAAAAAAAGTAATTTTAGAGTACACTTAGACTATTGTAATGAAGGACATTGCTGTGCAAGGAATAAACATTTTCATTTAAGAAAAAAATGCTTACACTTTTTTTTTTTTTTTTTAACAAACTTTGCATTTTTCAAAACCCTAAACAACAGATCAATCAAAATGAGCCCAAAAGTATGCAACAAATTTAATTATTTCCAACATTCTCTTTTCAGGAGTATACATCCAAAAACAGGTATGTTCTTTGAAAATATAAAGTACTTTGCAATTTTGTCCCCTCCAATCTGGCCTGGTAATATTGGTAACAATTTTAAGGCACAGAAATTTGGAAAGAGTGATATTTAATTGGACGAAAAACTAGATAAAAAATGGTATTTAATTCAACAGAAATGATGAAAGAGGATTATCTGTATTTAGCAACAGTTACTAATGTGATAAAAAAAGTGAATAATTCACATCTTAAAAGTTAACATTATTTTTTTCCTCTTTGGAGATAAGAGGAAGGGACAGGAAGCCTAAGGCAAAGACAGACAGAAGTTTCTCCTGCAAGATTTTCATTCAAAGTACTTGGAATTAAACAATACATGTTAAAAGGTTTTCATCTTGAAAATATTTTATGGCTGTTAAGTCTAAACAAAAAAAATATATATATACACCGACTATTTATGCAAGTCATGGCTGTTTTAGTATTAAACAAGACTCAATTTCAATTGGTCTCTAGTCAATACTTAAACTGTTGCAAAGAGAAAGAACTTAAAATTATTGGTTACTTTAAAGTCAAAAGTAATAAATGTGAGAAAATCTCATGGTCGACAATGAGAGAGAGATTGCTAATAGTGGGCAAAATGGAACCAAAATGTAAGTACAAAAGAAATAGAGGCTCTTACCCTTTGCATGATCCTTATCCAGCTGGCTAGCAACCTTCTTCCACTCCTCAATTTTTTGCTCCAATGGGTTTATCAAACTGTCTGTTAAAGCACTGCACAAAAACATAAAACTCATCACACAAAAGAATAGGAGTTTGAATTCAGTTTCAATAAACTATATACCATGTGAGAGACCAATCTGACTGACATGACAAAAACTTAGGTCATTAATACAACCGAACTATAGAGGCTATTTTTGGTAGACTTGATTCATATCTCAATTTCCTGTAAATAGATGATTGATTTGTTAATTTCACAGCTCATCTCTGAAATGCTCATCCAATCTCTGTAAATGACCTTGAACACTAGAATTACCACAGCCAATCAAAAAACTCAAATCTGGCCCACCTTAAATCCCTTCGCACCTCTCTGTCAGCATCTTTTGTCTTCTAAATGTGTCGATAAGCCCAAGCAGCCTGCTATACCATCCCCACCCCGTTTGAATCTGATGATTGCATATAGCGCGTAACTGAACTCTCTGTACTATTCTATCCTCTGTGCACCAAAATGTGGAGACTGCATGGGCAATATCGAAGAAAAAAAAAAAAAAAACGTAGTCACTGATTACAAGCGCAAGAGGGCGTGCAAATTAATATGAATAATGTTGCATCAGTGCCACAATGTTTTCCGAAATGTACTAAACAATATGAGCTATTCCGAATATCATATATACCTATGTCTCCGTTTTTTTTTGTTAGTGCGGCTTTAACATCATGGACCATAAGGTGCATACTAATTCAGCGTGTGCAGGAACATTCAGTAAAACTAAATAAAAAAAAATTCAAGTGACAGTGAGATACGAAGAAGGCAGAATCACCAGTGTTTGTGTGTCAGCTTAAAGCCCTCCAGATCAGAGAATTTCCAGTTACATTGTCTCAAAACACCACTCACATCTACAGTTATTCCCAATTTCAGATAAAAAGTAACCACGTCAGATCTGGGGCGTGGTGTGGGTGTTGCATCGTGATCATGACTGAAAGAATAAAAGTGGGGGAAAAAAAAAAAAAAAAGCGAACTTTTACAAGTACTATAAAACTTACACCGGCTGTTACAGACGCAAATCAAATGTATGTTTTCATTGTATAATATTAACAATAAGAGCAGCTCACTACTCAAAACGGTAAATTTGCCGGAAAGCTGGTTTTGAACTCACTACCTCTGGATTATGTCAGCAGTTCTAACCACAGCACCACGGAAGCTGTGGTATTATACTTGCACCTTTTGTGAAAGTGTTTACTTGATATTTGGCCATCAGCCTTCACACATTGTACAGTTCACGTCCACATTTTGTCATTTATTACTAAAACATGAAAAAGTTTCTGTTTTAATGATGTGTTTACATAGATTGTTGTAGACACAAAACACACATCAAATTATTTCCCCTTACAATTCTGGGTAGCTCACTCCCAGATAATCAATCAAGGCATGAACTGGGAGAACTTCTTGCCCGTTCTGAGGCAGTGGGGGATGGTATAGCAGGCTACTTGGGCTTATCGACACATTTAAAAGACAAAAGACACTGACAGAGAGGTGTGAAGGGATTTAAGGTGGGCCGGATTTATGAGTTTTTTCGTTGGCTCTGGTAATTCTAGTGTTTCAGATGTTCTGAGATGAACACTTGACAGCTAAGATAAAATACAGGAAATATTCTTATATACTGCCTTAAAATGACACTGAGTCACCAACAAATCACTAGAAATTTTACACTGTGCCCTGGTATTGATTCTGTAAGAGTCTGGAACTGAACTTTTTTTCTTCATTGATACCCATTTGAGTGCTTGTATTAAAAAGAAATGAAAGATTTCCAATAATAGGCATTTGAAAAGTAGATAACTTCTTATTAATAAAGAGAGTGCACTCAAATTTTTTTTTGTTTTAATGAAGATGTGTCTTTTTTTAATATTAATAGTAGTAAATGTTTCTAAATTGTATTTTTTTAATGGCAGGATTTTCTCCCATTTAAGAACAAGATTGGATTTTATTGATTTCAGTGAAGGTTTACATTGAATTATACTGTATATAATTAAAGACTACTCCATTTACCTTAACATATGTACAATATGCACTAAATGTTATTCATTAACATTTTCTTTTCAATAATTTAGAAATAATAATCAATCAATATCTACTGAAATTAAATTCTAAACAAAATACCAAAACTACATGAAACAGTAAACACTTAGATCATTCTGGATACTTACATTTACAACAACACTTTAACAATGAATTTTTAACAAGACTTCTCAAATCAAGCTGGTCGACTTTACAGGTTTGTGATGGTATTGGACTGTTTGCACTTTTATATTTAGGGAACAGTTTATAATTAGTAACGCTTTAAGAAAAATAACATTAATGAAAAAAAAAGGTCTCTTTCTTCTCATCCATCACTTTGGAATTCCTGTAAACACTGCCTTTGTTGTCAAGTCATTGCATTATCAATAACATCCATTTGGAAAATGGCGCCTGTGTCGGCATGCCGTCTACTGTTCTCCTGTCTGATAGTTTGGTTGAGTGCACTGTACTCAAACTGTAATGCCCTTATAGTCTATGATCGTCAGTCTCTCTTGGATATTCGATCAACTCTTTTTAATTTTCACAAGTCGGAGATGGAGTGTGTTCTTAACAAACAACATGAGAATTTCAAAATTGTCATTCCGGACTGTATTCACTGCTGGCCTTTAAACACTCTTCGGAGGAAACGTGGATGCAGGGGAGGATTCGCGATCAAGTTGAAAGCCCGCCTGCATGCGGGCTGTATTACAAGCCCGTTTTCCGAGCCGCTACAAGGTGGCTCTGTGATTTGGCGCCTCGTGGATCAGGCGCACCGGTGGCTTCGACCTGCTCTTCCCCTGTCCTCACCCTCTACCCCCCGGCCTGGACTCCCTTGGATCGGCCACTATCTCCGCAGATCTGGAGTTGACTCAGGTACGCTACGGCCGCTGTGTAGAGTCTCTCTCTTACCCGATGCTGTTCCTTCGCCTAAAATGGCTTTAATTAATGCTCGCTCAGCGGTAAACAAGACATTTCTGTTGAATGACTTTTTCTCCTCGCAAAATCTGGATTTTATGTTCATTACTGAGTCATGGATTAAATGTGGTGATCTTACCCCCTTCGCTGAGTTGGTTCCGGTAGACTGTACATTTTTTAATTCCCCCCGCCAAAACGGACATGGGGGTGGGCTAGCGACTGTTTTGAAAAACTCTCACCGTGCACAGTGTTCCTCGATCTCTCCGGATATTTATACCAGCTTTGAAGCTCAACTTATTCATCTCGACTGGAACGGTCCTATCTGCCTAGGGCTGATTTACCGTCCTCCTCACTCAGATATGGACTTTCTTCAGCAATTCACTGACTTTATTGGTAATATTGTTACTAAATTTGATCGCTTTTTATTGATGGGCGATTTTAACGTTCATGTTTGTTGTCAGTCAAACCCTCTCTCGAGGGAATTTCTTAATCTAATCGAGGCTTTTAATCTGACACAGTGGGTTAAAAGTCCCACTCACATTCATGGACATACTCTTGACCTCATCCTCTCTTATGGAGTTGATATTACTGATGTTATTGTCTCTGACTATATGCTCTCTGATCACAAGCCTGTTTTATTTTCCATGTGTCTTCCTAGCCTTCCTTATGTTTCTTCTAAAGTGACATCTCTGACTAGGGTTTACTCACCTCAGTTTAGTGTCAATTTTAGTCAGTGTTTTACAAAGCTTTGCTCTCATCTACTGTTGGATTCTCCATTATCAGACTTGGATGCAGACGAACATCTCAGTCTGTTACAAAATGCCTGGCTTGATGTAATGAATGAAACTGCTCTTTTTAAACCTGTATGTGTAGATATATGTATATGTATAGATATATTTATACAAATTATTTTTGTGTGTTTCTGTTGTGCTTCTTTTTGCTAAATCGTATATTTCTATTTTATGTTGATGTTTTTAAAATGTACAGCACTTTGGTCAGTCGTGTGGCTGTTGTAAATGTGCTATATAAATAAACTAAACCTAAACCTAAACATCCCAATGACTTCCACAAATGAATTGTTTGCCAATAATTTTTTTCCCCAATAAAAGTAATTTTTTGCAGCCCAATTAATTGTGCATCCCTGTGAGTATGAGATGCTGGTAACCCTTTACAAATGTCACAAGACTAGTATTTCTTATGCTGTTGTTTCAAGGTAGCATCATGCACTAAACAACTAAGTAGACTGGCCAGGGAGGAAAGTTTGAAATATGAACTGGCAAATACTTATTTTGAAATGAGTATGGCATACTGAATAGCTCTTTTGTTCATGGCTGTCCAGTGTATGCAAGCTATGGTAAATCCACAAAGATTTAAATTGGACACAATTTTTACTTGCTACAAGTGTAGGTACACTACTTTCAAAGCATGAAAGTGTAATAACTGTATTCTTATGAGGGCTGAAACCTAAGGGTCAGCAGTCACTAAGCACTCTCCAAGTATTTACAAAACCTGTACTACACTACAAAATTTGCAGACAACTTTAGGCTTTTATTTGATTTTTTTCTGAGAGAACTCTGAGATTACTTTCCATTTAAGATTTATTACCCATTCATTCAAAAATCTTTCATAGATTGTTCCTGTAAGTTAACCTGTGATTGGGAACATTCCTTTCTCTGTTCACACAGGGATCTCCAATGGACACAACAGATTGCCAACCTAAGCTGCTTGCAAGTGGCGCTTTGAGATTAAATACAAACTGTAAAAATATACATGCCACAAAGGATTAGAAACCATGTGGCAAGTTCTCAAAGCAGATGTAATTTCTTTAATGACTATTCATCATATTATGCACCTACAACAGCATCTGCTCATTTTTAACAAAACACCATGTGCCACAAGTATTGGTACCCCTGCATTTAAAACTTTTTACAACCTCCCTTCCTTAATAAAACAGCATTGAGTCTTCTCCTATTACATCTTATAAGGTCAAGGAATATAGATTAGGGAATCAGAGATCATTCATTTTTACAGAATCTCTCCAAATTATCCAGGGTCCCATGTGCACTCTCCTCTTCAGCTTACCCCACAGATTTTCAGTGGGGTTTAGGTCCGGAGAATGATACAGCCATGATAGAAGCTTGTATTTGTGTTCCTTTAACCATTTTTTTTATTGATTTGGAAATATATTTTGGTTCATTGTTATGGAAGAAAAATTAGACTTGGGGGTCACAGTCATTTAGGATAAAATGTTTTCATACATTTTCCATATTAAAATATAGCATTCATTTTAAAGAAACAGTACAAAGGGTTAATAAATTTCATAAACCTGATCAGGCATAACATGACATGACACAAAGGTCAAGTGAACATCAAAGGTAAAGATGTAATACACAAAATGGGCTGAAAGAGGACTAAGAAATCAGTAGATGTCCTGTAAACAACTAGAATGGACAGTTGTTACATACACAGTAGCTCTAACTAAAGGATATATTTTACAACCCTGTTGTTCTCTTTACTAGCAGTGCCAGTAATTATGATTGAAACAATTGTGATTTTCTACATTGATGCATCTGAAAAAGCAAACTAAAGTAAATTCTTAATAAGTAAATTTTGAAGAGCATGTTTAAAAATTAGGTCACCGCTGCTCTGCAGGCCATACAGTAAAACCCGGTATGATGTTGATGCTAGGAAGTGTATCTGGGTTTAAAAATTCTAGTGTAATATCATAAAGGCATTTGCTAGACAGTCTAGAAGACCTGCACTCCGATACAGCTCCACCTTTTAGAACCCCACAATTCCTGGAGCTCACTAGCAGAGTTGTGTGAGCCTCATCACATTTATCTTCATATACATAGAAGTCAAAATGCCTTATGTACACCTCAATTTTCATCTAGGGTCTGAGGTGGCCAAGTACAAGCCTTTCCAAGGTTTTAATAATGTGAGATATTTCAAGGCAATCAAATCGTTCTAGCACTCAGTACATTAGGGTTCCCTTTCTTTGGCACTGGAACTCGGCAGTATATTTTGCATAGGAGTATAACTATGTTGTTTCTGAGTGAAATCTTTTGAAAAGCAGCTCAGTAGTCCTACCTGGATTTATAATGGAGAGAAAACATTAAACATATCATGGTCTTTGTATATTGCATAGTATAGTGTAATCGCAATTTTGAAATAGTTATAAGCACGTTAAGAAGTGTTTTAAAAGTTTGCCATACAATTGGAAGATTTTAGCATCACTGCATTATTTTTTCTTAAGAATGTCTTATTTCATTATTTCAATAGCTTGTTGAGTGTATGTGTACTCCCTTTAAGAAATGTTGTCTACCTGTTTGATCTAATTTATACACAAACAGAATGAATTTTCCCCATCATATTTTTTATCATATTAGAAGAGCAGTTATTAAATGGGAAAAAAATAATGCTTAACAATGTAACATGCATTTTTTTTTAATTCTTACTTATTCAACCTTATAATAGTTCCGCCCTAATGAAATTGTAAATTAAAGAAAGGCACTGTACTGCCTGAATGTAATCCTCTTACTTATTCAACCTTATAATAGTTCTGCCCTAATGTAATTGTAAATAAAGGCACTGTAGTGCCTGAATGTAATCCATTTCAGTCTGTTTTCTCCGCTTAAAAACACAGTTGAAAGTGTAGCATCTCAATTTATAAGGTTTGTAAAGCACTTACAAAAGTAATGTGAAAAATATGTAACAAGGGAACTAATCAATCACAAAATTTATTAGCAGCCATCATTAATGACATCAATTAGTTGCTGCAGCCCTAAACACAGCATTGGTACTTATTTAATACCTTGAACTCCAATAAATGATTTATCATTCAATGGGTCATTCGCTCTAAAGACTTTTGGCAATTTAGAGGGCTAAAAGAGGCGAATAATTTTAATTCGACTTATACCCACTCAAGTCTAGTCTATACTGCACCACATACATTGCGTAATACTTTGTGGAGGAAGACGTCAAGTCTTGGGAGTTTCAAAGGACAAATGTTGGAGTACCTGACAGTCAAGTGTCACCCAAGTGCTTCATAAATCCAATAAAACCTTTGACAGAAACCACTATCGCATGGTATTATCCTGGCAAATAAATTTCACACTCTTTAAAAAATGTCATACGTTACTTATGATTGACATGTTTGTTGTGAATATTTGTTTAATCTGTACTTGAATGATGTCTTGGACCAGAGCTGCCAAAATGCTGACTTAAAACAATGCTAAGACTGTTAAATATCACTGCAAACAAATGGCAAATGACAGCCGATTTGCTCTCTCAAAAACAATGGAAGGTACCTACCACATACCGGCTTTGCTTTCGTTATTTTTATGGGTGTTAAGTTTTGAATTCAATAGCTGTTACAATGCTTACAACACTCTTTTAGCTGAAGATCCAGCATACATTTAACTAACCCAGGTACAACTTCAGCCACAGCTGAATATTGTCTCAATGTCCATATTCTTATACTGTTCAATTCATGGTGTGGTGCAATGAGCCACAGAAGAATGAGAGCAGCAAAAAAGGTGAGTAAAGGTTTGATAAACCGTTAACAAAAGTAATTGTTCGCTACAGGTGTTTTTGGCCAATATCTTAATTTAATCAATCAGAACCAGGAAATATATTTAAATATATGTGTGAGAAAGTCGGCATTTGTACAAAAAAAAAGCTATAACATGAAAATGCTGTAAAATAATGCAATGGAAAGCATTTATTAATCAATAAGCATCATAGAAAATGCAATGAATAGAAATAAAACAGAAATGAATTGAAAATTGAACAGAAAATTAAATATTTGGTGTTTCCATTCTTAACTTAACAACAAATCTCTTTGGTCTACTGTACTGTGCTCTAATTTATTGAAGGTTCTTGTATGGTTGTTTATTCTACGCTTCTTGGAGAACATGCCAAAGTTCCACTGCAGTCTTTTATTGTATTATTTTTTTTCTGTCCCTACAAGTAATCCAGTCTGGCACGATAAGGCTGAGACCAGATGTCTCTGAGGGCCATACCATTTGCTGCAAAAGTCCCTGTTCCTTTTTTCAATGCAGACATTTTTTCTAAGATTTAGACTGTGTATTTGGGAAATTGGTACTGATCAGACACCTCTGTGATGGTACTGCCAGACAGATAAGAATATGCAAGTACTTCTCAGCAATGAGGGGACCATCAATTTTGAATAAATTACCAACGATTTTTGGAAATGAAGCTCCAAATCTACAGGGAACCTTCATCACACTTCACTGCTGCCTGATGCCATTCATTCATGTACTGCTATCCAGCCCTTTGGTGGACAACTACCTGCGCTGTTAACAGCCATCCATCCATCCATTATCCAACCCACTATATCCTAACTACATTTCTAATTTTCAATTAAAAAGTACAGACCACCTTGCTTCTAATTCAATGCTAGGTGCAATGCTAAGTGGTGCCGATTTTCATTCCGCAATATTGCAATATCATTTGAAAACACAAGTCCTTGTGTTTTCATGTAAAGATGAGGGCTTTGGATTTATTTCCCCCTCAAATTAATGGCTTTTCTCATTTGCTACACTCACTTTCCATTGCTGACAAAGGTTTCTGGACCTCAGACTTGCCTGTTTGTTGTGTTGTAAAAAATCTTGCACAGCACATCTGGAAACACCCACATGCCATAAAATTGCTGCTTGGAATATATCCTGATGACACAGGATGAACTCTTTGTGCCCTGTCACTAAGCCATGGCATAAAAAATGCAGGTTAAACAGCCATATCTACTGTAACCAACTTTTTAGCACAGTGGTCTTTGTCCAGTTTTATTCCCTCTGCACAGCTGTTCCCGTTTCAGTTACACATTATGTCATTAATCATTAGCACCTCTTTGTTATTTTAGCTTAATCAAGCACAGGATTGTATGGCTACAAAGGTCTCCCTCTTTTTTGTAACTAGAAAGTGGTCTATTACTGTGTTAGTTTCTTAATTTAAGGAATACAAAAAATAGTTTTTTCTACTTACACAGTAATTCAGAAGACATAAAATAACCATCTAACATAAATATTTTTGTAAATAACCTAAAGTGCCTTAAGACTTTTTGCACAATACTGTGTACTTATTGAATATATATTAACACACACACATAACATAACAGTTATATGTTAAAAAAAATGTACAAGTGTAATAATTATACACACACTAATATACGTATGCAACAAGATTTAGTGTTTAACACTAGAATTACCAGAGCCTATGAAAAAACTCGTAATTCCGTCCCACCTTAAATCGCATCTTCAATCCCTTCACACCTCTCCGCCAGCGTCCTTTGTCTTCTAAATGTGCTGATAAAGAGAAGCTAGGAGCAGCTGGCTATTCCATCCCCCCACCAATTCAGAACGTGCACGAACTTCTCCCAGCTCATGCCTTGATTGAGTATCTGGGAGTGAAGTGGAGTTTTAGAGTGGAAATAATAGATCGTTATTTGGAACACACGCATTTCATGTCTGTTCCGTTTCTACAGTAATCCTTGTAAACACATTGTTAAAACAGAAATGTTTTTTATATTCTAGTAGTAGATGACAAAATGTAGGCATAAACTATATAATGTATGAAGCCTTAAGTCCAAACATCAAAGAAATATTTTCACAAAAGGTACAAATATAACACAACAATTGCGCTTTTATTCAAAAACTGCAGAAACAAAAAGCCGCCTTAACATGCGAAATTGACACCTCTTTATTGTAATTGCCTCCATGGTGCAATAGAATCAGTTCCCGCCTGGGAATCAGAAGGTCGCGAGTTCGATCCTGCACCATTCCGTTTTGAGAAGTAAACTGCTCTTAGTCTTACTATTTTAGAATAAAAGAATACATTTGATTTCAGTCTGTAACAGCCGGTGCAATTTATGATCCTTGTAAAGGTTAGCCTTTTTTTTTTTTTTTTAATTCACTTTTCATTCTCTCAGTCGCGTTCAGAATCAATCCATACAACCCCATCAGCACTTCTTAGCATTGCACCATGCAAGCTGTCGTATCAATCGCCTACTGTAACTTGCTTTCTTTTTTCTTCGGTTATACAGGTAGTCTTGAATAAAAGTGCACTTGTTTTGTTTGCGAAATGAAGTGTCTGCGTGAACTTTTCGTGGCATTACACGTGTATTTTTTGAGCATGCCCGTTTTAGCATGCTCAAACACAGGAACATATGTTGGTGTAAAAGTATAACAAAACAACGGGCAGATGGGGAGTGTCTGATTATTGCATATAGCGCTGAAGTTACTGCTCTTTACCATTCTCTCCTCTGCATGTCCTGGAGTACAAAAGAAACAGCATACAGCAACATGCGGGGACTGGTAGGAACACTCAATAAAACTGAATAAAAAGAAAATCAAGTGACAGTGAGATACGAAGATTGCAGCTTCGCCAGCGTTTGTGTGTCAGAACCCTTTGGGGGGGGGGCATTAGTATGCATCGTGGTACACTGCAGAGCTATAGCGCGTCTTTATGTGAAAACAGCCGTGTCAGATGGGGTTGTATGGATTGATTCTGAACGCGACTGAGAGAATGAAAAGTGAATTAAAATAAACAAAAAAAAAAGGCTAACCTTTACAAGGATCATAAATTGCACCGGCTGTTACAGACTGAAATCAAATGTATGCTTTTATTCTAAAATAGTAAGACTAAGAGCAGTTTACTTCTCAAAACAGAATGGTGCAGGATCGAACTCGCGACCTTCTGATTCCCAGGCGGGAACTGATTCTATTGCACCACAGAGGCAGTTACAACAAACAGGTGTCAATTTCGCATGTTAAGGCGGCTTTTTGTTTCTGCAGTTATATTTTTGAATAAAAGCGCAATTGTTGTGTTATATTTGTACCTTTTGTGAAAATATTTCTTTGATATTTGGACTTGAGGCTTCATACATTATATAGTTTATGCCTACATTTTGTCATCTACTACTAGAATATAAAAACGTTTCTGTTTTAACAATGTGTTTACACAGATTACTGTAGAAACGGAACAGACATGAAATGCATGTGTTCCAAATAACGATCTATTATTTCCACTCTAAAACTCCACTTCAGGTTTCTTGTGACCCTGAATTGGATTAGTCAAGTACGACAATAATTTTGTGGGTTAATTAAATAGATCTGGAAAGTGACCATCTAAGTTTTACTTATTAATAAACATTTTGTCATTTTATAGGTTTCCAACAGAACATGCAAGCTATTTACTATGAAGGAATATTTCTGACAAAAGAAAATATATGCACATCCAAAAAATGCATTGTGAAATGTGACCATAAATAAAAACAAAATATATATATTTGACCAAAAATAATTAAATGTCATGTAATGTGTTTTTGTTGCTATTTCCTTCCTTATTTATTTCTGTTTCATCATCTCAATTTTATCAAGTGAAAACAATCATTTTAAGGTGTATTTCACGTTGTGTCCTGTGTCACTGAAACGAACGAAGAAATTAATAAATAAAAATATTCACCAAAATTTATTTAATGACATTTCATTATTTAGGTATACATCATTTTGTTATGTATTTTTTGTCCAAAATACTCCTCCATATTTTACAGGAAATGCTAAGAATAAGTACTATATTAAGGATAAAGATTTTAGCATTTGAATACTATAACTCTAGATTTCAGTTTTACTTATTCATGTGTCCCTTAATTAGTTTACAATAAAAATCAAGCCTTGGAACCTTCTGAATCTTTATTCATTCTCTGTCACTGTAACTAAACTAAAATAACCTATTAAAAGAGATAAAGCATTATTAACTTGTACAGCTATAATTTTGTGACGATTATTTTTGGCCACATCACCGAACTCCTATGAGGGGCTCCCAGCTTAATATATAGCAAGCCACATATCATTGTTACTAAATGTGGCAAAACCAACATTCACGAGAGTGAAGCTTTACAGTACCAAGAATAGGTGTCAGGTGGTATATACAAAAATGTTAAATATCATTTTAAAAAGAAATCCATTTAGTATAAATGGAAATATTTGTAGTATATTAATATCTACATTAATGTCAATTTTCTAGTAAATTAACAATCTTTATAAGACTGTAGTACTGAAAAAGAATCCAATTTTGGGATCACAGGTCAATGCATAAGAGATTTGCGTGCTTATCATCCCTTTGCCTGCTCAGCAAACACAAGCATTTAAAAATGGATACAATTTGCACAGTATGAAAAGTCTATGGTAAGGTGGCTCAGCACCCCCAACTCCACTACTCCCAGATATATAGGCAAAATAGAGACACCTGTGTTTCCAGACTCAAACATGAACAGCTGCAACCTATTTCATCTTTAGATGCCAGTGAATGACATGCCTTGTGCTGGAACATACCACACAGTTAACAGAGACAACTGTTGCCTCATTCCCTCAAGCAGTTGACATGCACATTTAAAGCATTTAAAGAATATCCAAACTCCCAAATGGTTGCCCTGAAGATTATGACTCTCTATCTGACTAGACACGTAGGTATGCTGGAACAGAAGTTAAGATGTAATGGATAAGCGCCACCTCCTCAAAGCACTGGTATCTCAACCATAGTTTTGAGGATATCTGAAAAATGTTCAAAGCTTGCTTTGGGGTCCAAAATAATGTTTTGATTTTCAGAAGCTTTATTACAGAACTTCTGTCTACAATTTTGCTGCCAGATGTGAAATAGACATGAATTGCAAGGCTGTATTTTGATATCTTTTTTTTTTTTAATTTTATTGTATTCATTCCATACAAATAGGATGAAAACAGCTTAACCCCCAACCCTTAAAGTCATTTATAGAAGCCTTACAGATACACTGAAATATCCTATGAACTTCGATAAAGTTGGTGTTTACTCACCTTGTGAAAAGCTTCAGTTTAGATTCTATGCTTCGATGCCTCATGCACATTCGAGTTAGAGCTGAACCAATTTCTTTTGTTGCCCCTATATTAATAAAAGAAATGCACAAGTGAGCAAGTGTTCAAAATCACGACGTGATGCAAATACAATCATCAGTTGAAATAAGAGTAGGATTGGGAATGATTATTACTGGCTGAGAAAGTAATAAAAAAAAATCATATATTTGTTAAGCTTTTTATCACTGAAACTACTGAATGAAACAGCTGATTAGATCCTATTACTCCTACCCCACTGGAATACTGCATCAAGCAAGAAGAACATGTTTTATTGTTCCATTTTGTGAGCCTCTTCCCAAAACAAAGCTTACTGTGTTCTAAAAATTAGTTTAAATTCCGGTTGATCCTTCAGCTGTGATGCTGCAGAAACAGAACTCTACAGTCCTTAAGCTCTATCCTTCATACACTGCACTGAAAAAATCTCATGAAAAGTATCTCAGATTTCAGTCAAAGGTCATACTCAGTATCTAGATTCAGAAAGGATAATTATCAGCCAGAGCATTAATAGTTGCAATGGTTTTCAGCTTCAAGCACTTAAGTTTGCATGCAACGGCAAATACTTCAGTTTCAGTGGAAATTGTAATATTAAAAAAGTATAACAGCTACTGTGAATCCTGCAAGCATTTCACATGTCAATGCATTAGATAAGAAGGAATTTTCAGTACAGACAGTAGTCACATCACGTCTTGCTACGTGATAACAACTAGACAAATGGAAAACAGTTTTGAAAACACTCAATCAAAACAACAGACGTGCAAGATAGTTTTGAGTGTACTTAGTCCTCCCACTCCCACTAATACAAGGAGATGTGACTGAGGATATTTATGTAATGTCTAGTGGGACAGCTGAAAAATGTAAATATTTGATGCTGCTGTGTCAAAAACCACAACATTCAACCAGAATAACATTTATAGACATAAACCAACTTCAATTACCATCCAACTCTGAACTTCATAGATCACCTTCCTGACTTCTTTAATAAGGATCAATCCAGTCGGGTCAGTTTGGGATGCACTAGATGGCAACCCCCCAGACACACATGCTGTGTAGTCCCAACCCCCCCCCCCCCCCCCCCCCATTACCATCTATCTGCCACAGCCAGGTGTTACGTGGGTGTCCCCTTGGCCTGGTCCAGCCACTCTGGTCCTTAACAATGAGGATCCTGTGAGCCAAATCACCCTCTGGGAATTGTGCCGCAAGGCCATAATTATGAAACTGACACTCCCTCACAGTGCAGGTCATGTGTCTCATTTGAGACACTTTGAGCAAATGCTCGTTCGACACAAAGTCAAACCAGCAGTACCCAAGGATTCACCGAAGACGCACTGTACCAAAGGAGTCCAGTCTTTGTTTCAGGTCACGGGATAGCATCCATGTTTCACAACCATATAACTTTGCTTGGCTCTTCTCTACAACCATATAACAAAAGAGAAAGCACCAGGACTCTAAAGACCTGGAACTTCATCCTTTTGCAAAGATACTGGGAGTGCCACACACCCTTTTCCAGCGGCATCATGACAATCCTCCATACTCAACCCAATTCATATACTGACTTCACAGGAAGAGTCACAAGAGACATGAATGTCGCGGCTGAGGTAAGTAAACCTCTCAACAAGGTTGACATTCTCTCTGCAGACAGAGATACTATCGATGGCTGTGCCCAACAGGTTGTTAAAAGGCCTGGATCTTGATTTTTATCCAGGACACTCAGAGGCCCAGACACTCAACACTCCTTACTCAGTCTCTCGAGAGCCCTGATCAAAACCTCCAGTTACTCTGTGAACAACACCCAGTCCATAGGCACTGAAGAGAGTAGGAGCAAGAACACACTCCTGACAAACCCCAGAATCAACTGGGAAAAATACAAGAGTTACTGCCTCAACTGTGCACAGCAACCACAGTACCAGTGTACAGGCCGGCCATGATATTCAACAACTTTGGGGGATCCCACAAAGTCTCAAAGTCTCACGGCCACAGGGCAGCTCAATCAAATGAGTGAAACTCTTTACAAAAAACAACAAAGGCTGCAAAGAAACTCTGCCGATATTTGCGTTTGCACTCCATGAGAACTCCCAGTACCAGGATGCGGTCAATGGTAGACTTCTTAGGTGTAAAGCCACACTGCTCCGGTCGCTGGTAGGTGAGCAAGTGATCAAAGATCCTATTAAGGGAGACGATAGCAAGGACCTTACCTGGCACTGACAGTAGCGTTATACCCCTGTAGTGGCCACAATACAGGTGATTCCCCTTCCCTTTCCAGATATTAATGACAAGTCCTGTTTTCCAGTTACCTGGGATGACGCCTGTCTCCCATATAGAAGCAAACATTGCTTCTTGCAATGCACGGAGGACTCCCTTACCACCAGCCTGGAGAAGTTCACCCTGGATACCACGAATCCCTGCAGCTGGTTCACCAACTGTGCAATCTCAGTAAGACTGGAAGATCAGCCTCAAAAACCATGAACACAGAGATGTTCAACGTACTAGCCAGAGGATCAGCTTTAAACAGCTGCTCAAAGTAGCCAGCCCATTGGGTCACAACTGTAATGTCATTCATAAGGACCGTTCCACCACCAGCCCTGACTGCAACTCTCCAAGGTACAAATTCAGATGTGTGCAATACTTCAATTCCTCTGTAAGCACAACCTGGGTTACTACACCATAGATAGTGTGTCACTTGCTCATAGATTCATCAAACAAATGCCTCCTTATGTGCCCTAAGAGCCCTCACAACAGTTCTTCTCAGTTCCCAGTAGGGCTGGGCGATATGGCTCAAAATTCAAATTGCGATATTTTTGGACCACAAGTCAATATACGATATGCAACAATATTTTTTCCCTATTATTATTTAAAAAAGAAGCCTCACATTTATATTGCTCTTTAGTTATTTACATGTAATTGCAAACTTACAACTTTACATCATAGGCATAAACCAAAATATACTCATTAATGAAAGAAACACATCTAAACATTTACGCAAGAAAGCCAATTGTCTGAATATTAGGTGACGTAGGAGTAGATGCTTTATCTACTTTACTAGGTTTGCCTAAAAAAACTTAAAATAATAATGTTTCAATAATAATAATAATAATTCTTTGCATTTATATAGTGCTTTTCTCACTGCTCAAAGCGCTCAGCGATTGCAGGTTAAGGGCCTTGCTTAAGGGCCCAACAGAGCAGAGTCCCTTTTGGCATTTACGGGATTCGAACCGGCAACCTTCCGATTGCCAGTGCAGATCCCTAGCCTCAGAGCCACCACTCCAAATATGCTCTTTTTAAGCTATGTTTTATAAACAAATAAAGTGTGGCAAGAACATGCATTCAGGTAACACAATTTCACAAATTTTGTGCAAGAAAGACAAGTCTGTCAACTGCCTCTGGCTTTAAAGATGCCCTGTGGCAGTTCACTATGCTGCCACCTGTGCTAAATGCCCTTTCTGAGGGCGAACTAGTGGCCTGTATGCAGAGATATTTTTTTGCAAGGCGACTGAGAGTTGGAAAGATTGGTTCATGCTCTTTCCACCATGCAAGTGGGTTTGTCTCAGTGTCAATTTCAGCTGCTTGTAGGTAGGTTGAAAGTTCAGCTTCAATTTTATCTCTGTCAGACAATGTCGATAAAGATGTTGGCCTCTTAAAGAAGCTACCCAGGCTTCGCTTCTCCTTTTTGGCGGTTGGTGGTGATGCTTCAGCTGCTTCTGAAAGTTCCCCAGCTAAGTCAGGCTGGGCACTGGTCTCATCATGTTGAAGGGTCTCCACTTCAGACACAACTCTGAAACGTGGATCCAAAAAAGAAGTAATGTCTAGTAGTTGCTGGGTGGCAGGGTCATCAAATTTCTCTCTCAGATGATCAAGAATTTTGGTCTTACTTGACATAGTGAGCTCTGTGTCTTCTGGCTGGTGAGCCAAGATGCTGGTTTGAAAAAGGTGTAGCACTGGCTTAACATAGGAGACTAACATAGGACTGAGCTGAGAGTGCATCTGTAAATTCCAGGAGGGGTCGAATAGCTTTATCAGTTGACTCTAGTACATCTGTGTCCTGCCATGTAAGTGCCAGATGTCTGGTTTTCTTGTCAGATGAGAGAACTTGGGTGATGGCCCTCTCTTGTTCCAACACTCTCTATCATTGCTGCCCTTGACCCCCCCCCCCATCTTGTAGGGGATTCTGTTATGAGCTGATGGGAAGGCAGATTGAGTTCTGTGTTGCGGTCAAATCCCTTCTTTTTTTCCAGCTGAAGGAAAAACATGCAACAATTCTTTTGCATACACCGATTGCCCGTTCAATGCGGGGATCTCTCATGCTTCTCTCTAAAACCAAACACAAATTACAGTCTTATTAATTATTTACGTTATTATTAATTAATAATATTTCTCATACACACTATTTACGTTTATTTACTATTTCTTAGCATATTTATTATTTAATTTAACATATTTCTCATACGTGCACACACACACTTTACATTTATTATTACAAATTTCTTATATTTATTATGTGTTATTATTTATTTTCAAACATTTCTCATACACGCACGCACTAGTGATGGGCATTTAGGCTCTTTTTAGTGAGCTGGATCATTTTGCCCAGCTCACTAAGAATCGGCTCTTTCGGCTCCCAAACGCCTCTTCATTTTCTCACTCCAGCCTTTTATAACTCAGCCAAATTTAGCAGTGTTCTGACCCACGATTAGATGTTTGCACTTAGTGTTTCGCTACAAACACTACACAGATATCGGTAACAAAAAACGGCAATCGGCTCCCATCGTTCACTAAAAAGAGCCGGCTCAAAGAACTGTTTTGTTCGTGATCGATACATCCCTAGCACGCACACACATGCCATACCAATTCGCCAGATTCAGCCGGTGACCAAAGCACTGCAGTCTCTTCCATTTGTTCAGATCAATGGCTTTAATCACATTTGTAGCGTTATCCGTGGTAATGCACACTTGTCGCGCGTCATCTAATTTCCAAGATTTAAGCGCATCTTTGAGCCCCCGTGCAATCGTTTTCTTCCGGTATGGTCATCTGGTGCAAATCCTGTCTGAAGACAAACGCTTCTTATCTCCCAGTTTTCAATAAAATGAACCGTTAGGCTCATGTATGGTTGCATGGTACGATTAGTCCACAGATTGAATGTGGTGGAGAAGTGGCGAATGTTCCGAAGCTGATTCAGAATTTTCTCCTTTACCTCGTTGCATAATTTGGGCAGCGCTTCTTTGGCAAAGTATTTCCGACTGGGAATTACATATTTGGGATCAATCGTTCTCAGTAGTTTCTGAAATCCGTGTTTTTCGACAGTGGCAACAGGGACCATATCTTTTGCAATGTGGTATGTTACTGCAGCTGTTATTTCCTTCCATTTGGGGCTTGTTTTTTCATACGGTATGCAACTTGAGAACGTTGCCACCAGCGTGATTTGTTTTGCGGCAGGGATGTGTTTTGTTGCGTTTTGAGCAGAGTTCTCGCGAAGTTTAATACATTCTTCGTACTTCATAATGTGTTTTGTTTTCAAATGATTGAGGAGGTTTGAGGTGTTGCCGCTCTTCGTTCCTACTTCTCTCTTACAAAGTTTACATATAACAGTCTTTTGTTCTGTATCATTTTGTCTAAAGCCAAACCATTTCCAAACAACGGAGGTCACATTTGTACCTTTTTTTGGCACTAAATCATCGCTGATAGCCGTACTCGTTTCTGCCTCAGTCTCAGCCATTGTTGTTACTGTTTAAGATAAGCAGGAGGTGGGGTTTAATCGCAATGACGGCATTTAGGATGTGCTCCAATTAGCAGAAATAATGCACTACACACTTGTAGTGTTTAATAAAACATATTACATAATATAATGCGATAGGTTTGTTTTCAAACGATGCATTAAAATATATTGTTCATATCGTGCCACTCAATATATCGCACAGGCCTAGTTCCCAGTACAGATCAAGGTTGCCATCAAGCCATGCACTGTGACTCCTCTCAATGATATCCAGGGTGCCTTGCGAAATGTTACACCCCCTTCTGGAAACACTGGCAACACCAACACAACCCAGCATCCTTATGGGTCTTGTTATGGAAGCTCACCCACATCACATTAAAATCAGCAGTCGCACCCAAGTCTTCATGCCACATTTTCCTAGTAGGTGGTAGCCTACTGCACCTAAGTTGATTTAGAATTGCAACAAGTCAGAATTCACAAACTGGGCACTTCTGTAGACCTTGCAGTGTCTGCCCACAAAGATGTCATCAGTCTCCTTCACTACACCACCAGTATTGGAGTACCAAGTCCAACGATGAAATTCAGAGCACTGGAACTAAGATCCAGCCATCCATACCCCCTGACCTTTTGCAAAGTCAATGAAGGTGGAGCCACTTTCACCATGGTCATCAGACCCATGTGGGCCAACACAATTCTCACAGCCAGCTCTGTCAGTGCCAGTGGCCACAGGCACCCATCAACCACTGAGCAAAGTTGCAAATAAAATGTCTCCATCAAGACATCACTCTCCATGATCAGTGCATACACTGAGACAACAGAAAAGGCACCCACAGAGTGCCTTAAACCGAGTCTCATAATACTCTTGCTGAAAAGAGCAATATCTGACACCACCGGAAGGAACCGATCTGCAACAGCTACTCCCCGAGTATGACAGCCATCAGAGCGACCACACCAATAAAAGAAGTACCCATCTACAGAGATCTGGCCAGTCCCAGGTCCGCACACTTCAGAAACTGCCACCACAGAAATGCGTAGTTTACAAAGCTCCTCTGACAGTACAGGAAAATGATCAATTAGCTTTTAATTTGCTTGTTGAGCCTCTCTAGAAGTGATGTTACCAGCCCAGTACACAACAGCATAGAAAAACGCATTGGCTATCACAGATTTAGGAAGATGTGAAGGATGTCACTTCCCACACTAAAGGAACACAGTCTCCTAAGGAAAAGGGCCTGCTCTGGCCATTCTTACATAGTTCCTCTTTTTTCTGAGACCAGTCCAACCTGTCATTAATGTGGATCCACAAGCACATGTAGGACCTCTACTTCCACTCCTTGAATAGAGACCAGACATAGAGGCTCTTTGATGCAGTGAAAGTCAATAACTAGTTCCTTCATTTTGCTTATATTAAGAAGTAGACAGTTCTCTTTGCACCAAAAAAATTTTAGTACCTGATTCCTACAACTCTATGTCATCCTCTTTATCAATACACCCCACAGGTGAATAATCATCTAAGAATTTAAGCAAGTGACATGACCTCATGTTATATTTGTAATCAGAGGTGTGCAGAGTGGTTTTTACAGAGAAAAAGGGACAGCACTGTTCCTTGTTGTATTCCAGTGTCACTCACATCAGTATCAGAAACACAGTCCTCTAGTCTCCTTTGCATAATATAGTTACTAAATATTTATTAGTCAAACTTTTAAAGTTTTTTTTTTTAAATAATCAGCAGCAGCCAGGGGTTGGTATCACCTTGCATTTTACATACAGATTACGAAATTATTCTGAAGTCATCATAAACTGAGAATATACAATATGACATATTTTAGCAACTAATAAAAAGGGCTATTTAGGCCATTGGAGTTTGTACCCCAGACAAGCCCATAATCAGCCACACATTTATTATTCTTAAAGCCAAGTCACACCCAGTAAGATTATTTATGGACTGCTTAAAGTTTTGGGACGGATACACACTGAAATGTCTAACGTTGTCTGAACATGAAGCAACTGACTCCTTGATTGTGCCTGAGGCATAAGCAAACTGGTAACATGGTAAGGTGAGCTACAAAATACTGAAATGATTTGTCATTGTGGACCTAGATGCAAACATGTTTATACCTGTTAAAAGATATTTTATCAGCTTAATAAGCAAGCTCCACTAAAGGGTACATATCTTCAAAATTTACAGACTTTAATTCATTGCTACTAACACATAAGACACACCTAGAGCGAAACTGTTCTTACCAATAAGTATATTGCTCAACCACCCTAAGATCCTACTGGAGGAAAAAAAGTAAAATATAGCATTTAAAACAACAATATTGTCTCTGCTGAACACAGTGCCAAGTAACTGCTTCTAATCTGCTGCTAGTTTACTTTCTTTTGAACCGTATACTCTGTAAATCTAGGTGTCCTGACTTGAAAATACTGCTAACATCCAACTATGACTGAAATACAACACCACAAAAGTGCAGTGGTTGGTGCCACTGTCACACACCTCCAGGATAATGGATTTGCATTTCAGTCTACACACTGTAAGTTCACATTTTAAAAGTCCTCTCCATGCCACCATGCTTCAGTACTCTCCAGTTTTATCCAAAGAATCTATAGATATGTATCATGTTAATTGGTGACTGGTACTGGACAGGAATGAATCGGCTCCCTGCAACCCTAAACGTCTGGTTAAGTAGGTTGAGCAAATGGATAAATGCCAATATTCATTAAAAGATGCAAAGTAGTCTTGGGCAAATTTATGGTCAGCTTCACAACACCCAGTACTAGAATAATAGTGATGTGTTTTTGTCTGGGGTTTCTTTGGTTACAACATTCCAAAACTAAATGGAATATTTCCTATGTTTATTAAATGATAAATTTAATATCCGATCAATAGTATCTGTGATTTGATAAAACATATGGTGTTTCCTTTATTATTTCCATGGTTTAAACTCTGCTATGTTGCATAGGGGCAGAATGAATCAGAAATAAAGGAAGTCCTTCTTTTACCCCTGACAACTATCCTGTTCCATGTATTCTGTACCACAATGAAAATGGAAGAGATTACAATTATAAAATATCTGCACTCTCATAGCATGCAACTGCTTCAAGGTTTGATACCGCACACTCAGAAAACACAAAAGTTGTTCCCAGCTGGGAGATGTAACATAGCCAATGATACAATATACCATTCCGTTTAACTTACCACAAGAGTTTATGAAGAAAATGGCACTGTGGGGCGGTAGAAATATTTACATTGCGGATCAGGTCGTTGCCACCGCCAGGCTGCGAATGAAAAACTAATGGGGCAGCATCTGTTCAGGAATACACTGTCCTACTCAGCTTTGGAAGTAAGAGTATCAGTGTGACAAATTCTCAATTTAAGTGACTTCAGCACGGGAAAGGCACTATATAAATAAAATGTATTATGATTATTAATAAGCAAGTTATTACTTTCACATCAAGCATGTAAAGTTTCACAAAATAAGCCAAATTAAAAATCAGGCAATAAAGTCCAAAAAAACAAATTTGGAGAATACTTTGCTGTATAATGTTACATTGTTTGCAAAATGTATGCAGATACACTCAAAGTGTGCAAGAGGACCACCAAAGAAAGAAACAGATAAACCCAATTAGAACTAACAGTGGCCATGTACTGCATCAATGTGCTTCCATGTATGGTAAAGGAAGCATTTTTCGACGGAATGAAAGTGGGCACTTTTGAAACAGTGAGGCAGTTGTGAAAAAGATTACATTAGTAATATTATTTGGATGATAGCTTACTTATATTTTAGTTGGTCTCAAACTCATTTTGTGATTGGAATGTGCTTTGCAAATGAATCTATACTAATAAAAGGCAAAGCCCTCACTGACTGACTGACTCACTCACTCATCACTAATTCTCCAACTTCCCGTGTAGGTGGAAGGCTGAAATTTGGCAGGCTCATTCCTTACAACTCACTTACAAAAGTTAAGCAGGTTTCATTTTGAAATTCTACGTGTAATGGTCATAACTGGAAGCTGTTTTTCTCCATTTACTGTAATGGAGATGAGCGCGAAAGCCGTGGGGGCGGAGTTTCGTGTGACATCATCACACCTCCCACGTAATCACGCAATACATAGAAAACCAGGAAGACCTCCAAAAAGCGCTGAAGAAAACTTGCATTATATAATTGAGAAGGCAGCGAAACAATAAGAAGCGAGCGAGTGATATACAACCATATTCATGAGTGATGCTACTACGGAAACAAAGCACAGTGTAAACCTAAACTTTAAATTAAGTTCATAGACAGGCTGCCGCTGGCGTTTGTAATTTAGTGCCTGCCCATATAAGGCCGTCCGTCAGCGGCAATCCAATAGAAACACTGCCACTAAATATTCACGGGTGAAGGACTGTGCTTATGTAGAGGAAGATGAGATGGTCAGGGGGGTGTTTGGCACAAATTCAGCGACACTGCGAGAGAAAGTTTTAAGTGCCGGGACTTCGGTAACATTAAATACAGCCATGGACATAGCACGACATGGCACCAGCATAGCTGGGAAACTTCGATGCAAGAACACCGAGCGGCTCATGTGAACGGACGCAGTGCACAGACAAAAATCAACAGTTCTAAAGAGCGCTGAACAAAAACCGAATTACACAATTGAAAAGGCAGCAAAAAAATATGAAGCGTCTGATACATACAAGCATATTCATAAGTGCAGCTACTGCGGAAACAAAGCACACGGTGGAAAAAGTCAATGTCCTGCTAAAGGAAGACAGTGTAAAAAAAATAAAAAAACCCTTACATGCAGTGTGTCAGGTCTCGGATAAAGAAGACGACGAGCTGTTTATTGATGCAGTAAGAAACGAATCGATGAATGAAACCTGTTATCTTTACAATGATTGACAAACACGGAATGTAACTTGAACACAACACATCCTACAAATACGAACCTGATTGAAAGAAATAATGATAATCAAGTCCTTGATGACAGCAACACTCAATAACACTCACAAAACAATTACTGTATATTGACAGTCATGTTACGTTATTTTTAAAATGTTCCCTTTTCTTTTTCATAGCTTCTTTAACACACTACTTCTCCGCTGCGATACGCGGGTATATATATATATATATGTATATATACCCCGATCTACATACTCGAAGAATGGATACTTTATTCGCCATCAATGATTGTTTTGGTAAAGCCATACTCAGTGTATTCATTAGATGAATGGTAAAAAAGTAAGAGCGAGGGGAGGGTCACTTATGGAGGCATGCAGGCAAAACCACAATAGCACGCGGGCTCGATGTACGAAAAAATGTATCTTTTCAAGTTCTATTTAGTCCATATGTGTCAAACTCAAGGGCCACGGGCCACATCCGGCCCGGCGTGTAATTATATCCGGCCCGCGAGATCATTTTATATACTGTATTATTGTTATTAATGGCCCGGGTATATGAAGCGCTGGTAACACAAACTACAGATCCCATAATGCAGCGCTTCAGCTGCCTTGCCGAACACTTACCACATTAATCAAGTCTAGCTTATGATGCTGCAAGTTATTGCGAAGCTACCCCACACGATGCTGAAGAGAAAAGTTGATTCTGAAAATAGAGCATTTAAAAACCGATGGGAGGCTTTGTATATGTTTACTGACATTGCCGGTAAACCCGTGTCTCTCATTTGTGGAGCTAATGTGGCTGTAATTACAGAATTTAATCTAAGACGGCACTATGAGACAAAACATCAGGATAACCTGAAAGACCTGAATGCAATGCAGAAGATACAGCAAGCAGAAGAGTTAAAGAAGAATCAGACACTTCAGCGGACGTTTTTACCCGTGCACAATCACAAAGTGATTTCAAGTGAAGCTGCTTTTATGGGAGACACAAATGCACCAGTGCAACTTGCCCCACTTTCCCTGTTGCCAAGTAATGTTGAACCAATTTGGCACAACGGTGTTCCCAAATACGCACTTTGCTGATAAACTGAGCGCACTGCGCAACGAGTTTACACGGCGCTTTGGTGACATTGAAGAACAAAAAAAGAATTTTGACTTGTATCGCAACCCCCGTCGATGTGGAAACTGCACTTGTGCAGATTCAGATGTAGGTGATTGAGCTGCAGTGTAATGGCACACTGAAGGCAAAGTACGATACTGCAGGGCCCGCACAGTTTATTCACTCCATTACCGCAGAAATGCTCCAGCTCCATCTACATGCAGCTCGAACCTTTTGCATGTTTGGTAGCACATATCTGTGTGAGAAGCTCTTCTCAGTGATAAAGACTAACAAAACAGCACACAGGAGTCGCCTCACTGATGAGCACCTGCAGTCCATCCTGAGAATCTCCACAACACAGAACCTCACACCAAACATAAACGAACTTGTGGCCAAAAAAAGATGCCAGGCGTCCAGCTCTAAAATGACATATGAGCAAAGACAACTGAATGATTTGATTTGTTATTGCTGAAAGGAACACATTTTATTTATATTTCCAGGTTTTGTTATGCAGCATGTTCATATTTGAATTTGTATAATTTTGACAGGATATATTTTTATGGAGA
>JANRMT010062856.1:38514701-38541240 GCA_026402145.1 Polypterus bichir lapradei
CCTGGAATCAGCCTAGTCGCTCTTCTCTGGACCTTTTCTAGTGCTGCTATGTCCTTTTTGTAGCCTGGAGACCAAAACTGCACACAGTACTCAAGATGAGGCCTAACCAGTGCATTATAAAGGTTGAGCATAACCTCCTTGGACTTGTACTCCACACATCGTGCTATATATCCTAACATTCTGTTAGCCTTCTTAATGGCTTCTGAACACTGTCGGGAAGTTGATAGCTTAGAATCCACTATGACTCCTAAATCCTTCTCATAAGGTGTACTCTCGATTTTCCGACCGCCCATTGTGTATTCAAACCCAATATTTTTACTTCCTATGTGTAATACTTTACATTTACTGACATTAAATTTCATCTGCCACAAATCTGCCCAAGCCTGTATGCTATCCAAGTCCTTCTGTAATGATATAACAGATTCCAAATTATCTGCTAATCCACCTATCTTGGTATCATCTGCAAACTTAACCAGCTTGTTACTTGTATTCCTATCTAAATCATTTATATATATTAAAAATAGCAGCGGCCCTAGCACTGACCCCTGTGGAACACCACTCTTAACATCGGCCAGTTCTGATGAGGTTCCTCGCACCATCACCTTCTGCTTCCTGTGTCTGAGCCAATTCTGTACCCATCTAAAAACATCACCCTGAACACCCACTTCTTTTAACTTGATGCCCAACCTCTCATGTGGCACCTTATCAAATGCTTTCTGAAAGTCCAGATAAATAACATCATATGCTCCACTTTGATCGTATGCTTTTGTTGCAACCTCATAGAATTCCAACATGTTAGTAAAGCACGACCTCCCTCTTCTGAACCCATGCTGACTGGTCAGAATAACTCCTGTCCTTGCCATGTGTTGCTCAATCTTATCCTTAATAATTCCTTCCATTAATTTTCCTGTGATGCACGTTAAGCTTACTGGCCTATAGTTGCTTGGATCTGCCCTGTCACCCTTTTTATATAATGGAATGATATTTGCCATTTTCCAGTCCTTCGGAATCTCGGAAATGGTAAAATAAAATTCTCCCCAGTCACTTAAAGTTGTTTCTCATTTTCTTAACTTGTCAAAAGTCTAAAAACTAACAAAATATGTACACACATTCAGAAGAAATACCTTCCACGGTGAAGGTGCATATTTATGACAGATGTACTTTTTTGAGAGAGATGGATGTGATGAAAATGAGAAGAGTGGGTGAAATTTTTAATGTAAACAGCAGCTCATATAAAGTGCTATACAGGCATAATATTACAAATAATCGAGTAAAAAAAATCTCAAAGTTTACTGTAAAATTATTTTTCAGCTAAAATATATCTGAAATGCAAATATCTGATATGTGAAAATAAAAATTACAAAGTGTCTATAGTTTCTTTCTAATAATCCTAATACTACAAAGTAATGGCCCATAACAATTAGATGTGAGCAGTGGTGAATCACAGCTAAACAATGTGCTCCTGCAACTAATCAACAAACAAAATTATCCAATGAAAGCTGTCTATTTGTTCTTTTCAGATCTGATCACCTCATTCTGTTTAATACCAGAAAATAAAAATTAGTTTCAAAAACCCAAGATTGGTATCTCAAAATTGAATAGATACACAGTGTCTTTATGTATTTCACTGTTTTGTACTTTGACTGAAAAAAGAAAAAAAAACTATGGCTAGAAAAAAAAACAAAAAAATCTTGAGTTACAAAACTAAAAATTATGTGTGATATAGTTACTAGATATGCCTAATTTCCAAGCAGTTATTCCCACCTTCTAAAGCACAAGCATTTGTCATTCACAGGCAATAATTGACATTTTCTAAAACCTGTAAATGGTCCTCTTTCTTTCTCTCCATTTCTGTTTTTCTCATCTTTGATTTGTTGCCACTGCTTATCAGTAAATTCTGGCTCATATAGGCAAGGTTCAGAAACAAGTTTAATTATTTTTACATTCTGACATACTGATAGTAAAACTAATTCTTGTCTGCATAAATGCTTAGAAAAAACTGAAATTCTATGTATTAAAAAAGTCTAACCCGAGTTTTCAAATCACTAACAAAATACAGGTGCAACTGTGTCACTCAAGATTTTAGCAACAAGTAAAACACCTAGGAACAAAAGGTTATCATGTAAAGAGAGATGAACTGCAGTGAAGGGAATGACAGACTGCTTTAAAAAACAGGTTTGCAATAATTCAGCTAGTTTCCGTAGTTAAATGAATGTAAGCCACAAATGTAAAAAAAAAACTGACTTAAAAAACACCCAACTTATGCCTTAAGGATTTTTTTCTTTAAATGAATTTACTATGAAGGCAATTTTTTGAATTTATGCTAAATTGCTAACTGCTACTCATGGCTTTGAGTGGAGAATCACCAAACTTGAACTAATTCTTTAAAAGCACAAATCTTCAATTCAATTAAATGCATTGTGTTATACAGCCCCACTACCCAAGACACAGGTGGTGTACACAGGTCGTCTTGCACAAACTGTGTACTTTTATATCTTATCACAAATTTGAAGTTTGAGGAGTGTATGGAAAACAAACCCTTATGTCTGTAATTAAAGGTTAAATTTGGTAGATGTTTTTGATGACTGGCTAAAATATCTAACCTCATCATAATCATCAAATTTCTACACTGACTCTAGGTCATTTGCATCTAGGATTTGTTAGTATTTAGTTCCAATTTATTCTGCATTCCACCCACACAAGGTTTCTCGCCAATGGCTACAAGAAATATGTTTAGAATTTTATTTTATTTTTGCTTCAAATACTTCAGTTTTTTCCCCTCAAAGTAACAGCAATCCATACCAACTTGTTCCAAAAAGGTTTCTGGCTTATCTAAGTAATGTTTAAAATACTTAGGTCACTGTGTTGACACAATAGAAAAGGTTTCTTGTAACAGCTCCTCCTTGCACATAACCTTTGTACTGTGAACCACCACACTAATTTCCACTAAACATTTCTTAAAGGATAAGCTGGTTAGTTTTCAAGTCAAAATTATTTCTTTACAATCATGGAATATATTTATTTGGCACATGAAATCTCATTATAAAGTGAAGCATATTTTAAACATTTTATAAAATAACTAACCTGCCCTTATGTTTTTATAATGGAGCTAATGGATGCCTAGGTCCCACTGTGAAAGAAAGCCTTAAAGCTTACTGAAAATGTCCACCAAGAAAGAACAAAAGGTGTCGGTTTAAGGAAATGTCCCTTTCATGTTTCCGAGGCATGCCTGTGACAACAAAAGTGGAAAAAATAAATTTAAATCACAGAGTTTTGGTACTATTTTCTAGAGTTAAACACAGGTTACCTTCTTGCAGCAAGTGTGGTGAGTGGAGCTGCAACAGCCCCATACCTTCTTCACCAAGCTATATTCTGTTTAATATCCTACTTTTGTTTGTACAATTGTTTCTTCAGTAATTATGTTCTGCCATGGCTTGTAATAATAGACAGATGCACACACAATTGAGAATATTTTTTCCCTAAAGGGATCCTACTTTTCACCAGTTACATTTTGTGTCATTTTAAAACAGCCAACAGAGTAACATCCACCACAAGTGGCAGCATAGCAAAATGAGCATGAGTTACATTGTACTTTGTACAAATACATTTGAACTGATTACACAGCATTCCATTTTTTAATAAGGGCCATAGATTTTTGAAACAGCCAAGCAACCTACATGTCAAACTTTTCATGGCATGTCTTTAGTATGCACGATTCATAAAAAAAAGTAACCAGAAAATGACAAGGGCAGTGTGTGTGTGTGATTAGAGTGGTACAATCCAATTATTGAATGTTTTAATGCAGGATAAATCATTCATATGACAAGAGATGAACCGAGAGCAACATTTCTGAGTGACACTCACTGACACCAATCAATCCATAAATACTTGGAGGGGAACATGCAAATTCCATGCAGATCCAGGTGCTGTGAAGAGGAATGACAACTCTGCACAACTACTCTGTCAATGCTAAAAACATGTTCACTGAACTTAACCCTTTCATGGCGGATGTTGACTTTTGTCAAAAAGGGGGATTGACGGTGGTAATCAACTGTAAACAGTAATAAAATCCACCGTTATGTTTTAGTTGGACTCTTTTTGCTAGAAGGAAAGTTAACTTCATTGGTTTGACCGAGATTCACTGTGCTTGTGTGAGTAGTAAGGAGTAAACAGCAAAAACGGCATCAAAATCTGGCAAGGGATCAAAGCAAATGCATAAAGCAAAATACTCAGTGGAGGATGTTTTTCATATTATCAATGACTCTGACTTTGTAGGACTCCAATTTTGTTACAAATGATCAAAAACAAATGTAACGCACCAGCATCAGCTGATCAGTCCCCAGCTGATCATGGTGCTGAACATTTTCACATAGTTGCTAAGCCTATGGCAATGTTCACCCGGGAGGACCACCATTTAAAATGACAAGAGGTACAAACCAGGATTGTAATGCACTACGACCACAACTGCTGCTGCCCCTGCCCTGCAAAGACAACATGGAAGCCAGCTTGGAACGCATTCCTGATGAACTTTTTGCCACGGCATGCACCAACAGATGTTTTATGTTGATTTCTGTGTCAAATCATTGCTGTGTGTGCCTTTTAGAAAAGTGGCCTATTTCGGAAAACATATTCAGCCCTCAAAGAGTTAATAAACTTCAGACTGATTATACTTACAGTAGGTGAATTAGCATTGCTACACTGGTCCTAGTGTGTTCACACTGCAATGAGTAGTGCCCTGTCCAAGATTATTCTTGCCTTGTGTCTGATGCTTGCTGGGATAGTCTCAGCTGCCCCACTACCCTGCACTGGATAAGCAGGTTAGGAAGCTGGACAGATCGACGGATGGATGCCTATAACCTCTGTTCAGTTGCTGTCTCTTGACTGCATGCTATGTGTATGCTCATAACTCTCACTAAAAGAACACGTGTGTAGCATTAGTACAGCAGCAGCAGACGGCACTTTTGCAAAATAAGGAAACAAGTGTCTGTATAGCTAAAGAATATAAGCAATCTTAAGTGCGACTGTTTTCAGTTATTATCATTTAGTCCAGAAAACAGAGACAACAATTTATAACTGGGGTATCAACATTCAATGACAATAATGATGCTTGGTAATGACTTTCCAAGGCAAATTATAATCCCTAGCTCTGAAGAGGTAGACAAGCAGCCAAGGGAAGCACACAGCCAGTCGTCTCTAACAATGGCTCACAACAATTTTTTTACTTTTTATCCATTCTTAAAAATACATGGATACACCATTTTGTAATAGGTGTATAATCTCAAGTCTCAGATCAAAACTCAATTAATATTTTTGACTTCCAAAAAAAAAGAAAATGGATGTTACTTGGGAAGTTTTTCTCACAATGGGACTCCTGTATCCATAAGTTTAAGTTTCATCACAAAATGCCATGAGTGGGTTAGTGTTTTTTTTAATAAAATATGCTTCACTTTAAAACAGAAATGCATATGGTAAATTGATAAACAGCATGATGTGAAAAAATAACTGACTTAGCAAACGTGTCCTTCAAAGTTCTATTTTTCTGGGTGTCCCAAACCTTGCCCAAGCATCAACAGTTTGTCTTAGCTTCTATATCTTAATGTTTCTTACAGTGGAAGCAATAAGTTAAAAGTATTTGGACAACTTTACACCTTTTTTTGTTTCATACAGAATTTGTTTTTGGTTATTTTACATGTCTTCAGGTATAACCTCCTGGGAGAGGGTCACCATATTCATTCAGTTTCAGCATTGTTCTAGGCAGGCATAACTTAAGTCATAATTAATATAAAGTTTTGAAGCTTAAAAAAAAAATTAAGGAATCATCCAGTTTAATTTCTTTCAGGCTGTTAAATTCAGTACATCAATAATAAATGTGCTTTTAATTCTACCAAACTGTGTCATACTCGCATTTAAACAGAAAAAGATGGATAGATGTATAGAGCCAAATGAAAGATCAGTGAAGGATTAAGAAAGGAGGAAGTTCAGACATTCTTCAAATGAAATCTTATTGAAATTAAACTTGAAAACCCTTGCACATTTAGATCAAACAGGAAAACAACACAGTAGCGTTTTCCTGTCTTATTCTTCCAAACATAGGAAGACAGCACACCCCACCCCAATCTCTCTCTCTTATATATTTAACATTGCCCCTCCTCAGACTAATCTGGCAAGTGAAGCAATGAAAACTGTACAGCAAACATCTGCAATATAAAGAGCGGCTACTGTAACAAGACCAGCACAAAAGAGTATGTGAGGTGTCCCAAAACATTTTTTTGCTATTTCCTGAGGATCATCTACATGGCCATATGTATTGAGGTGCTGAAATTATCCAGAAAAGCAGAGGAAAGATGAAGCTAATGTGATAGCTTGCTGCCATTGTTTATCTTTTATTTGCTGTGTGCCACATCTTAAGTTATTTCTTACCAACACATTGATATATAGTGCCTTTTACGTCAGCATGCATTTGCTTCAACAAATGAAAGCAAGCCCAAAAAATTGTGCATTTGCCAGTTATTTTTTCTTGAATTTTCATACATGTATATTGCTAACTTGTCCCCTTTGGACTTCGTTGTCAAAAACTGCTTTAAGCACCCTTGCTTACCCCACGCTCAAAACTAACCAGTTGATGCAAGGACATATCTTTGCTAACAAAATTTTCCTATGGATCTCATGAAGTTAATGTACATTTTTTAAGAATAATTTTACAAACATTCAAAACTGAAAATGATTTTCTTTCATACTTGCACTATAACAGAGAAGTAGTGAATAAAAAGTAAGACAGAATGCATGGTAACTAAAGTTAATGACTGTTAAATTCACTGTTGCTGTTTTTGTTTTTATTGGAATTCTTAAACTGTGCAATTGTCATTCTTTCCAACAAATTTCCAATAGGTAGAGCACAAAACTAACAGAGTCAACAGATGCTATAAAGTTAAGGTCATACACACTACGACTACTTTACTCCGGTGTATTTTTAGTAAGATTGTCTCCAATTATGCCTGTAACCAAATGTCCCAGACACTGGATGCTTTGGCAATGTAAAATGTTTGATAAAACCAAATGCCAGTAAGGTTCCAATAAAACGCTTTCAAATGTAATTCAACAGTATAATAGTATTTGTTACATTTTTACAAATGCATCCAAAACACTCTATAGCACATAGGACTTTCAAGTATTGTGTGACCCAACAACCACACACAATAAAACTGTGCACAGTCATAGAACTTTTTTGTGAATTAATTTTTTAAAAAAAGGTGAAACCTCTAATTTGCTTTCTAAAAGTTTCATCCTGCGACCACCCAAAACAAACCTCAGGCCTAAATGGGTTGTCTGAATTAAGTGATTGTCACAAACTTAAATGTGAATTTAAACTTCACAAGTGATGGACATTTTTTTGGATGGGACACAGACTATGAGTCTGAAGATGTGTCCAGAAAGGCACATCCACCATATTGAAAATAAAATTTAAAAACACAGCATTGTGGGAATTAGTAAGTTTTTCCCCGCCCGGGAAAAATGCAAAATGCTAAAAATGCAGTTCTTGCTGTCCATTCAAAAAATTTCTCTATACACCAATGAGGCTTTGCTTTACTGTTAAAAAGATCATCTTGTTCTGCACAATTCCCATAAAGTTCCATCTTGATATAAAATTAAATGAATCCTCCTGTTATGCTGAACTGTCTCTGCAAGATCATCTTTGACAGTCCTCCATACAAAACCTTCAGCTATGTAGATTCCATTACTTCAAATCCAATAATTGATATTGCTTTATTTAGCTACAAGTTGTGCTACCCACCTGAATATTGGTCTCAAGAATGACATGTATAAACTATTTTACAGTGTTTGTGTAATTGCAAGACACAGAAGCAATACTCGACAATTGTCTTGGCTTAAAAAAAGGTCAGACACCAAAGCATGCCATATTTAGATCACAGATCCTTTACCTTTGTTAGGAAACATGTATCTACTTTAAACACAGCTTTATGCAAATCATGTACAAACAAATTCCTATATATTTTATTTGGTTAGGGTCATTTCCCACCCCCCACCACAAGTCCTCCCCATACATAGAATGCCATCTTTGGAAACATCACCTCCAGTTCAATAAAGTCCCAGCTGCCAGCATACATAACTCCAAATATCAGACTATGTTACTCCCATTGGGTGCTTTTTAATGCGCCTCTCTCTAAGACCCCTTTCATTAGTTTTGCTCCTGAAATGCTTATGGCACTTTTCTAAATATGTTCTTGGACTGCTCCTTTACCTTTAGGAACTAAACCTACATTGCCAAGTCTCTTTCATCCAATGTGGGCATTACTACTTCCTCCACAATTTTTTTATCTCCTGCTAAATTACTCTTGTATTTCAATTGCACCCATCCAACAGAGATTATATTAAGGTACCACACTGGCTAAACATGCTCTGGACTCTCACTGGAGGGCATCCAATTCCCTTTCGCAAATTTACTGGAAACACTCTTTATATGATCTAATGATTGTTGAGCTTTTGGACATGAAAATCATTTGCGATTCTCCTGATAACAATAAAAAGTAGTCTTTACCACTGCACTGAATGTGCAAAAAGATTTGTGTCCTATGATATAGGCCTCTTATTTTCCAGATCCTCCACTTTCTATTGAAGGCTATATACAGTGGTGTGAAAAACTATTTGCCCCCTTCCTGATTTCTTATTCTTTTGCATGTTTGTCACACAAAATGTTTCTGATCATCAAACACATGTAACCATTAGTCAAATATAAACACAAGTAAACACAAAATGCAGTTTTTAAAATGATGGTTTTTATTATTTAGGGAGAATAAAAATCCAAACCTACATGGCCCTGTGTGAAAAAGTAATTGCCCCCTTGTTAAAAAATAACCTAACTGTGGTGTATCACACCTGAGTTCAATTTCCGTAGCCACCCCCAGGCCTGATTACTGCCACACCTGTTTCAATCAAGAAATCACTTAAATAGGAGCTGCCTGACACAGAGAAGTAGACCAAAAGCACCTCAAAAGCTAGACATCATGCCAAGATCCAAAGAAATTCAGGAACAAATGAGAACAGAAGTAATTGAGATCTATCAGTCTGGTAAAGGTTATAAAGCCATTTCTAAAGCTTTGGGACTCCAGCGAACCACAGTGAGAGCCATTATCCACAAATGGCAAAACCATGGAACAGTGGTGAACCTTCCCAGGAGTGGCTGGCCGACCAAAATTACCCCAAGAGCGCAGAGACGACTCATCCGAGAGGTCACAAAAGACCCCAGGACAACGTCTAAAGAACTGCAGGCCTCACTTGCCTCAATTAAGGTCAGTGTTCACGACTCCACCATAAGAAAGAGACTGGGCAAAAACGGCCTGCATGGCAGATTTCCAAGACGCAAACCACTGTTAAGCAAAAAGAACATTAGGGCTCGTCTCAATTTTGCTAAGAAACATCTCAATGATTACCAAGACTTTTGGGAAAATACCTTGTGGACTGATGAGACAAAAGTTGAACTTTTTGGAAGGCAAATGTCCCGTTACATCTGGCGTAAAAGGAACACAGCATTTCAGAAAAAGAACATCATACCAACAGTAAAATATGGTGGTGGTAGTGTGATGGTCTGGGGTTGTTTTGCTGCTTCAGGACCTGGAAGGCTTGCTGTGATAGATGGAACCATGAATTCTACTGTCTACCAAAAAATCCTGAAGGAGAATGTCCGGCCATCTGTTCATCAACTCAAGCTGAAGCGATCTTGGGTGCTGCAACAGGACAATGACCCAAGACACACCAGCAAATCCACCTCTGAATGGCTGAAGAAAAACAAAATGAAGACTTTGGAGTGGCCTGGTCAAAGTCCTGACCTGAATCCAATTGAGATGCTATGGTATGACCTTAAAAAGGTGGTTCATGCTAGAAAACCCTCAAATAAAGCTGAATTACAACAATTCTGCAAAGATGAGTGGGCCAAAATTCCTCCAGAGCGCTGTAAAAGACTCATTGTAAGTTATCGCAAACGCTTGATTGCAGTTATTGCTGCTAAGGGTGGCCCAACCAGTTATTAGGTTCAGGGGGCAATTACTTTTTCACACAGGGCCATGTAGGTTTGGATTTTTTTTTCCTCCCTAAATAATAAAAACCATCATTTAAAAACTGCATTTTGTGTTTACTTGTGTTATATTTGACTAATGGTTAAATGTGTTTGATGATCACAAACATTTTGTGTGACAAACATGCAAAAGAATAAGAAATCAGGAAGGGGGCAAATAGTTTTTCACACCACTGTATTTAACTTCTTAATAGGGCAGGGTGAGGTTGGGTAGAGTGGCTGGAGAGTGTCAAAAGGAAGGACCTTATGAATTTTTATATGTTATACCTCACTACATTTCTCCCAACTAACAGTGTTGTTTCATTTCCAAAAATAAAAAAAACAAAATCCTGCCAAGAAGCTTAAAAGAAATTACCACAAGACTGAGTGAAAAGAAAAAAAAAAAAATACAACAGTCTACTACAGTGAACTGCTTCAGTTTTGCATTTAAAGGAAGACACAGAAAATACTTTTTGTTTAAAAAAATTGTGTTTTTATTGTATTAATGTTTGGTTTTATTCTAATGTCATATAATGTTTTCATGAGCAAACACTGGACAGATACATTGATTTATTGCACAGCTATATATGAATAGATTTGACACATTTTTTTTTTATAGATCTATATCTATCTATCTATATCTCTCTCTCTATATATATATCTAAGATAGATATATATATCTCTATTTTATATATATATATATATATATATATATATATATATATATATATCTATCTATATCTATCTAAATATCTGCTTCTCACAACTGAGAGGGCGTGGCGGATGTTTGCCGACTGGTAGACCAACCACATGCGTTACCTGGTAGGTAACCACCCATACAATCAGATCGGGACTCAGACTATGAATGCAATGAATGTAATTACATCGATCTCCAGGCTGCAAATAAATGAACCGTGAATAAATGAATGCCGTGGCGCAGCGTAAAGGGGTTTCGTCTCTGATGTCCGAGGTCCGATCCCTGCGAGTGGTGCAGAGGAGTGTATACGCCTGATGAGCCCAAATAACTGAGACAGAGTGGCGGATGATTGCCGACTGGCAGACCAACCACATGCGTTACCTGGTAGGTAACCACCCATGCAATCAGATCAGAACTACGAATGCCATGAATAAATATATATCTATATATCTATATAAAATTTCTCTCTCTATATTCTATATACAGTGCATCCGGAAAGTATGCACAGCGCATTACTTTTTCCACATTTTGTTATGTTACAGCCTTATTCCAAAATTGATTAAATTAATTTTTTTTCTTAGAATTCTACACACAACACCCCATAATGACAACGTGAAAAAAGTTTACTTGAGGTTTTTGCAAATTTATTAAAAATAAGAAAACTGAGAAATCACATGTACATAAGTATTCACAGCCTTTGCTCAATACTTTGTCGATGCACCTTTGGCAGCAATTACAGCCTCAAGTATTTTTGAATATGATGCCACAAGCTTGGCACACCTATCCTTGGCCAGTTTCACCCATTCCTCTTTGCAGCACCTCTCAAGCTCCATTAGGTTGGATGGGAAGCGTCACTGCACAGCCATTTTAAGATCTCTCCAGAGATGATTAATCGGATTCAAGTCTGGGCTCTGGATGGGCCACTCAAGGACATTCACAGAGTTGTCCTGAAGCCACTAATTTGATATCTTGGTTGTGTGCTTAGGGTCATTGTCCTGCTGAAAGATGAACCATCGCCCCAGTCTGAGGTCAAGAGTGCTCTGGAGCAGGTTTTCATCCAGGATGTCTCTGTACATTGCTGCAGTCATCCTTCCCTTTATCCTGTCTAGTCTCCCAGTTCCTGCCGCTGATGCTGCCACCATCATGCTTCATTGTAGGGATGGTATTGGCCTGGTGATGATCGGTGCCTGGTTTCCTCCAAACGTGACACCTGGCATTCACACCAACGACTTCAATCTTTGTCTCATCAGACCAGTTTGTTTCTCATGGTCTGAGAGTCCTTCAGGTGCTTTTTGGCAAACTCCAGGAGGGCTGCCATGTGCCTCTTACTAAGGAGTGGCTATATATATATAGGGGAAGGCGGTATCTTGCAATCTTGCATGAATGTTATCATCCAGTTGACACTCGGAACAACCACCAGAGGGTGAACTGGAGACGACTCCCAGCATTCTTTACTTTATGTTTGAGCACTTCGGTCTGAGGTTGCATACGGCCCTCAATGTTCTCAACGAATTACATAATTATTACTTAATAAATATTTTCCACTTGAATATTTCACTCATTGAGATCTTACTTAACGGATTTAGATCTGGTTGTTTTCAATAATTTGCTTGAACTTTCCAGTTGATTTTGTGACTTCTCTCAAGTACCATAGTTTGCTTGCAGTACTGATGTATTTATGCAAATCCAACAGAGTGGCTATGGGCCGAGAGCAGTTTTAGTGGTTATTTATTTAGAACAATGTGAACAAAGAGTGACACCTTCAAATAATAAACACTATTCCATGAGACTTGCAAAAGGCATATCACAAAACCCAACAAATGGCAAATATTCATATTTTAGGTTTATGTACACTACCCCCTGAGAAAACAAATGCATGTACATAGATACTCCCCTAGGAATATACAAATAAACACACCCAAAAGTTTTTAAACTTAATGAACATACAGAAAGAAAGGTTTCACTATGCAGAAAGTTAAATAAGACAGCTAAGCAGGCTTCCTGTGAACATAAAAACTTCCATATTTTCAAAGTCTCTTACTTAATTTGCACTGTAAAAGTGGATAGTAATCAGGAATTGAGATATCTGACCATGACTGACACATCTTTCTCCAATAAGTGGATCCCCTCATATCATTAGAACATTTTACCAAAAGAAAACAAATATCTGAAAGCCCAGCTTGCTATTACAAATAATTCTATTTCCATGTTCTATGGAGATTTTCTCATTTATATATGCTACTTTAAGGGGAGTTGGTCTCATCCGTTATTGGAGATGGACATCTGAAGAAGAGCTCCATTAGCAGCGGCTTATTTTTTCTCTTATTTCTTATTATCCCGAGGTATCCTGTATTTACCCAACCCAAGAAGTTTCTACTACAGTATATAAATATGAGTAACAAGAAAGGTGGTCAAATAGAAATGGAAAAGAAACTTAAAGCTACACCCAACTCTAGACAAGCATCAGGCACCATTATAAGGTACGGCCTTTCAGAGACTGACCTGGAACAGGCAGGCGAAAGCACAGACTTCCCAGAAACCTGCTCCACTGCAACATCTCCAGTCGAGAGCGAAAATGGGAGCGATGGTGCAAGTAATGCAGGGCACGATAGCTCGCCGATTCCAGAAGATCACTTGAAACTAGAAATGGCATTGCAGTCCACACATTCATCTAATCTTCACGAGCCGGAAGCATTGGCTGTAGCGGGGTTTGCCACTTCACCCGCAGAGCTTAAAAAGCCAAAACGATTAATCCAAACTGAAGAAAATTAACGCAACATTGGCCACGGCCACGAGTGAGCTCAAGAAAGACATTCAGAAAAATATAAAGAAATAAATAAATGGCTTGCTCAAGACAAATGAGAAGCAGCGGCTGGAGTTGCAGGAGATACAGCAGGAATATAAAGACTTGGAAAAACTATATACTGTATATTCGTTTTGATGCAGTCACTAAATATATGCCGAGAAAAATTGAGGAACACATTCAGGAAAATGCGTCTAAACTGAGCGAACTTGCCGATCAGCTGGAAGACGTTAAGCAGACATTCACGGCTCGAATTAAAACAGCGGAACATCTGGCATCCAACGCCGATGGAAAAGCTGCAGCTGCGAATTCCAAAAGCAAAAAACTCGGAGACAGACTTGCGGCTCTGGAAGATGGAAGCAGAAGGAATAATATTAGAATCGAAGGTTTACCTGAGAACCGTAAAAGTCCAAACCCAATGAAATTCGTAGCTGAACTATTCTCAGAAATAATTGGAGAGGACTTTAAATCAGATACCAAGATACTGGCAGCTTATCACATACGTGGATCAAATACATTTACACCTAGGTCTTTAATTGTCTGCTTCGAGAGATTACAATTTAAGCTTGATGTAATGGCACTTCTCAGACACAAACAAGAGAATTATATTTGAAAATAATCACATTCGTATTTTCCCTGATTTCTCACCCTCAACAGCTGCTAAAAGTGCAACTTTTTACGACATTAAATAACGGTTACGGAAAGCCGAAATTAGATACAGCCTCTTGTATCCTGCCAAACTGAAAGGGGAAATTCAAGACAAATATCACATCTTCTCTTCCACGGATGAAGCAGAAAAGGAATTAAGAAAGCTGATCCTCCTGACGTTTTTTTGAAATACGATACTGAGTCGCATCCTGTCATGGGATGGCAAAAAGATATTACCTACTGTCTGATCTGCTTGCAGTGATACGGGTACCATAATTATACATCCTTTTCTCTTCTCGGACACTTTTTGTTTATGTTTATTTTAATTATAATTGTAGATGTGTAAGTGGAAGAAATTAAAGCAGGTTTTTTTTTTGTTTTTAACTATTCTAAAGGAGACTGTTTAATATCATACCCTTGGTTTACTGTTATTGTTATTATTGCATTAGGGTTTACAGTAATCCCTCTTCGATTGTGGGGGTTGCGTTCCAGAACCCCCTGCGAAAGGTGAAAATCCGCGAAGTAAAAACCATATGTTCATATGGTTATTTTTATATATTTTAAGCCCTTATAAACTCTCCCACACTATTATAAACATTTCCCGCACAGTTATACAGCATAAACCCTTTGTATTCTCTTAGATATTAGGTAAGATTCGTTGAAATTATGTATGTAAACACAATGTTTATATACAGTAAAACCTAAATATTATTTTAAAGATATCGAGCGTCTCCAATATCACATATATATATGCAATAAATACGTACAATACAAGAAGAATTGTATACAGTCTGTATACTGTATTCTGTATTTTTACAGAAGACCCACTTTTTAAGCAAGTTTCAGTTCCGGCTGCAAAAAGACTGGACTGGCCAAATGTTCCATTCCAGCATTACAAAGAAAAATACAGGTGTGGGAATTCTCAAACATAGAACAGTCTCATTTGTGGTATCAGATGTAGCATCTGAACCTGAAGGGAGAAATGTGATTGTCATGGGCAATTTATTTATTTAACTGTAAAGTGTTTTTGATAAATGTTTATGCACCCAATGTCGATGATAGGGAATTCATGCAAAATGCATTTACATTCATTCCCAATGTGAACACTCATCTATCTATATTAATAAAAGGCAAAGCCCTCACTGACAGACTGACTGACTCACTCACTCACTCATCACTAATTCTCCAACTTCCCGTGTAGGTGGAAGGCTGAAATTTCGCAGGCTCATTCCTTACAGCTTACTTACAAAAGTTAGGCAGGTTTCATTTCGAAATTCTACGCGTAACGGTCATAACTGGAACCTACTTTAGTCCATATACTGTATACGGCCATAGCCGGCAGCTCGGTCGCCGTGTGAGGCGCAGTTGCGTCTCGCATCATCACGCCTCCCACGTAATTGAGTGCCTGCCCATATAAGGTAATTATTCGCGGGTGAAGGACTGTGCTTAGCATATTCATAAGTGCAGCTACTGCGGAAACCCTCCCTCAGCGAAAGTGCGAGAGAAACTTTTAAGTGCCGGGTCTGAGCTAAAATTAAATAAAGCCGTGGACATCACAAGATCGCACGAGATATTCACGCGATACAAGTTTAATGAGAAGACGCAGAGTATAAAGCCTCAATGCTAAAGACCTGGCGAAGTCATGGAGAACATGGAAGGACGAGTTCACATTATACACAGAACTTGTAATGCCGGAGGCAGAGGAAAACACTAAGGTAAGATTATTCCGTTATCTTATTGGAGAGAGCGGCAGAGAATTGTGTCAGGCGCTGACTGGTGATGTAAGACCTGATGAGTTAACCATGAGCTTGAGTGGTGGGCCGTCAGGGCCTGCAAGGCCTTCTCTGCAGGCCTAAAAAAATATCTGAATCACAAACTGATATTAATTAAATTTTGTCCATGAATATTTATTAAATAATTCCAAATAGTCTGTCCGCTTCCTTTCATAGCTTTTCCGATGGTTGTGCTGCTTCCAGACATGTAT
This sequence comes from Polypterus bichir lapradei, assembly GCA_026402145.1. Taxonomy (NCBI): domain Eukaryota; kingdom Metazoa; phylum Chordata; class Cladistia; order Polypteriformes; family Polypteridae; genus Polypterus; species Polypterus bichir. The sequence continues at coordinate 38,530,903 of JANRMT010062856.1, forward strand.
TTTCATATTAAAGCATTTAACCAATCACATTTCAGCCATCATTTGTTGCCAGGCAGAGAGGCCTTCACAATCCGTTCTGCAGGCCTTCTAACACAGAATAAATGTCGATTAAACTGTTGCTTCAACCAATCAGATTTTGTGTTGGTGTCAGTAGGGCCCTCTAGCAGGCATACGGCAACGTCACCGTATTCAAACCCATTGATTGGATAGAAGCCGATATGAGGAACTCTATGAGGCCACTGAACGCACCACAGGCGCTCCGAGCGCAAGATCCTCGCGCGCACTACCTCCAACTCCATGGCAGGATTCTGGACAATATTATTTGCCAGACACAGACCAGATTTGAAGACCACGAAAAACTGATGTTTGTCACGCTCCTCGACCCCCAGAAGTGTCGGGAATACAAGAAATATTTTCCACATGCAGCCTTCTCCAGTTTAACACAGAGCCACGGAGCACTTTTTGATCTGTGTCGGCTAAAAACAGAACTGACTGTAATGTATGCCATGGATGATTTTGCAGGAAAATCTCCCACTGATCTCCTTGACTTCCTTCATCAGAAAAATCTGAATGAGAGTATGGGGCAGCTGTACACATTGGTATATTTGGCGGTGACCATAACCGTGTCCACTGCTTCTGTCAAGCGGACATTTTCAGCCCTAAAGCGAATTAAAACTTATGTCAGAAATACGACAGGGCAGGTTCGACTTTCAGCATTAGCTTCGATGGGGATAGAAAGGGACTTATTGATGGAACTGAAGCGCATGGATAAATCTGTACGACAGAGTAATTGAACTGTTTTTGAGGAAAGAGAGGAGGATGGATTTTGTTTACAAATCAGAATTTTTGGTGAGTAAAATGTTGCGATTTTCCTAAATAATATTGCAAGTTTATGAGTTATTATTGATGTTTTTTATGTGTGTCACGGCTGTGGCTGCAGTAGAAAGGAACTTGTTCACCCCTGGTTTGTCTATTCAATAAAGGCATTTATTGTGGCTACAGGAATTATCTGCGATGCAGCGGCTCTTTATACTGTATTTCTGCATATTAAGATGGTTTTTATAACCATAAATTAGTTTTTGAGGGGCAGGTTGATTCAGATGGAGCACTCATGAAAGCTTAGGTGTGAAATGCACGGTCCGCCACTGGACCAGATGATACGTAAATCTGATGAACATTACAACCCGAAAATAAACGAAACTGTAGAGAGGTTCAGATTATACTTCTCCCAGTGCGTCTCTCTAAATCCTCCGTGCGGGAACATTATCATAAGGCTTAACAATCTTATTGTTACACCTTCTACGTGCACCCAACTGCTGGCTGCTTCTTTCCATTCACCTTCCTAGCTCTTTAAACAGTTTTCCTTCCCACTTTTCTGCTCCTTCGCTGTCTTCTCCCTTTTCGTTCAAAATACACATCTCCTTGCCTTTTTACAGTCAGCTCCCCTTACGTCACACCATGGTAAGTTTAGCACAAGTTAATACTGGGAATGCCTGTTAAACATCTTACATTCACGAGTAGCGATTTGCGTAGTGAACACTTCGATGTATGAAACCTGTTATTTTTACAACAGTTGACAAACACGGAATGTAAACTTCAAAACAACACGTCCTCCAAATACGAACCTGATTGAAAGAAATAATGATAATCAAATCCTTGATGACAGCACCACTCAACAGTGACAAAACAATTACATTGAAAATCAGGTTATGTTATTTTTAAAATGTTTCCTTTTCTTTTTCATAACTTCTTTAACACACTACTTCTCCCCTGCGAAGCGGGGGTATTTTGCTAGTAAAATTATAATGGCTGGGGACTTTAATTGTGTTTTAAATCCACTCTTGGATAGGACTCCTGTCACAAGGGGAATGACATCTAACACTGCAAAGACAATTACACAGTTTTTAACTGACCACAAATCTCTTTGGGTTTAGAGATTTCTAAACCCAAACTTAACATATTCCTTCTACTCACCAGTACATCATTGCTACTCAAGAATTGATTATTTCTTTATAGATAATAATTTCTTGCCTACGATTAAATCTTGCAGGTACGACGCTATTGTTATTTCCAACCATGCCCCTTTGATCTTGGAGCTAAAATCATTAGGCCCCACACACTCATCTCGCAGACGGCGTCTTAACCCACTTCTATTAGCAGATGAGAACTGTTCAGAATTTATATCCAAACAAATCAGTTTCTTCCTAGAGACAAATACATCCTCAGAGGTCTCTGCACGAATACTCTGGGGAAACTCTAAAGGCCTTCTTAAGAGGACAGATTATTTCATCTCTTTCCCATAGAAATAAATTGGAAGCCAATAAGGTATCAGAGCTAACCAGCGAATTTACTAGAATAGATGAAGAGCATGCCAGATGTCCAAGTGAGGCTCTTCATAGGAAAAGGCAGGCTCTGCATTCACAGCTCAACCTCTTAACAACCAAAGAAACTGAACAACTCATTTTTAAATCAAAACATCATTACTATGAACACAAAGAGAAAGCTAATAAGATCTTAGCTCAACAAATCCACAAGCAAGAAGTTCGCAATGTATTCCCAGCAATCACCAACACGAACGGAGATAAAATCATTGACCATAAAAATATAATGCACACATTCAGAGACTACTGTAAATCCTTATATTCTACTGAGTTTAAAGAAGACAACACACAATCTAATGCATTTCTAGATACATTACAAATACCACAAATAGATTTTTAATGCAGATGAACCTTTGGCGCTGTCAGAATTACTAGATGCTATAAAGTCACTTTCAAGTGGGAAAGCAGCAGGCCCTGATGGCTACCCTGTAGAATTTTATAAGAAATTCTCCATTCAGCTAGCTCCCCTCTTATTAGCAACATTTACAGAAGCTAGAGACAATCAAATTCTACCTCAAACTTTTCGCCAAGCATTAATCACCGTCTTTCCTAAACAAAATAAGGACTTATTACAATGTGCATCACACAGACCAATTCCACTTCTGAATAATGATGTTAAGATACTCTCCAAAGTCTTAGCTAAAAGGATGGAGAAAGTACTGCCTTCAGTAATATCACAAGATCTAACTGGATTTATTAAAGGCCGACACTTAATTTAATGTAATATATTCACCAGCAAAGTCAAACGCCCCAGAAATATTATCGTTGGATGCAGAAAAAGCATTCAACATGATTGAATGGAACTACCTTTTCACTACATTAGAGAAATTTGGGTTTGGCCCGAACATTTGTGCATGGATCAAACTACTGTATATCAATCCAGAAGCTTCAGTTTGTATTAACATTTGTTCAGAATACTTTAAACTAGAACATGGTACCAGACAAGGATGCTCCTTGTCACCACAGCTATTTTCAATCGCCATTTAACCACTGGCAGTTCACTGTCAAAATGCTTATCAGATAAAGGGGATTTTTAGAGAAGGACTTCAACAGAAAATTTCTCTATATGCAGATGATATGGTACTGTATATATCAGACCCACAAAATACTGTGCCTGCAGTCTTAACAGTATTTACAGAATCTCTGGTCTCAGAATTAATTTGAATAAAAGTGTGCTCTTTCCAGTGAATTCTCAAGCATACAATATCAGATTGGACACCTTCCCTTTTATCATTGCAGATCAGTTTAAATACCTAGGGGTAAATATCACCAGTAAATATAAAGCTCTTTATCAACAAAATTTTGCCTGTCTATATGGGAAAAATTAAGCAAGACTTGCATAGATGGTTAACCCTTCATCTCACTCTAGCTGGAAGAATCAACATTGTTAAGATGAATATCCGTCCTAAGCTTCTCTTTTTATTTCAAAACATTCCAATATACAGTAGAATTCGCTTATCCGACATAAACGGGCCGGCAGAACACCGGATAAGTGAAAAAGTCTGATAATGGGAGGTGTTAAGAAAAAGCCTATTAAACGTCAAACTATGTTATAATTTTACACATTACGAACCTCGGTTCACGAACGTCTCTGGACACGTACAAATCAGGTTATGACCAAATAGTTCGCCAAACTTTTGCATCTGTTCATGACCACACAATAGATATACAAACGAGCCAGTTTCACTTTTGGTTTGTGCGTGCCGATGATTTCTGCACATGTTCAGTCTCTCCCTGTGCATTCCCTGTGCAGCAAGAGAGAGAGAGAGCGCGCGAGAGAGAGACACAGACAGACACACGTGCTAGAAAGAGACACACACACAGGCTCGACAGAGACACACACACGCGCACGAGAGAGAGAGAGAGAGAGACACAGGCGTGCACACACACGCACGCCAGAGAGGGCTGGCCACATAATCCACTGTAATAATGTTTTACAACAAATAAGAAAAATTTAACTGAAAAAATGAACTTAGCAACTAAAAATAGACTACAATCACGCGCGCAACTTGCAGTTCTTGTTGACGATTGATGCAATTTTTTTTTTTGTTTTTTTTTTGCGGTGGGACGTCGGATAATACAGAATGTTGGATAAGCGAGACCCTACTGTACATCAATAAATCTTTTTTAAGCAATTAGATTAAAACCATAACCTCATTTATTTGTAACTCAAAACATCCAAGTATCCAAAGAGCGACCTTACAAAGACCTAAGGCAGTTTTATTACTGGGATGCAAACATACAAGCTATAAAAACCTGGATAAAAACAGATGAACATACACAGGCCTGGTCAGCAATAGAAATAAAATCCTGCAGTACTTCTATATAGTCCCTGCTTTGTGCCCCAATAAATGCAAGTTATCGCCAATATACTAATAAGCCAATTGTGCTTCACTCACTCAGAATATGGAACCAATGTATAAAGAATTTTAAGATGGACAATCTTTTATCTGTGGCACCTCTGCATGAGAACCACCTTTTTCAACCCTCACAAACATGCAGTTTTTAATATCTGGAAAACATTTGGGAATTAAATTGCTTAGAGATCTTTATATAGACAATATCTTTGCATCCTATGAACAATTACATTCCAAATTTAACTTTCCAGCAACACATTTATCTGTGCTCTCTTGATGATAAAATACTACTGCACAGACTGACAAATAAAAACGGTGGTACTACAGACAATACATTCTAGCCAGACAAACAATGGGCTTTCGAGAATGTACATTCTGTCATATAGAAGTGGGGTCTTACAGGAATTAATGTATAAATAACTTTACTTAGAAATTAGGTGTAAGGATTTTTTCATAATTGAATCTGTAATAACAAACCATTCTAAGGACAAAAAACAGGACAGCAGCTATTAAACACCAGCCTACAAGGTCAGGTGTTAGTTATGGAGATCACTACCACCCTACAGTATACTTTGTTGTACAATCCCCTTTACAGTTGACAAAATTCTAGACGACCATTTTAATGGCCAGTTTAAAATCAAATTCATGGTAGTTGTATTAAAAACAAAACTGTCACCAATATCTATACCTAAGAGGCAAACACCAATAGAAAGACCCCAGCTGTGCTAACAATTATCTATAGTGAATTCCTAGATTTCACAAAAACAGCCAAATCTTCAACACATTTTATGGAAGGTGCAAGGTCAGCCAACAAAAGTATGAAATTGATCCTTAAAGAAGTGAAAGTGTTGATGTAGCAGTCATCACTGTGCCTTAAAATGAAACCAATGCAAGCTCACAAAGGAAATGTAACAGATTTCTGCTTTTCATACTTTATAGTGCAAACGACCTAGAAAATACCAAATCTTTTACAATCTAAGTTGGATTATTAGGGAAATTACTCAACAGTCAAGAGGTTAATATAAGGAAATTTCTTGCAATGATGATCTGTGATACACTTTATTTTTTGTGTGTGCGAGTATGTAAGGATTGCTTTGCCTGTCCTTTTTTACAGTGCTTTTCCTACGCAGGAACAGAAGAACTCTTAAGCACATTTGTTTACTTTGATTCAATTTGTATTTTTTTGTTATTTGTTTAAATTTGATCTGTCCATTTTATTTAACTTGTACCAAATCCTCAAGGGGAAAACATCATTTGAATATTAGCCACAGAGCGTGATATTGACCCAGTCCAAATCATTATCCACTAGGTTGTCCTGTTAGTGAGGAGTGGGGCTTGTTGCGGTTAAGTTTAGCAAATTCAAAAACATCACATAATCAGACTACTATTTAGCAGTGGTATTTACAAACTGGATGATAAAAATTATATCTTAAAAATACAGAAACACTAAACTATACTTTTAAATAGATCTTTTTACCTGTTACCGTTAATTATTGAATTGACTTAATGTGCCAGCTGCAACCCCACACACACAAACATGCTTAAATTACCCCCAGAAGTGTTTGACAATCCAACCCGTCCAAAGTGTCAGCAGCCCTGGGCTAGGCATCTATAAAAATATATACTCATATATATACTTTTATACAAATATATATTTTTAAGGTTTACAATAATCATAAAAAGATTTCTAGCTTGAGTAACAAAACACAATACAGCTGAATGCACCAGTTTTGGGTGTGACACAGAAAGCAAGGATGTTCTGCTTCCTCAAGCTACTTCCACTTTACACAAGCAGGATGTTACAGGGCTGCACCATAATCTGATTAAATGCTTACTTACAAGACAGGTACAACTTTCATGTTGCGGGTACAACTGTGAAGCAGTCAGATATTTCACACTGTTATCATTTACACACTACTCTGATACAAAGAATGTCTGTGCTAAAAGAGATTTTTTTTTTTTTTATCTTAAACAGCAGTCCCCTATACAGTGTAACATTGACAGTTAAAAAAAAAAAAGTTTTAAAGTTTTGGTCATTTTGTTGAATTAAGAGTCAATTTGAATTTGTGGTTTAAATGAAATTTTTGTTTACCTTTCTTGCGAGTACAATTATGTATATAAAGAACTCTGCCAAAACTAGAGATGAATCCCAACATTTGGTAGAGCGAGATGTGGAGGGATTGGATGCAAAATAGCAATTTGACAGCTTCATAATGTCGAGGGAGATGTCGGATTGCTTATGTTCGTGTCCATCCAGATGCCTCTCTCAGAAAAATTCCTGCTGGAGCTAGCTCATTTCATCAGAAAATTACACAGTCAACCTAAAAGCTTAAGTCAACCAGCTCTCTTTTTTTTCCTCATTAGAATTCTGAGTCAGTAGTGTCTAGTGTCGATCAGTGAAATCCGGCAAAATGTTTTTCGCAGCAAACATGCTGTGTTCGCCAATTATTTTGTCAGGAAATTCACCATGCATCCAGCTTAGGCAAACCTGTCCCCGCCAAGTGTCCCATGATGTTTGGCAGGCAAGCATGACATCACAGAGCTGTAGCCATGCACACAACTTTTATGCATGTGTTTCATTCATTGGTGTTCTTCATGCATGAAGGAAAAACATGTTTCAGCTACTAAGATACACAAACTATGCACCGAAGCTCTTGAGAGTAGTATGCAATACTTTTCTTGATATATAACCACGCTTCCTTTTTGAACCTGCAGTGGTTTCAACACTGGGGCACTTCAGTTGTTGAATGTGGGTTTATCAGTAAACTTAAAAAAGGTAAAAATGGGTTCCAAAGCCACACGTGTTGAAAATAAAAACTGCCAGATAGCGCCTAAACTCCATCCCCTCTTTCTCCTGCTCCCAATCAGAATGCACTTTACAGAGAAAAATATGGCCTCTCTTTGGAACACTGCAGAACTAGGGTGTTATACCATGTTAGCCATTGAGAATGTGGTGAGAAGTCAAGCAAAATGACACCAAAGATTACAATATGAAAACTTTTGAGGCAACTCAGGCCTCTTCTTCAGGCAAGATGTAATCATATTGAAGATCAATTTTGTTAATCAAATCTGCAAAATGATTACTTACACCCAGGTAAAACTAGTTTTAGACCAGTTTTTTTGCTGGCCCTTCTCATTTTGCATACTCTAACAACATGTGAGATCACTGGCACTGGTAATTTTATTTTTTAACACCACCTTGGAAATAATAGTGAGGCTACAGTCAAACAGTAAGCAAACAAAGCAGACAGAAATTGTATTTTAGTCAGATAATGGAGTGTACAGTATAGGTAAACTAAGAAATGTCAGAATTTTCTCAAATTCAGGACAAAATACGTTGAGTACAATAATCAATGTTAACCAACACATATAACAGCGGTCGATGTAAGTGAGCACTTGCTGCTTTAATCATTATGTACACTGATGGTGTTACTTACAGCTGGGCTGCTTTTTCGGCTTACTTGTATAAAGAACATTATGCTGTTCAATATTTGAATTCTCATAAAAGTAAATTGTTACTTTTTAAAACATTGTCTAAAACCGAACATTATGTGCTCTTAAAAGTTCTCTCTATGTTTATCCTAGAGCACGGCTTTCTGAATTTAAGCAGTCAGGAACCCTTGGGTGCTTTTCATGTTGCTTTAGTACTTTTGATATTTTTTTTATTTTTTTTTTAATTGAGCAATCTGAATCCTCACTTTTATATTCCAGTGATTTAATGTGACTATAGCCACTGTTGTTTTAAATGCATTCAATTAGCTCGGAGGAGTGTCTTCCATTTCAGAGAGTGCAGAATTCTTCAGCAAAGACCAATATTTCTAAGTATAGCCTTTCTTTGCACAGGTCACAAACTTAAAATTCATCTTTTACTTCATTCCATTTTTCTAATATGAAAATGAAATAGATAAATGGTTAGCAAACATTATAGACGAACAGTGCAGTCCATGTTTCTTCCCATTTACAAGTTACCATTTTTCCACACAAAATGTTTACCAAATTTCTTTGACGTTAAAATTCCTAATTGAGCACTTTTATTAACATACAGCTGTAGATGTATATGAGAAACGGCTCAGAAATAAACTATAGGCATATAATAAATAATAAGGCTCCTTAAATAAAATAATGTTCTATTGCTGAATAACAAAAGATGCACAGCTGTGCAATTAAGAAAATGTAAACAGAAAAGATACACAGCAAAATCAACAAATGGCCAACCTGCTCTTTAAAAAGTGGGTTTCCACTGAAATACAGAGTTTTCTTTGACAAAGTGTGTAGTCCTGTATAAACATCTACAACTTTGTGTAAATAACAAAACATGAAACAACTGGCAAAACAAAACCAGTGACAACTGTCTTACACAGAGAAATGGCCCAAGTGATGCAGGCATAATTCATACCATGTCCTGTAACACACAAAATAAAAACTTTTAAAATCACTTTCATTTTTTATGTAAAGAGACAGGTCACTCAAAGGCAAATATACATCCCTACTAAACACAGATGAATGTTAAACATTTAACTATGTGTGTAAACTGTGTTGTGTAATGGGTAACCTACAAAGGGTTTTAGTTAAACTATTTTGGTAATATGAAACAGATGAATACTTTTTTCACGCATTTTCACACACTCTTTATACTGCACTTTATGGTGCTGTTGTAAATGGTGGAAAAGATTAGTTGCACTTGAAGCTTTTGTCGGGACTTGTTTTCTGTATTCTGTACAGAATACATTACTCTGCTGCTCATCTGACACTTTGAACCCAAACCATCTCCAAATAATCGAGCCATTGTTTTTCTTTTTACAACCAGCTCTTCTTCGATAGCTTCCTTCATGTCCATATCCATCTCCATTCTGTCACTGTCTGCAGGACTTACCAATTGAAATGGTGGGGGAGGGGTGAGTTGTGTTCAGAGAGGGAAATAGGTAGGGCAGGGTGAAGTTGTGCGAGAGACACACGAGAAAAAAAAAAAAAGGCGAAATGGCAGCTGTACGAGAATGATTTTAACGCAACATACTCAATATAAACAATATTGTCTCATCCTATAAATTGTATGAAAATATGTTGATATTCTTTAAAAACCTGATATATATCGCTCAGCCTTAGAAGAGGGCTACTAAAGAACAATTACAAACACACCTAGTATTTGGCAGAAAACTAAAAGGTAAAATCTACTTTTTGTGGCAGACAAAACTACTGGAATCTCACCTTGTTTGTTCACAATTCAACACCAACCAGTATATTCATGACTATCTATACTAATAAAAGGCAAAGCCCTCACTCACTGACTGACTGACTGACTGACTGATCACTAATTCTCCAACTTCCCGTGTAGGTAGAAGGCTGAAATTTGGCAGGCTCATTCCTTACAAAAGTTGGGCAGGTTTCATTTCGAAATTCTACGCGTAATGGTCTTAACTGGAAGGTATTTTTCTCCATTTACTGTAATGGAGTTGAGCTTGACCGCCGTGGGGGCGGAGTTTCGTGTGACATCATCACGCCGAGTGACATATACTACCATATTCATCATTGCAGCTACTTCAGAAACAAAGCAAGGTATAAACCTAAACTTTAAATTAAGTTAATAGACAGGCTGCCGCTGG
>JANRMT010062856.1:38551240-38572317 GCA_026402145.1 Polypterus bichir lapradei
ATCACTAATTCTCCAACTTCCTGTGTAGGTAGAAGGCTGAAATTTGGCAGGCTTATTCCTTACAGCTTACTTACAAAAGTTAAGCAGGTTTCATTTCGAAATTCTACACGTAACGGTCATAACGGTCGATAACGGTTGACAACGTCCGCCATGTTGATCTTTCTTATTTATAGCCCCATCTTCATGAAATTTGGTAGGCGGCTTCCCTGTGCTACCCGAAACCAATGTACGTACTTCTTTCGGTGGTATGACGCCACTGTCAGCCACCATATTAAACTTTCCAACGTCATTAATTCTCCAACTTCCCGTGTAGGTAGAAGGCTGAAATTTGGTGCCGATTTCAGTGATATGATGCCACTGTCGGCCACCATATTGAACTTTTCAACGGTCTTTGTTACTTATGGGCCCATCTTCAAGAAATTTGGTATGCGGGTTCTCAACGTTAACTGAATCCTACTTACGTACATATATACGTCCATAGCCTGCAGCTCGCTCATCGTGTGAGGCGCCGTTGGGTCCCCCATCCCAACGCCTCCCACGTTGTTGGCTGCCTGCCTACATAAGGCCATCCGTCGCTCTGGTCTCTACATTCCCTTCCTTGCTTCGCCATGGGATTCACGTCTCTCTGCTGATAACTACAGCCTTTTTATTTAATCCACGGCTTCTCCGCTGTTATATTGTTCATTTATTTCGATTATAGTTATTGTGTAGGTATTTTACACTTACTTTACATTGTTCAGGTACCCATTTCCTTTATCATTCCAACCGTACTGCCATTAACATGTCTATCGAGGTGATCACCATCGATCAAAGAACTGTCACTTTTCCATTCTCTTTGTTACATATTGCACGGCCAGATCAGGCTCACTCTTGATAACCGGAGGAACAGTTTGTCTTATGTATTGAATGACTGGGACAGGTTCAAGGCGGATATGTATATGTTTATATACATACATACATACATACATACATACATACATGTCTCGAGGCACAAATCTGGGGAAGGTTACAGAAAAATTTCTGCTGTTTTGAAGGTCCCAGTGAGCACAGTGGCCTCCATCATCTGTAAGTGGAAGAAGTTCGAAACCTCCAGGATTCTTCCTAGAGCTGGCCAGCCATCTAAACTGAGCGATCGGGGGAGAAGGGCCTTAGTCAGGGAGGTGACCAAGAACCCGATGGTCACTCTGTAAGAGCTCCAGAGGTCCTCTGTGGAGAGAGGAGAACCTTCCAGAAGGACAACCATCTCTGCAGCAATCCACCAATCAGGCCTGTATGGTAGAGTGGCCAGACGGAAGCCACTCCTTAGTAAAAGGCACATGGCAGCCCGCCTGGAGTTTGCCAAAAAGCAGCTGAAGGACTCTCAGACCATGAGAAACTAAATTCTCTGGTCTCATGAGACAAAGATTGAACTCTTTGGTGTGAATGCCAGGCGTCACATTTAGAGGAAACCAGGCACCGCTCACCACCAGGCCAATACCATTCCTACAGTGAAGCATGGTGGTGGCAGCATCAGCGGCAGGAACTGGGAGACTAGACAGGATCAAGGGAAAGATGACTGCAGAAATGTATATATACATCCTGGATGAAAACCTGCTCCTAATCTCAGACAGGGGCGACGGTTCATCTTTCAGCAGGACAACGACCCTAAGCACACAGCCAAGATATCAAAGAAGTGGCTTCAGGACAACTCTGTGAATGTCCTTGAGTGGCCCAGCTAGAGCCCAGACTTGAATCCGATTGAACATCTCTGGAGAGATCTTAAAATGGCTCTGCACCGATGCTTCCCATCCAACCTGATGGTGCTTGAGAGGTGCTGCAAAGAGGAATGGACGAAACTGGCCAAGGATAGGTGTGCCAAACTTGTGGTATCATATTCAAAAAGACTTGAGGCTCTAATTGCTACCAAAGGTGCATCGACAAAGTATTGAGTAAAGGCTGTGAATACTTATGTACATGTGATTTCTCAGTTTTTTATTTTTAATAAATCTGCAAAAACCTCAAGTAAACTTTTTTCACGTTGTCATTATGGGGTGTTGTGTGTAGAATTATGAGGAAAAAAAATGAATTTAATCAATTTTGGAATAAGGCTGTAACATAACAAAATGTGGAAAAAGTGATGCGCTTTGAATACTTTCCGAATACACTGTATATAACATCTGATCTGAACATCTGAGGTGTTTTCCCAACAAAGATTTTTTAGTGAAGCAGTATTTAGTTGTATGAAATTAAATCAAATGTGAAAAACTGGATGTGCAAAAATTTGGGTACCCTTGTAATTTTGCTGATTTGAATGCATGTAATTGCTCAATACCGATTACTTGCAGCACCAAATTGGCGGAATTAGCTCGTAAAGCCATGAACTTCATAGACAGGTGTGTCCAATCATGAGAAAAGATATTTAAGGTGGTCAATTGTAAGTTGTGCTTCCCTTTGACTCTCCTCTGAAGAGTGACAAGCATGGGATCCTCAAAGCAACTCTCAAAAAATCTGAAAACAAAGATTGTTCAGTATCATGGTTTAGGGTTGGCTACAAAAAGTTCTCTCAGAGGTTTAAACTGTCAGTTTCAACTGTAAGGAATGTAATCAGGAAATGGAAGGGCACAGGCACAGTTGCTGTTAAACCAAGGTCTCCAGGCCAAGAAAAATACAGGACCGGCATATGCACAGGATTGTGAGAATGGTTACAGATAACCCACAGATCACCGCCAAAGACTTGCAAGAACATCTTGCTGCAGATGGTGTATCTGTACATCGTTCTACAATTCAGCCCAATTTGCACAAACAACAACTGTATGGCAGAGTTAGGGTACAATGCTAACACAACCGCTTGGCTGGTGCAGCGGTAAGAACTGCTAACTCATAACCAAGAGGTTGCAGGTTCAATAGACCGCTAGAATTTATCGTTTTGAGTAATGAGCTGCTCTTATTGTTACTGTTATAGCATAAAAACATACATTTGATTTGAGTTTGTTACAGCTGGTGTAAATTTATAGAACTTGTAAAGGTTAGCTTTTGTTTTTTTTTCAGTTTTATTCGCTCAGTCATGTTGACACTCCTCCCGATCTGACACTGCTGTTTTCAAATAAAGGTGTGCTATAACAGAGGCAAACTCAGATGAGAATGAGAGTTCCACATCGGAGAAAGAGAAAAGATGCCCTCCCTGCAAGAAAAGTCCAGTCACACATAAGAACAACGCAGCTGCACCAGGCGTAAAGGTGAAACATGGCACCGATTGGATGCAGCAACAGGTCAGGCGTCATCCTTCCAGGGAATCTGCCACTCGCATATCCTTCAATGAAACAGCTACACATCTCGCCAAGGTAATTGTGCAAAGTTCCTTTTGCAATTATGTTTTTTGATGGTCTTTATAAGAAAAACATTGACAGTGCCCTCCACTATTATTGGCACCCTGTGACAATGTGGGTTCTGGCTCCACACTCCCATTGCTGTTTGGGAGCCCTTGAACCCAACACCGTCGATAATGTTGCCGAGTGAGCTAGTCAGTGAAGGCAATAACAACTGGGCAAGGGGATGGTTCAAAAAAAGTGCAAAAGTGCTTTTATTCAAAGAGTCAACAAAACAAGTGTTCAAAATAAAGTGCAGTGCTTTCATAAAGTCTTCATTAAATAAATAATCCATAAAAGAAATGTGGAGGTTAAAAATACACACAAAAACAATCCCTAAAACCAAAGGTTAAAATGATCAGGAAGCAGTCTTTAAAAACAAATGTCAAACCCGGTGCCTTCTTTTAACTGGTGACTCCCCTGCTTCTCCCTGTCCAGGCTTCGCAACAGGGGAGCCACTCTATCTGCAGCGGACCTTCTTTACACCTGCTACTGCTGTCAGTTGCCTCACCGATCCTTGGCTCCGGTCGGCTCCTCCAGACAGCGACTTGGGAATTCCCTACGACCAAGGCTCTCACGCAGGGAACACCGCGTCCCAAGTCCCGCTACCGTCTGCGGAGAGTCCTGCACCTTCCTGGTCACTCCTGCCCTACAAAACAAACTCTGCAGTAGCGACCACAACCACTTCTCCTGGGTGTTGGCCAAACACCCAGGCTGCCTTCAGCTGCCTGCGAGCGTTCGCTCACTCGCCCGCTTCCTGCTGCACCGATTTGCTCGCTCTCCTCCTCACTGCTTCCTGCTGCCAACCTCCGTTTCCTTCTTTCTTTTTACTTTTCCTCCTGCCAACCGACTAGCGCTTTTTTATAATGCGAGGGGCCATAGCAGCCGTAGCCCATTAGCCGCGGGAGCAATCACGGATGTGGGCAGTTCCTCACCTGTGCAGTTCCTCACCTGTGCACTCAGTAAGAAACGCCCACACCGCAGATCACCCCGCGGCATGCTACAACTATGCCCCCTCACGAAGCCGCCGCAAGTACAGTGATTATTTTTTTAAAAACTGGCCTTTGCTCAGCGAGCTGTGTACCCATAACACCACACACCCATTTTAAAGATTATTAAGAAGAGAAAAAAAAAACACTGCTGAAAAATGTGAAACACCTGACATTTAATTGAAATAAGTTCATTCAAAGAAAAGCAAAGCCCTCATCAAGAAATAAATATTTTTAACAAAAACACATGTGCCACAATTGTTGGCACCCCTGCATTTAATACTTTGTTCAACCTCCCTCTGCCAATATGGCAGCACATAGCCTTCTCTTGTAACCTTTTATAGTTGGATAAGGTTCTTTTCATTATAGCCGTCCTTTTTACAACAGACCCACTTTGCATGTTTATTGTCAAAATGTTCAAATTTTGTTTCATCAGACCAGTCAAAGTTGTAGAAACGTTTCATACTCCAGGCGCTTATGTTTGTGGATAACGGACAAAAAAGGCTTCTTTCTGGCATACCTTTTAAATAATCTGCTGGCATGGAGATGCTGTGTGATGGTGGTTCTGGAGACTTGATAACCCCAGGATTCTACCTTTTCTTTCAATTCCCCAACAGTGATCAAAGGAAATATTACTGCCTCTCTTACCATCCTTCTCACTGTACATGGGGGTAAAATAAACTTGGGTCCTCTTCCAGGCAAGTTTGTCACAGTTCCAGTTGATGACCACTATTTCTATTATTGGCCTAACTGTAGAAATGGGCATTTTCAGGTGAGTATTGAAGGACATCACACTTCTCCCTCATTTGGATTGAGTGTTCTCTTTTCTTTGCCATGATGATGGTTGACTATGGAAATTTGGTTATGTCTCCACACATTTGTATCCAAGTCAATCAGAAAGTCATTGATTTCAGCTAGAAAGTTCCTGTACACATCAATCAACTTAATGTCCAATTTAAAGGGGAAACATGCTTCAGTTACTTTGTTTCACTTTAATTTCCAAGGGTACCAACAATTGTGGCTCTTGTGTTTTTGTTAAAAATATTTATTTCTTGATGAGAGCTTTGTTTTTCTTTGAATGAACTTGTTTCAGTTAAAAGTCAGATGTTTCTCACTTTTTCAGTGCAAGATGACGGTTCTTCAGCAAACAGTGATTTTTTACTAACCCTTCTTACTAATTTTTACAAGGAGTGCCAATAATAATGGACACTGTATATGTTACTTATATAACACCACATTAAATG
Organism: Polypterus bichir lapradei; assembly: GCA_026402145.1. Taxonomy (NCBI): domain Eukaryota; kingdom Metazoa; phylum Chordata; class Cladistia; order Polypteriformes; family Polypteridae; genus Polypterus; species Polypterus bichir. The sequence continues at coordinate 38,556,818 of JANRMT010062856.1, forward strand.
TTGTTTACCTATATTTATTTACTTATCTTCCTACAGTGTAAAGTCAAACTAGACTGCAGAGCTTCATGTGTTTGATCAACATAGGCATGCTGATAAAGTACATGTGCAATGCCACTCCTTATTTAGGAAAAGATCAGTTACACAAAGTGTGACAGTACCATTTATATAAGTAACATATAAATGTTTTACATATAAAGACCATCAAAAAACAATCACAAATGGAACTTTGCACAATTAATTTGAAGCCAAAGCAACTTCACAAACACTCTGCTTTTACAAAATATATCAATTAGAAATAAATGAAGGACCACAGCAGGTTATTTAAAAAAAAAAAAAATAATCAGAATATGTTACATTCAAATTAGAAATGAAAGTAGAATGGTTCACCTTGAGATATGAAGCTAGTAAACAGTTGCAAATGTTTAAATGTACTGCAATTGCCAGCAATCGGTCCAACAGGAACAACATACTTTTAAAATCAAAGAAAGAGATCCGAGAAAAAAAAAAAAAAAAAAATCACACTGAGAAAGAAAAGAGAAAGACAAAGACACAAAAAAATATTAGAACCCAACCAAGATTACAGCTTGTTTTTCATAAGGGAACCATACCAAGATACATCTGGTAATAATAATATACTTTAAGTTTTTTTATTTTCAAAATGTTCAAGTATTACATCAAGTATAACAATTTTTGACAGCAAAAAATAAAAATTAAAAAATACCAGGGTGACTTGAAGTTTTCTCATGTACTTTATACTGGGCAACACTTTAGCAGAAAACAAAGTGTTGTTAAAATCTTGCTTTCATATAACGAGAACTTCATAGTAACACAAAGAGTTAGCTGAAGTAATGCAGACATCCTGAAAATTCTCCAGATCAGAGAATCGTTCCCTCAAATATTAAAGTGGAACAAAGACAATGATAAAACTCTGCACTGAAAAAAAGATAAAAATAAATTTGATCATTTATTTAGTAGATGACTATGTTTTATACATTTAGCATGTTTTACAAAGGAATAAAAAAAAATTACATCTTTTTCCAGAGCAACTGAAGCATTACTTATAAGTACTTTGGCCCAGTTTATTTCATGTCTATAACCTCTTTCTGTCCGATTATCCATCCATCTTCCTAACCGCTTATCCAGGGAAAGATCGCAGAGACCCTGGAGACTATCCAAGCAATTATGTGCCACAAGTAAGGAAAAACACAGGGACAGTCAGTTAAAAACGTAAATACAGTACACACGTACACACATTAGGGCAGGGGATGGCAAAGTCAGTCCTTAAGGGCCACAGTGGTTGCAGGTATTTGTTCCAACCTCGTTTCTTAATTAGAAAACAATCCTTCCCGATAATTTAATTTCATGGCTTGTTGGTGCTTTAACGCTGCCACGTCAGGTCATTCTCATATCCTAAACTTTTTTTTTTTTTTAAGGAAATGATCCAAATGATCCGAAGTCTAAAATGGATGAGCAATTCTCAGTCCTTCACTTTTTTCTCTTCACTTTTCTTCCAAGTAATTAATTAAAAAAATAGTTCACTATAAATACACACAGGTGTAAAGTGTAACAAGCTAAATGGAGAATTTTTTTTTTGTCACTTGCATCTTATTGCTAATACAAAGCAATTAAAAACCGAGAATTCAGCTGTTTAAGACTAAAATAAGCCATAAAAGGCTCAAAATCCTAATGAGTGAAGCAATTAAAATGAAGCTGAGAGCCTCTTATTAAGCAACTGGGTTGAAGCAAAAACCTGCAGCCACTAAGCCCCATCAGGAACGATTTTGTCCAACCCTGCGCTAGGGCACCATCAATTCACCAAGTCTAAATACCTCTGGACTGTGGGAGAAGCCCACTCAAACATAGGGAGAACATGTTAACTCCATGTAGTGAACACCAAGATGATTATGCTCATGAGTAGCAGAGCATAATTATGATATTATAGCAATAACGGAAACCTGGCTAAATAACAAAGATGGGGATGAGTGTAACATAGAGGGATGCACATTTTTTAGGAAGGAAAGACAGAACAGAAAAGGAGGTGGGGTTCCTGTTTATGCCAAAACAGGATTTAAATGTAAGACCTCTTCAGTTGGATGATGAGCCCCATCTTAGTAAGGACATGTGGCTTCATCTGGAAAATATTAGGGAAACAGGTCTTATTTTAGGAGTGTGTTATAGACCACCCAATTCAGACAGTAATTTCAACATATCTTTTTAGTAATATCAAAAAGGCAAGTTTACAGGGAGATATTATAGTCATGGGGGACTTTAATTATCCAAATATTAACTGGGATAACCTTGCAGATGGAGGTGCACAAGAGCAGGAGTTTTTAAAAGTCATCAGTGACTGTTTTTTAAACACAGCATGTTAAAGCACAAACATGGGATGAATCCTGTCTGGATTTAGTATTTTGTAATAATCAGGATAGAATTGAGAGTGTAGAGGTGATTGAACCATTTGGGTCAAGTGACCATAATATAATACAATTCTCAGTATTTTGTAAGAATGCAGATGCAAAGGCTAAAATTGTTAAGTTGAACTTTGGTAGGGCTAATTTTGAGCAGATGCGACAATGTCCAAGTAGGATACACTGGGATAAGCTTTTAAGCGTGGAGCCAGTCGAGGAACAGTGGAACAGGTTTAAAAATGTTTTACATGTAATGTAGGACAGATACATACCTAAATTTGGAATTAATAGGAAACTAAAAAAAACTGCACGGCGGATTAATAAAGATTTAAAAAAGAAGTTGCAAAGGAAAAAACTGCTTTATAAGGTATATAAGACTAATGACTGCAAAGTGAATCGCAGAGCGTATGAGAACATGAAGGCAACCATTAAGAAAGATATCAGGGAGGCTAAAAGACGGTTGGAGAGGAATATAGCAGATAAGGCGAAAGAAGACCCTAAGAGATTCTTTCAGTATTTTAGTAGTAAAAGAACAGTCAAGGAGGAGGTCAAGTGCATCAGGAATAGTAAAGGGGAATTAAAAGATACAGACAGTGAAATAGTAGATGCCCTAAACTTACATTTTTCTGAGGTGTTTACAAGTGAGCAAGTGGATAACCTCCCAGAGGTAAACGTGACTACTAAGGAGGTACTGAGGGATTTGGAAATTGTAGATGGAGAAGTACTGCTCAGATTAAATAAGATGAAATCAAACAAATCACCAGGAACAGATAATATTTATCCTTGTGTTCTTAAGGAGGTTAGTGAGTACATATATAAACCCTTAACACATATTTTTAGGAAGTCACTGCACACTGGCGAGATTCCAAAGGACTGGAAAATGGCAAATATCCCATTATATAAAAAGGGTGACAGGGCAGATCCAAGCAACTATAGGCCAGTAAGCTTAACATGCAACACAGGAAAATTAATGGAAGGAATTATTAAGGCTAAGATTGAGCAACACATGGCAAGGACAGGAGTTATTCTCAACAGTCAGCATGGGTTCAGAAGAGGGAGGTCGTGTTTTACTAACATGCTGGAATTCTATGAGGAGGCAACAAAAGGATATGATCAAAATGAAGCTTATGACATTATTTATCTAGACTTTCAGAAAGCATTCGATAAAGGTGCAATATGAGAGGCTGGGCATCAAATTAAAAGAAGTGGGAGTTCAGGGTGATGTTTTTAGATGGGTGCAGAATAGGCTGAAACACAGGAAGCAGAGGGTGATGGTGCGAGGAACCTCATCAGAACTGGCCGATGTTAAGAGTGGTGGTTCCACAGGGGTCAGTGCTAGGGCCCCTGCCTCAGGGGTTCCTGGCAGGCTTCTTGAAGACAGACTTTACCCACATCACTACTGCTGCAGCCTCACTAAAGTATTTACAGTGCTACCAGGTCTCTCCCACCAAACTGATGACATGACACAAGAAGGTTGAATGTACACTGTTAGGCATAACTTCCTGATATGTTTTCAGACAGTATGCTGCATAGTCTGTAACCACTGCTAAAATGTTACTAAGATTCAGCTGGTTTTGTGAAGGGACTGAAATGATACTTGTGAAAAGGTGGAAAAGTTGCAGCCCTCCATAAAGATAACATCTGCCAAAAATTACTGGTCTTCAGTATCTGTAACTGTAATTATGTAAATTATTTCTAATGATTCTTAAACCTCAAGTGTTTACAGATTGAAAACGTGGATTATTACATCTGTAGCTTCATCTACTGCATATCTGAAAATAATTAATTACAAAGCAAAGCAAACTAATCTGCAAGACACTAAATCCGGTAATAAAATAGAACAAAAACAAATGGAGACTTGCTTTTAAGGGCTCGTTGCATCTGAGGAGAAGCCTGCTCTTCTGCCCAGGATTATAGGTGCCAAGTTTATAACAAAGAGTCAAATGTTGACCTTGCGTGCCTCATCACTGCTAGGCAAAGCATTTATTAAATCCATAAACATCGTTGTTAATTTTTTAAAGGGAACCCATTAACCAGTGCCATTCACTAATAATATTTTCTATGGGAAAGACTGTTAATACCGGTTAAATATAATTTCATGTACAATTAGAACTGCCTACATAAAAGTACTACATTGAAACATTTACTCACCTATCATTATTCTGAAAACTATGTGGTCTCGGCTATCTGTGGTTTCATCAACTACAACATAAATCTTATTGCCATGAATCTTTCAAAGAACGGCGTCCATGTTCAAAGACATGCGGCAGATGAGTTTGACAAAGACTGCTCTCATTTTCTGGCAGCTCCTTGTTGACAAATTCTTAACAAAGAAAGGAAGCATCTTCGTCATTTTTTTGAGTGGTATGTCTGACTAGCATGACACAAAGTCCTCCACAAACTGGCACCTTGCATCTTACGATTGTGTTGTTTCCTCTATTGCTACCTGAAAGGGAACACTTTTTGATCTTAATTTCTCCTTGTTCTTGAGATTTGACATGGTCATTGCAAGTATATTTTCGTGTCCAGTCTATGGTGTGCTGGCAAAACTTGCAGAACAGTTGTCCAGATTCGGAAAAGTTGTCAGGATATTGTTGTGCCCTCAATTTTGCAGTTAAGCTAGTATATAATTTTTCTATGTAGTTATGGTATCTGATACTGCTCACTTTGACATTTCTGTCTCGTGCAGCTAGCATGCCTTTAATGAGAAAACATACAGGAAACACGAGCACAAACAGAAACAGGCACAATTGAATGTCCACAAAGACTTTCATTCGCTTGAAAAACAACAAACTAGAAAATAGTATGTGAGTGACAGAACTACAGATTATTCAAACATTAAATTTATTGGTAAGTTTTTTTTTTTTAAACAGTCACCCCCTTCAGTCTCTAAATTCCGCACATTTCCGTTTTTAAATCTAAAATCCGTTTTCATGCGTTAATTCCACGATTCCGTCCACGTTTTCCACAGAAATCAAAGGGCCCTACATACAGTGTTGAATCTGGAATCTAGAATTATGGAGCAGTAATGAACCAGCAATAATCACTGTTCCCTAATTACAAGCCATGATTCTGAATTGCCACATGCAATTCATTTACAATATTATAACTTTAAGCTACTAAAAACACACTTTAAGACATTACAAATCGACCAGTGAGAATGTAAAGAAGGTTTAGTCAGGCTTGAACAGTTAACAGTTTGAAACTCTTATAAGATACAACTCGAAACTCTTATAAGATACAACTTTTAGGAATACAAATCTCTTGGAAAAAATTAACAAAGTAGTTATAAGGAATCCAGGTTAAGATTTGTATGATTTTACATTAGAAACAAAGAAATCAGTAAATATAATGTTAACAATATGAACATTAAACTATTATAGAAAATACTAATTTGCAAAAATACAGCTTATCTATACATTCTCCAAAAAGCAGAGACATTACTAGAACCACACTACTATTCTAGAATTGCTGCAAGTCCATTAGAGGGCAAAAATTGCACTAATACCCTCACATAAGCATGTTCAGATTTGCTCATATATGTAACTGAGTGTACTGCACTATGAAAGCAAACCACTGTCTGAATGTGGGAGGATACAAGCAGATAAAAGAACTTTCAGAACCCTCACAAATGGCATCCTTGGCCCAGACATAAAAAATAGATTTCCCAGCTCTGCAGCTAAAACAACAATTTAAAAAATCCTCACTCAATTAATATTGTAATATAGAATAAAGAAACATACCACTTGTCTTAAATATATATATTAAAAAATAAACAGTGGCAAGACTATAAACATTTCTGAAAATTAACAAGTGACAAAAATATCCAATACCAAATAATAACCCATTGCAGAGTCAGGTGTGCCTGTACAAATATTAATAATGTGTAAATAAGGGCTTTGTGTCATCTAATAAGGCCCAAAGCACTTTGGTCTTCATACCTGCTGCATTCCAAGGCTTTAATTCAATCATCAAAAATTTTTAAATTACTGTTACATGTACAATGTCTGGGAAAAAAGAATAGCAAGAATGTATTTATCATTAAAAAAAATTCTGGCAATCTTGTTAGATTAAATCTCTTTTAATTAAACTTTTAATGTAAAAAAATGAATATGCATTAAAGATGCATAATTAAAAATATTCATATTTTTATTTTATTTAGTACCAATTACAGCTAAAATTTAATCATCCAAATCCATAACCTATATAATCAGGTGCTTCTTGTGATGGCAATTTTGTTATTCAACTCTCAGGTTGGCTCTTGCAAACCATTTGAATTCTGGTAATAAGAAAAGCTGTGGTTTATAGTCATGCATAATTGTAACATATCTTGGTGATTAACTGATAATATCTCAAAAGGTTTTTTTATATTCAGTAAAGAATCAAGATTAATCAGTTTCTAAAAAAATGAAGATTGCTCCACTGAAAGCAGGAAATGGAAGTCACAATTAGATACATATACAGTAATCCCTCTTCGATCGCAGGGGTTGCGTTCCAGACCCCCCCGCGATAGGTGAAAATCCGCGAAGTAGAAACCATATGTTTGTATGGTTATTTTTATATATTTTAAGCCCTCAAACTCTCCCACACTGTTTATAAATATTCCCCGCAGAGTTATACAGCATAATCCCTTTGTATTCTCTTAGATATTAGGTAAGATTCATTGAAATTATGTATATAAACACACTGTTTATATACAGTAAAACCTAAATATTATTTTAAAGATATTGAGTGTCTCCGATATCACATATGTTACAGCCATTACGATAGACAGGCCACCAGCAATAAATACGTACAATGCAAGAAAAATAGTATACAGTAAATGTGTGTACAGTGACACTAAACGTACGTACATGTACTAAGCACTGTAAGAAGAAAATTAATTATGGTTACTCACCAACAATGACACGATGACTTGTCCGATAACAATGAGTTTAATTTTACTGCACAACAAAGGAGAGTGTTACAGCCCTTGTAAAGGAGCCACTTCAGGCGATTGTGTAGCACTGCCGTTGTTCTTCTTCTGGCAGTCTTCAATCCAAATCCCTAAAGCAGATTCCATCCAGACTACTGCCTTATTACATCCACTTACAACTCGTTTTGCACCCTGGTTAAAAGGACACTGCGGCCATAGATCTTATATTCCTTTCCTACTTTTTAAATAAAAAGAATCGTAGCCTTCAACAAATCCAAAACGTTTACCTTTTCGGCAATCGTTAACATCTTCTTCTTGCGCTTGGGCACGGCCCCTGAAGCAGTAGCAGATCGTTTTGGAGCCATAATGAAGGGCTTGACTATGCACAAAGATAAACACAAAAGAGCACAACTCTTTACACAGCGAAACACGTTGATGCTGAATGAGCGAGACGAGACTTCCTGGTTAACACTGCATTCAGCACGCAGGAACTCAACTGCGTGCTCTGATTGGTTAGCTTCTCAGCCATCCGCCAATAGCGTCCCTTGTATGAAATCAACTGGGCAAACCAACTGAGGAAGCATGTACAGGAAGTAAAAAGACACATTGTCCACAGAACCCGCGAAGCAGCGAAAAATCCGCGTTATATATTTAGTTATGCTTTCATATAAAATCCGCGATAGAGTGAAGCCGTGAAAGTCGAAGTGCGATATAGCGAGGGATTACTGTACTACAATGATAAATATAAAAGCAGCAACTTTTATACAGGAGGAGGCAAGCCTTTATTAAACCATTTCCAATAATCTACGAGTGAACTAACTAAAGATAAACATTTACTAGAAATGTCTCAATAATAGGAAGAATAATAAATACACATATACAGTCATGTGTGGAATAGCCCCACTTCTTGAAAATCACTGAAAGGTTCATGATGGGACTATAAAGTTAATGAATATAAATCACCAAGACTATGATTAAGGAGGATTTTAGTTATTCTAGCCAAAGTTTGCCAAATTAGAAATAAACTGAATATATATCCATACGTCAATAGTAGGGACTTTTTAAGGGAAAAACTCTGATTTTTTTGTAAATGGCTTTAAGCATTTACAACTTTCCACATCTAGAATTAAAACAAACAATTCTCACCTCGAGTACTTGTGGCCAAGTCTGCTACTTTCTGGAAAGCATCTAGAAATGAGCTTGTCACCAACAGCGTTGTCCTGCAACAAAAATAAAACATTCACCATCTTTTAACACAGCATCTCAAAGTCAATTGTTTTCTCCTTTAAAAGCTGAAATAATGAAAGGACATTAAAAATGGCATCCAGCATTTCAAAACTTCTTTGCTAAAGCAGAGAAAGAAACAGTCATTGATTTATTATTTAGAAAATGTCCACAGGATCTGAATATGTTAGGCACTGTTAGACCCATCATAGACTGTCTTTTGGTCCCTTTTTATGGTGCTACTACAAGAAGAGTCAGCAGAGAGCAAGATTATTACCTCCACTGTTTTTTGTATGGAAAAATTGAAATCCTTGAGACTTTTAGTTATAGAAAAGAAGGATTAGTATATTGCTAAAGAATTTAAGAGTGACATAATTAAAGTAGACTCACCAGGAATTACAGACTAAATGTACGCCTATTGTGGTGCTGCCTCCTCAAATTACAGACTAAGATAAATGCTTACTGTATACATTTATTACAGTATGTATACATGCAAATGAACATGTTTTGAACTGGGCTACTACTCTTCAAAGCAATAACAAAAATAATTATAAACAGAACATATTCATTAACTACTGAAAGTAAAAGGAAACCCATATTTGACAATTTGGGGGTGAACCCAACCTCCACTAACAAAATATACAGAAGAGCATTCTCCCATAACTGTCTAAATTTATCTAGGAGTCCTCCCATTTAATGACAAACTAGAATGCCCCAGTCACTCCAAACTGAACTAAAAATATAAATACTGTATGTAGCTAGTTGCTTTTATTGTTTCTAGAAAGTATACCTCACATGCTTACGTTACGAAGTGCCACTGTGACACAATCAAAACCTGCGTTTAAAAACACAGGTTTTCCAGCTGTAAGAAGCCTGCACTAACTTTAAAAGCTACTACCTAAAGCTAACACCTGCTATTTTACATATACAAACACCAACTTTTCCTACACTGGAGATCACCCAGGACTTTTTTTCCTCTAGTGCGATCCAAACACCCCAAAAAAAAAAAAAAAAAAGTGTACGTTTGTGTGTCAAATTGGTTCAAACATCACCAGACTCTTTTAGTTGCAGTGTCACCTATTCTAAAGACTTGCTGACAACAGTAACTCACCAAAAGTACATATTTAAACAGATTCTTATCACATTAACAAAAGTATCTACTTTCACAATCAGCCCTCTCTACTGCACTAATAGTAGCTCTCTGACCCCTCTTACCACCATTCAACCTCACATACTTAAAAGTGGAAAAAAAAATATATATATATAAATACACCATTTACTTAAGAAATGTGAAACTCTTCAATGTACATCATTGAAAGGACTGGAAATAAACTTGGTCTTACCTCAGCTGAGACTGAAGTTTGGTTCCTTTGGAAATAAAATCCTCCCAGGCTGGATAACTAGACTGTACATGGGGGGGAAAAATAAAATACAATTAACAATAACATTTCAAAATGTTGAGGTTAACACTGTTTGAAACTATAAGTTGCTACACATGCTAAATAGTACCTTTTCGCAAATGATACTACACATTCACATATATTCTCAAAACTCATAACCATCTTCTAATAATCCAGTAAACCAAAAACAGCTTACCTGCAGAAAAAAGCAAATCAGAAAAAGGTGCTACACAATTTAAAAAAAAAAAAAAAAATCAGAAACTAAGTGATCACATAAATAATTACATTTACACACAATACATGATATAGGCAACAGGCCTATCATGTATGAAATAGCACACCAATAATGTCAAACAGAAATGGAAGCCATAACAGTAGAAAATTGATCTTAAATACTTTCTTATTATAATCAGCCTCAATTAAAATACTGTCCATTAATACCATAATAAAATCTATGGGAACTTGATACTTAAAGGAACCTCTTTTTAGAATGCCAAAAAAAAAAAAAAAATCACAGATTGGTTATCACTCTTCAAAACCAAGAAAATGTTTTCTTAAAATCCATCCATCCATCCATCATCCAACCCGCTATATCCTAACTACAGGGTCACAGGGGTCTACTGGAGCCCAATCCCAGTCAACACAGTGCGCACGGCAGGAAACAAACCCCGGACAGGGCACCAACCCACCGCGGGGCGCACACACACAAACACCCACACACCAAGCACACACTAGGGACAATTTAGGATCACCAATGCACCTAACCTGCATGTCTTTGGACTGTGGGAGGAAACTGCAGTACCCAGAGAAAACCCATGCAGACACGGGGAGAAGTGAACCCGGGTCTCCTAACTGCGAGGCAGCATCACTACCACTGTGCCACCGTGCCGCCCATTTTGTTAAAATGAAGTTGTCAAATAGGCCTGATCCAAGAAGGAGATGAATAAGACTACAGCTCAAAAGTCCAAGTTACAAAAATTCAAAAGTTTAATGACTCCTAACATCTCCTGTGTACATCCATTTCCATGCTCACATCAAGATGTACAAAAACTAAACTTGGCATAAAGCCAATTACATTTTTACGTCAGCCTCAGACCATGCACATGCATGTTTCTGCTCAGTTTTGTAAACTGGTGGCACCTAGTGTATAAGCAGTGCTTCTCTTCCTTTCTTTTTTAAATTTGCATTTATGCAAATTTATCAAATATTTATCAAATACACCGAAATTAACTTCATATTGTGCACAAATTTAGGGCACTAGATTGTAATCAAATATTTATCAAACACACTGAAATTAACTTCATATTGTGCACAAATTTAGGGCACTAGATTGTAATCAATCTATAACGATATAATGGTGCACGGAAGGGGAAAACTATTCCAGCTACCATTGCTGCTTTAGAAGGAGCAAACTATTCCAACTACCATTACAGGTTTAGTGTTGTTAAAGGATATCACAAATGGAAGAATTGGAAAAGAGTATGTATTTAGACAGGGCGGCACGGTGGCGCAGTGGTAACGCTGTTGCCTTGCAGTAAGGAGACCTGGGTTCGCTTCCCGGTTTTCCTCCCACAGTCCAAGGACATGCAGATTAGGTGCATTGGCGATCCTAAATTGTCCCTAGTGCTTGATATGTGTGTGTGCCCTGCGGTGGGCTTGCACCTTGCCCGGGATTTGTTCTTGCCTTGCACCCTGTGCTGGCTGGGATTGGTCCAGCAGACCGTCCCGTTCCCCTGACCCCCCCCCCCACGTGACCCTGTGTTAGGAGATAACGGGTTGGAAGATGACTGACTGACTGACTGTATTTTGATATCATACTGATTTCTTCTCTCAAGATGATGGCTGGCTTCTAAGCTGATTTAGATTTCCATGAGTTATCTTCTTGGAGCTGTGTGCTGAACTGTGACAGGCTTTACAAAGGCAGATTGAGGAATTGTGCTGTACCTAGTCCTTTGCAAGTTCTGTCCAACCTCGGGTTTGCAGCCACAAGAGCTTTTCAACATGAACTGTCTGACTGATCGGGTATTTCTCAGTCACCACAGAATCACACCATGCCAGGGTATGGGTTGGTATTACCCCCTGGTCATCCAGATATACTATTTCCTTACACTATGGATGAATAGGCAAAAATCAAAGCGCAATTTGTAGGAATGTCCAGTTTTCCAAATGTAATCGGAGCAGTCAACTGCACACACGTTGCTATAAAGGCACCTTCAAAGAATGAATTTGCTTATGTAAATAGAAAGCATTTTCAATCTATAAATGTGCAAGTTATCTGGGATGTGAAAATGCATCTCATTAATGCTGTGGCGAGAAGGCCTGGTTTAACTCATGATTCATTAATTCTGAGAAATAGTGTTGGGAACAAACTTGAAATAAGGTTATGGGCTGATGACTGGCTTCTCGCAAAGAGATGTCATTTAATATTAGCCATTTGGTCAAACTTGTAACAGCAGGTACCTGTTGAAAACATGGCTTCCCACCCCGCTTGCCAGCCTACTGACTAAGCAACGTTAAAATGATAATAGCTGTAGAACATACTGCAGGGCAGCTAATAAGGGCCGTTGGCCCTGCCTGAATAAGACTGGTGGAATGTGGCTCTAAAGTACACAGAAAGCGTGTTGCATTGTGCAGACTTGCATGTACTTAAAAGAGATGTGGTATGATGAACCTGACCCACCACAGGAACAGCCAAATTGGAAAGTGTTACAACTTCATAAAGTAATTAGCAGAATGTAAAATGTCAGTAATAAATAAAATGTTGTGGTTATAGGTGTTTTGCAAATAATTGTAGCTACCTCTCGCCAGTGATGTTGACCAGGGCTCGCAAAATCGCTAGACCGACGTCCCGGGGCTATTGTGTCTTCCAGTCGGGCTACCAAAATCTCTCTCAGCCCTGCCCGTCGGGCTATCATAGGGAGAAAAAATATATGTCAGTGCTTTTGCATTCTTTCGCAAATGTAGCTGGGTAATTATGTCATTTTCAGGCATCGATGAGCCACTGTCAATATGTGAAATATTGAAATCGCGTCTGAATTCGCGCTTGTTTTTTACTTTCACTTTGCAATCGCGCGAACTGTGTATAGAGAGTGGCAGTACTGATTGGTCAATGACGGATTAATTGCGCACCAATTCCTCTGACATCGTCTAATCACTCATTAGCTTACTATTCAAACGTGACAAGTGAAATCTCCCTCAGCAAGCTTAAACATGTGATAGAGGTTGATTGCGCAGAGAATTTTAAAAAATCGATGACCGTTATGTGTGCGTTTGTAAAAATAGATGGATCTACACAGGTATTTTAGTTCTGCTGAGCCAAATAAGACAGGTCAGGGTGAAGAAGGGACAGACAAAGAAAAGCCTACCACAAAGCGGAAAAGTTATGACAAATCAGACTATGAGGCAAAAAGAAAGCACAGCTTTTTGGTTTCATGGACAAAAGAATTTCTGTGGCTGGAATATGACAAGCTAAATAACAATGTTCTGCCGGGTGTGTCGTGAGTTTCCCTCGATTTCTGACTCGACAAGTGCCTTTGTTACTAGGACCAGTAATTTTAGGAAAGACCCCATCAGAACCCATGAGAAATCTCTGCATCACAAGAAATGCATTGGTGCTCAGTCTGCAGCATTTTTCCCAGAACAAACACCAGTTGCAAAAAACATACTAAAAATAAACCAAGCACAACAAGAAGTCCTGAAAAAGCTGTTTAGAACAGCGTACTGTGTCACAAAGAGTGAACTACCATTGGCAAAATTTAGCAGTCTTTGCAAACTTCAAAAAGCAAATGGCCTAGATCTTGGTTCCACTTACCTCAATGACCATGCTTGCAGAGAGTTTATTGGAGCAATAGCACAAACTTCAAGAGACCAGATTGAAAAGGAAATTCAAGAAAGCAGGTTCTTATCCATTCTTGCAGATGGCAGTACAGACACTGGTATAATAGAGCAGGAGTTGGTTCATGTCAGGTATGTGAGAGATAATGGTGACATATCCACATACATGAAAAAATGTCAGTCAGTCAAGAGTGCAAATGCTGCAGGTATTTTAGAGGCTATTGATGAAGCAGTGAACACCATGGGTATCAGAGAAGATGCATGGAAAAAGAAAGTAGTGTGTGCAAATTTTGATTGTGCTGCAGTGATGATGGGTGAGAAAACAGGAGTAGCTGGGAGACTGAAACAGAGGATACTCCACATTATAACAATCCACAGTGTGGCACACAAATTAGAGCTAGCCGTGCTGGATAGCGTGAAAGGCTGTGAGTACCTGGTGAAATTTGAAGATACACTGGAAACTATCTTTAAGATGTACTACTATTCCCCAAAGAATGGAAAAGAACTGACAGAAATAAATGAACTGCTAAATGAGAAACTGGCACATTTCAGTGGCCTGAAGAGCACACGGTGGCTTCCAAGCCGGCTGAGATGTCTGAAGGCTGTTAAAAAAAAATTACACTCCCACTGTTGTTCATATGGAGAACATGGCAGGAGGAAGTGATGTCAAGTCCAAGGATGCAGCCAAGGCTAAAGGGGTAGTGCAGGAGATGAAGACTGAGAAATATGTTCGCTTTCTGCATTTCATGTTGGACTACAGTACCATCTTATCCAAGTGCTGTACTGATTTTCAGCATGATAACCTAAACATCACACAAACAAATCAGTTAGTTGAGAGCACCAGATCACGCTTACTCAGCCTAAAAACAAAACCAGGAGAATACCAGAAAACCTTGGACACAAAGTTCACAGCGAACGAGGATGGTAGCATTTGCTACTGTGGAACTCAGCTCACAAAAAGTCTGCAACCTGCTAGAAGAGGTGAAGGCACAGACAAAGACACCTTTGGTGCAGAGATTCAGAAGATTATTAACAATACAGTCAAGTACATGGACAACAGATTTAAAAATCTGCGTGAAAAGCCTCTCTCTTCTTTCAAGATTTTTGACCCTTCCACTCTTCCCTACCCCAGAGAAGAGCTGGTAAATTATGGGGATGAAGAGGTGGATTATCTTGTCACACATGTTGCCAGTTTGCTAGATGAGGAAGAGAAAGAGAAAATTCCACAAGAATGGATGGATCTAAAAATGTGGCTTGCAGAACACCGGGGTAGCAAGGTAGATTGCTTGTACAGAAATCTCCTCTCTGAGAATCCAGAACACCTCTCTCTTATCTTGTTGCTGGTAAAATTAATGCTGACAGATAGTCCATCAACAGCCTTCTGTGAGAGAGGATTTTCTTGCATGAACAAAGTGAAGACAACACATCGTACCTCTCTACACCCTGAAACACTGAATGACTGAATGCAACTCTCCATTAATGGGGAAACAGTTGAATCTTTTTGCCCTGACAAGTCAATTTGTTTCTGTACGTTTTCTGGAAAAGGTTCAAGACCCCTGGATCATAAAACCCCGACAAGAACAAAGAGCAGTGAAATGGAGGCCGATGCACAGGAAGAGAAAGCTGATGAAGGAGATGCTATGCCTTCAACGTCGAGTGGCATTTTCTCATCCGTGACTTCAGTGGAAATTTCAGATTCAGAATCTGACACAGGCTGAT
>JANRMT010062856.1:38587317-38623753 GCA_026402145.1 Polypterus bichir lapradei
GCTCATGTGTTTGCAGTGTTTGAATAAAAATCCTTCTTGTTTCTACGACCTCCTGTGTCTCTGTGCAAATCAGTGACCCAAGCGTGACAATATATTCAGACGCTGACTTTATATATTCCAGCGCTGAGTTTATATATTCCGACGCTGACTTTATATATTTAAGTTTTGACTTTAGGTGGCAGTGTGACCAAGTTGCTTCGGAAGACGGCGTTAGCCGCGGAGCTCAGCTCAGAGCGAAATGAGGTAAATGGGAGGGGATATGATGACGTGACTCCTCCACCCGCCTTAACTGTCAATCCCCCACAAACACAGTCTCTTGGAATTTGCATAAGCATACCCCTTCACCTGCAATTTTAACTTAGTTACAAAGTGATCAAAACTCTCGTTTATATCCTGCGTCCTCTCATTAAACTTGTATCCCGCATTACCCGTGGGTATGAAAAACGCCAGTGGCAGCCTGTCTATTAACTTAATTTAAAGTTTAGGTTTATACCTTGCTTTGTTTCCGAAGTAGCTGCAATGATGAATATGGTAGTATATGTCACTCGCTCGCTTCTTATTGTTTCGCTGCCTTCTCAATTATATAATGCATGTTTTCTTCAACGTATTTTGGAGCTCTTTCTGGTTTTCTACATAGTGCGTTGACAGTCAGTTCACGTGATTACGTGGGCGGCGTGATGAGGTCACACGAAACTCCGCCCCCACGGCGGTCAAGCTCAACTCCATTACAGTAAATGGAGAAAAATACCTTCCAGTTATGACCATTACGCGTAGAATTTCAAAATGAAACCTGCCCAACTTTTGTAAGGAATGAGCCTGCCAAATTTCAGCCTTCTACCTACACGGGAAGTGAGTGAGTGAGTGAGGGAGTGAGGGCTTTGCCTTTTATTAGTATAGATTAAGACCATAGCAAGCAAGACATATAATTGCTAAGGAAGGAAGAGAAGGTAACGAAGGTAAAGAAAGCGATTGTTAAGGGATGTTAGCTAGCGGGCTGGCGCGGCACATGATGATGTCATCAGGCTGAGTCAGCACCGACTTGCTTTGGAGTGTATTATTACAACAGTTCACAACATGACCAGCTTTGAACTGAGTGCTTGACTACTGTCATTATTAACTTGAGAAACAGCAATCACAATCGAAACGAAGAAGAAAATTGTGCGGAAATATGAGTGTGACCGATCTCGATAATATGTACAGCATGTCCAAATCCACCATCTCGACAATTTTACAAAGAAAAGATTTGCATAAGGAGGCTCCTTCTAAACAATAACCACCTTCCGTTTCATTCTCCTCCTCCTTCTCCTCCCTTCCTGCAGCCCAAAGATGTCAAATTAAATGGTGAGTACAGTATGAAATTGTTGTTTCTGGTAGGCTAGGCACTTTTTATAACTTTTTGGTTAGTACATTAGAAAAATTATTGGGGTTTTGATAAATTATGCACATTATACAACCCTTTTTTATTATGAAAAGGTTAAGTAAGTGTTGATGTGGGAGGTTCGGAGCACATTATGGGTATTTACATTATTTCTTATGGGAAAAATAGTCTTGACTTACAACCAGCCCTAGCAAACGAATTGAGTTCGTAAGTCAAGGGTTCACTGCATATGTATACATGCATATATAACTTCTGGTATCTTGGGGTCACAAAGTCTCCATGACAACCATAAGACGCTATCTCCATGCCAACAAGCTGTTTGGAAGACATGCAAGGAGAAAGCCTTTTCTCACCTACAATCACAAACGTAAATGTCAGGAGTTTGCTAAGTGGTACTAGGGCTTTAACTGGGAATGTGTGCTTTGGTCAGATGAGACTAAAATTGAGCTTTTTGGCAACAAACATTCTAAGTGGGTCTGGCGAAAATCCAAGAATGAGTATGCGGAAAAGCACCTTGTACCCACTGTAAAGTATGGTGGAGGATATGTGGTGTTGTGTAGCTGTTTCTCTTCCAAAGGCCCTTGTTAGAATGTATATGGCATCATGATCTCCTTGAAATACAAGGACATTTTAAATCAAAATCTGGTAATCTGGTGGCCTCTGTCAGAAAGCTGAAGATGGGTTGTCATTGGGTCTTCCAGTAGGATAATGACCCTAAACATATGGCAAAATCTACCACAAAAATGGCTCAGCGGACACAAAATTAAGCTCCTTCCATGGCCATCTCAGTCCCCAGACCTCAACCACATTGAAAACCTGTGGGGTGAGCTGAAGAGGAGAGGACCCAGGACTCTGGACAATCTAGAAGGATTGTGCAAAAAGGAATGGTCAAAAATCCCTGTCTCTGTATTCTCCACCCTTATGAAATGTTACAGCAGAAAATTAAGTGCTGTTTTGTTGGCAAAAGGGGGTTGTACAAAATATTAACAGCAGGGGTGCCAATAATTGTGGCACACACAATTTCATGTAAAAAAACTTTAATATGGGACTTTTTTCCCCAATGAATAAATGTTCTTCAATTAAAGGTTGAATTTTTCTCTTTTTTGTGTTGTGAGCCTCTATTTTTTTGGGAAAAAAAATATTTATTAGAAGCCTAAGAACATATCTTAACCAGGGGTGCCAATAATTGTGGATGGCACTGTATATACACACATATACATACACAGCAACACTGTTAATTCTTACAATGGTTGAACTAGCAAGGGATAATGGATACAGACAGCTGATATATACAATGGATACAATTGCTTGCTGTTCTCACCATACTGTGAATCCAAGAAACTTAACACCTTTTTTTAGTGTGCTCATACTACACATTCCAGTAACTCAGTCTAGTCACTAAAGTACACACTTATTTCTCTCTCTCTCTCTCGTTTGCTCACTTCTTGAATATAAGCTTGCTTTTGCTTCTATATCCGTGTTAAAAAGGGTTCCAAAATGGGGCAAAGAAGGGCTCCAAAACCTTCTACTCTGTTATCACATTTGATTTAATTTAGTTATGCAAATATGATTTATACAGTCAACCTGAAATTTGACAAGGAAGCTATGTTTATATTTTGTTTTCAATGGAAAACATATTGTAATTGGGGCTTGGGTGGCTAATAGATTTTATTCATGTCCCTATTATCCAGTGGTACTTAGGAAATGTTTGTGTTTTTTCTTAAACAGAATGCAGGCTGTTGGGAACATGTTCACTTGTAGAAGACAGAAACACGGAGTACATTAAAATAAAGCAATATATTTACACAGTAGTTTGATGTTGCGTTGCATAAATATACTTTTTATGAGGGCAGAAAATAAAGAGTTTGTATTATATGCTGGAGAATTCAGGTTTACTATCAACTAAAGATAGTGGTTAGAAATTGTGGTATATTACTCATTACAAACAGCTCCATCCACTTTCCTAGTTACACCACCTCACCACATATACGGTTACTATTCAGTGGTAAATTACATTCAGGTATGGGGGAAGAGTGAAAAGCCACAAGATGCTCATAAACAATGGTGTCAAATGTCACAAAGTCTCTAAAGTCACTTCAGAATGGCCTGAACACATACAAAGACATACAACTAAAACTGTATGCTAAAAAGTTTCCCCCTATTTTTTTTTTTTTTACACATCCTTAAAAAAAGCTCCTGTTAACATCAGTTTAACATCTTTAATAATGCTAAAATGAATCCCAATAGTGCAGCTTGTCAAGGTCCCTGGAAAATGTATCTAAATACAAAAATCACAACATGATGACTACTAATTAATCTGAGCAAGAATTACTAAAAAGCAGCCAGAAACAGTAATCTTTTTTAAAAGCATGAACATTACAACAGCCTCTAAGCATGCCGTAAGATATTTGGTGCTCAGCCAATATTGTTTTGCTATTATGTAGTGTCCCCTTGTCATTAATATTTTACACACTAATTGAAAGAGCATAGCTTAACTCCATACCAAGGTACAAAAGCACTAGCAATGCAATTCATACATATTTAAATAACAGTAAGGCACAGTGCACCTTGCTCTCCACTGAGGTGTGAGTAAAATAATGAAATAAAACCATCAGACATTTTACCCCATTTATAAGAAAATGCCAATTTTAGAAATCAACAGGAAACGAACCACACACAAAGCACAAAAGAATGTTAACATTGTTTATGCCTCAACAATAGAACCACTTTATTGTTTAAAGTATGAAAGACAGCAAATATTCAACACACTCTGTCTTCTGTGGTGAACAGAGATAGAAATAACTGTTTATATACTCTACCCACACAACACACCCACAATATGCAATATAGTTGGAACTAATACAACAAGCCTTAGTTCACTGCAAAATAAGCAGAGAGCTTTGCATTGATAGATTTTATTTACAGAAATGGATGTTTCTACTGTTCAAATATATAACAACATCCTTTCAAGTTTAGAAAACTAATTTTATAATTTTGTAAACTGGTTATATGGCATATTATATCAAATGATCTGAAATTCACTCTAATAGACACAAGTTTGTCCCGGCTAGAACCCAAAAGAAACCACACTTTAAATAATGATACACTGTTGGCTCTGCAAACACACTGATCGCATGCACTTCTCCACAGTCCAACAACCCCAGATGAGTCCATTAAAACAGCGACCATTTCACACATCTGATACTATTCTGGCACTTCTAAACATTTAGCTGGATGGTAATTATTTTAAGTAGGTACAGTGATCCCTCGTTTATCACGGTTAATCCGTTCCAGACTCTACCGTGATACATGAATTTTCGCGAAGTAGGATTCTTTATTTATAAATCGAATATTTTCGCAGTGAGAGTATAGAAAACCTGTTTACGACCTTCTAAATACGTTTTTTAACATTATTAGAGCCCTCTAGACATGAAATAACACCATTTAGTCACCATTACACTCGTATTACCCAATATATTAGACAAAATAAGAGAAAATAAGACATATTAGACGTTACAAATATCATATTACTAGGCGCACTCGCCTTTTAAGGCGACCGACTTTTATCCTCATTTTTTGTGCGCTCCATGTGTACATCAGGCATGTAAGTGTAGGGAATGAGAACATCAAAGTGCCCATTCATAACATCTCCCAAAAACCTAAGTTTTTTTTTTATCCCCTCAAGTGCCTGTCCAAAGTCGTACAATGTCAGCCCGAATCTGTACCGCTAAAGATGGAGTTTCAAGCATTAAATAAGCTATAGATGAGAATAAGCAAGCACCATCTCCCCTGATATTTACTACGCGGTGAGGCATTTGTACTCCATCAACATTAATTATTTCCAGAGACATAATTTTGTCTATTTTTCCAGCGCATCGCGCACAAAAGCAAGGGAACGATGAGAGCACCAGAACTCTGCTCACATCGCGTCGCTTCGTACCTCAAGCCGCAAGTAGTAAGTCTGTAATAAGCGGAATAACGCTACGCTTTGCACTCACGGGACGGAAGGACAATCCCGAACGCTTTTATATAGTAGATTATTGTACTGTACATTTAATTGCACACAACCAGTAACCTATGAAGGCACGACCTCAGTAGGAAAGTCTTCAGAGGTGGTGCAGTATCTTCAGCAGGTGCGTTGTTGTCTTCAGTGAAGAAGTACTAGGAGTAGGCAGTGGGTGCCTGGGTGCAAGGCAGAAGAACATCTTGATAGGCAGTTGCTGGCGCTGTCTTTTCATATGCGTGAGGAGGCTTTTGTAGGGTATTGCCATCTTTAATCATATCCAAGAGTTTCACCTTCTCCTGGATAGTAAGCATCTTCCTCCGGCACTTAGTTTTATTGTCAGAAGGCTTAGAAAAAGCAGCACATTTAGGAGCCATCGTAGGGCTTAGATAAAAGTTCTCAGAAAGCGCATGCGTAGTGACTTAAGCGTGTATGAGAAAAAAAATCGCGATAGAGTGAAGCCGCGAAAGTCGAAGCGTGATATAGCAAGGGATCACTGTAATTGTACATGAAATTATATTTAACCAGTATTAACAGTCTTTCCCATAGAAAACTGTTATTAGTGAACGGCACTGGTTGTTAACAGGTTCCCTTTTAAAAATTAACAATATTTCTGGATTTAATAAATGATTTGCCTCTTCCATTATAAACTAGGCACCTACAAACCTGGGCAGAAGAGCAGGCTTCTCCTCAGATGCAACGAGCCCTTATAAGCAGGTTTCATTTTTTTCTGTTTAATTCCCAGATTTAGTGTCTTGCAGATTAGTTCGCTTTTGCTTTGTAAGTAATTATTTTAAGATATGCAAAAGATGAAGCTACAGTTGTAATGATGCATGTTTTCAATCTGTAAACATTTAAGGTTTAAGAATCATTAGAAATAATTTACATAATTACAATTACAGGTACTGAAGACCAGTATTTTTTGGCAGATGTTATCTTTATGGAGAGGTGCAACTTTTCCACCTATTCAGAAGCAGCACTTCAGTCCCTTCACACCAATCAGCTAAATCTTAATGACATTTTAGCAGTGTTTACAGACAATGCATCATACTGTCTAAAAGCATACACATTCACCTCTACAAAAACGTCTTTCTGGCCGAGAACACATCAGCTCAGGCTGTAACAAATATCCTAGACCCTAAAAGTGAAGTTAACCTTCATCTCAGAAGGATGCATCAAACTAGTAACAGCTCTTACAATTCTGGAGGGCACTCGCTGTCCTACTGCAGTCTCAGCATACAGCATCATGAAGGATCTGGGTCCCTACCTGATAAATGGATATGCAAAATAAGGCTCAGTTGTGCTAGTGTGCTGTTTCATTAAAAGGAATGTAAAGTGCTATTTCATTATTGTTTGCTTAGTTGTAGCTGTTGCTACTTACAGTAAAAAAAAAAAAAATCTTAATCAAGGAAATACAAAACGGTGAAAACCGCAAAGCAAAAAAAAAAAAAAAAAAAATGGAATTTGTGAAAAAATAAAACTGATTCCATTGGGCACTATATATGCTGTTTAACCAAGCAAGAAGGTAAAAGGACAAAGTATTCTATTCAAGTATACATTTTACTAATTTTTTTCCCCTACAGTATACTTTTGACCATTAACTTTCACAAAGTGTACTTAATAAATAGCAAAGCTCTGAGAATCAGATATTCCAAAAAGGTTAACAAGAAATGCTGTAGATGCTCACAGTGAATAATAGACATCTGAATAAAACACTGATTACTGCAAGCATAGTCGAGGTTGGGAGCATGCGCCGATTACAGCATGTTGCTAAAACCAATTTCACAATGAACCACAAGGACTGGGACCCAAGTGCAGCCGTGCAACAGGGGAAACCTCAACACCACATTGGAACAGTGCAAGGTGTTTTTTTTTTTTATATATAAATCTTGCCACCAACCCCGAAGTTTTCCCAGCAAGTTGGAGGACCTGCACTGGATGCAGATTAATGTTATACCCAGGATGAAGCAATTGCAGGTTAAGGGCCTTGCTCTATGACCCAACACCGTAGAGTTAGAACATTAGAACACTCTAGACGAGAACAGGCCATTCAGCCCAACAAAGCTTGCCAGTCCACTTATTTCTTCCAAAAAAACATTGAGTCAAGTTTTGCAAGTCCCTAAATTCTTACTGTCTACCACACTACTTGGTAGCTTACTCCAAGTGTCTATGGTTCTTTGTGTAAAGAAAAACTTCCTAATGTTTGTGCAAAATTTACCCTTAACAGGTTTCCAACTGTGTCCCTGTGTTCTTGATGAACTCATTTTAAAATAACAGTCTCGATCCACTGTACTAATTCCCTTCATAATTTTTTTAAACACTTCAATCATGTGACCTCTTAATCTTTTAATTTGGACATTTTTCACTTAGGGGTGTACTCATTTTTGCTGCCAGCAGTTTAGACATTAATGGCTGTGTGTTGAGTTATTTTGAGGGGACAGCAAATTTACTCTCTTATACAAGCTGTACACTGACTACTTTACATTGTATCAAAGTGTCATATCTTCAGTGTTGTCCCATGAAAAGATATAATAAAATATTTACAAAAATCTGAGGGGTGTACTCACTTTTGTGAGATACTGTAACCTAACATTCTGTTAGCCTTCTTAATGGCTTCTGAACACTGTCGGGAAGTTGATAGTTTAGAGTACACTTGACTCCTAAATCCTTCTCTTAAGGCGTACTCTTGATTTTTCAACTACCCATTGTGTATTCAATCCTAACATTTTTACTTCCTATGTGTAATACTTTACATTTACTGACATTAAATTTTACTTGCCACAAATATGTCCAAGCCTGTATGCTATCCAAGTCCTTCTGTAATGATATAACGGATTCCAAATTATCTGCTAATCCACCTATCTTGGTATCATCTACAAACTTAACCAGCTTGTTACTTATATTCCTATCTAAATCATTTATATATATTAAAAATAGCAGGGGCCCTAGCACTGACCCCTGTGTAACACCACTCTTAACATCGGCCAGTTCTGATGAGGTTCCTCGCACCATCACCCTCTGCTTCCTGTGTCTCAGCCAATTCTGCACCCATCTAAAAACATCACCCTGAACTCCCACTTCATTTAATTTGATGCCCAACCTCTCATGTGGAACCTTATCGAATGCATTCTGAAAGTCCAGATAAATAATATCATATACTCCACTTTGATCGTATACTTTTGTTGCCTCCTCATAGAATTCTAGCATGTTAGTAAAACACGACCTCCCTCTTCTGAACCCATGCTGACTATTCAGAATAACTCCTGTCCTTGCCATGTGTTGCTCAATCTTATCCTTAATTCCTTCCATTAATTTTCCTGTGATGCACGTTAAGCCTACTGGCCTATAGTTGCTTGGATCTGCCTTGTCACCCTTTTTATATAATGGGATGATTATTTGCCATTTTCCAGTCCGCAGTGACTTCCTAAAAATATGTGTCATATTTTATTTGCCGTTTACGGCATTCAAACCGGTAACCTTCCAATTCCCAGCGCAAATCACCAGCCTCAGAGCCACCACTCCGCCCTTGTAAGCATAGTAAAGTGACAAAATTTATGCATTCCAGTTTCTTAAATTTCTTCTCTATGTCTGAAGAGCTTACTACTTTTCTCTTTCCACAGATAGTACATTGAAATCAACAACCTTCTATGGCTCTTAAGCTGTATTTGCCTCATATTGTTTTAGTTTATTTTTAAAATAAAATGCTTCATATTGTTTATTTCTATATATTCATATTCTTCATACTCATTTAATCATTTGCTTGTGCAGCTATGTTGGCAATAACACAGCTCTTAAGAAGAAGTTAAAAACAAAGAGCACTGTGAACTTGGTAAAGGTGTTGATCACACCACACAGCATAAAATAAAGTTTAAAAAGGAGGTATAGAAAGTGGTGGACATTTTTGTCTTTTTTTTAAGCAAGTTACCCTTTTCCCTTTTACATATTCTAACTTTCATATGCTTCATGGATTTCTTTATTGCACACAGTTTAATAGTCACTTCTTGGCATGTTCTACAAGAGACCAAACAGTTCCAAAACAAAAGTGACATGAGTGACATCTTCCATACTGCATTCTTAGATTTCACGTTGCACTGCTCAGACAAAACTTTGCACCCACGTGTGTTATCATAACATTATTTATCACGGTTTTTTTAGTATGATAAAGTAAGCTAGTGGCACGTTTTTGTGCAGGAAGTACTTTTACCACCATTTATTCAATACTTCTACCTAACAACATGAGGGGGGGGGGCACATTGGACCTTTTTGGACTAAAAATGAACAAGGCTCACAAGGTTTCTGGACACCCATTTTAAAAGCTTTCACTTCTTTTCCAGAAGAGCAGGTGTTTAAGTTATTATATCTGTAATTCTAATTAACATCAGACGGTAGACTGAATATGCAGTATACTGGGTAAACACAAGCTTGCACAATAAAAGGATCCAGCTGTGAACAACATTTACTTCGATTTACTTGAAATTTGCCAAAAAATGATCCATACCAATCTATCAATAACTTCTCTCTAAAAAAAAAAAGCAAAGTAGAAGCAGTTTATCTCCTCAACCCACTCTGGATTATGAACAACACTAAATTTGCTTCTCTTACTAGCACAACCCCAAGGCTTTAAATATTACTGCAGAAAAAGGCACAAGAGAATGACTTCACACACCTGAAAGGAAGGCCACTGGCACTGCCTCTTATAGCAGCACATAACCTCCCCCTTCCAAACAAGTAAATTCTGCTACTCCCTGGCTCAGACAAGCTTAGAAATGCCCTCACGCATCAGGCCAGAGGAAGCCACACCCAACAGCAAAAAACGCAATAGGTGCGGCCTCTAACACGAAGCACGAACTGCATCAAAAAAAAAAAAAAAAATGCATAATCAATCATCCTCATGGGGCCTCAACACACAAGGGAACAAATGATCTTTCGGCTCTTGTGTTAAAGGTGGAAGCACTAAAAGAGATACCAAATGTGTGACTTAGTTGGAAGTTAAGAGTACCGAGCAAGGTCAAGCTAGCACATCTAGGTACCACTTTTATCAAAACAGTGCGTGGCACTTCCCTAGCAAAAAGCAGGTTGAATATGAGTCACAGCCATGTTTCATTGACAAAGCATGCCATGACACAGACACGGGTGTGGCACAGGGAACACTAAAGAAAAGACCTGCACCTGATTTTATAATTTGTACAGGGACAGTGTAAAAATAACAATCTTTGGAAAAAAAAACTTTTGTCCTGAACCCAAGGAGATTTCTTTTGGACTTTAAAACAGTAAAATTCTTACTTCCCTTCTTTCTGCGATTGTACTTGAAAATTAATGCCTACAGAGAAGAATTGTATCAGAATTAAATGTTTTCTTAACAAACATAACCTCTTGACAATATATGCCTAAAACACGACCTCACACTTTTGATAGTAGGAGCAAATCTGTATGAAAAATTAAAATGTACTGAAGTATGCACTAAAAGAAGCAACAATACTGAAATACACCTGATGCAGGCTCAGTAGACATTGTTAGGTTTTAATCTTTGTTTTTTAGCATGCAATTAGCCCTTACTTTTTCTGTCCATAAATCCACGTGAGCATCAACCCAAATAATACAAACTTGATAAATTAATGCTACACATACAACCATGTCAAACAAATAATAGAAACAGTGCCACATATACTGATTTGGGGCCAAACAAAGGACTGTACAAGGATAAGAAAAAAATAGTTTTATTACAGCCTTCCATAACATTTGAGACACAGACTACCTGATTTACATTATCACGTGAAACAAAACAGATCAGTGCCACAATTACTTAGGACATTTTATTTACCTGTACAACTGTTCATTATAAACCCTCTTTAAAACTACTTTTCTAGAAGTCTTTACAAATCAGGTTTATTAAGTCATTTTGTCAGATTTCTAGGTTTTTCTGCTTTGCAATTTAGGTTTGCAGCAGTATATACAAAAAATAAAAATAAAATAACTAGTTAATAATTAAAGTTATATTTAATGGACATAGGATTAAATTTTAAAATGCCCCAAACTATTTTTGCTTTAATTTCCACATTTCTTTATATTTGTCCCACCTTTAAAACTAACTTTGTGAAACTAAAAGTAATCAAAATGAATATGAATTTACTATTCCCAAAATACTTTTTTTTTTATATAAATTGCCATGAAAACATTACAAACCTTGCTATTGTTCATCTAGAATTACACCAAAGACAGGACTAGTGGTCTTAATTGCAGTAAATTATATTACACAGAGACTACTTAACACTCACTCCCATACCACTGAAAAGTGTTTTAAGTGCTTTCACCAACATTAGTTGTTGCACCAATGGACATTCTATTGGCCTAAAAAGCCCAGCAAGTGCCACATATCTAGTGCATACCAACTCATTCTCAGCACTTTAGTAAGCTGTAGCATCTGCACATCTCTGTAGTTCTGCACAGCTGCTCTGATGTCAAGTGAGATATCATATCAGAGTGGTCCACCTCATGTTTCAAAATGGCAGCGTGAGCCGAGCTACTCATATCTGACCAATGTGAAAGCTCTGAGACAATAACTCACAAATCATATTTTGGAGTGAACACAGAAAGCAGCTTATTTTGTACATAGAAAGCCACTTGTTTTAAAACAAAGACAACTGACTGCAACACTGGCTTGTTCCTGCTTCTGTGTGTATTTTCCTTAGGGTACTATAATTTTTCCTCCCCATCCCAAAAATGTGCAGGTTAGGTTGAACTGGTAACCATAAATTCTCAGTATGACCGATATGTACATGAGTGTGCTCAGCATGTAGGGGAACTTCTGCTAGGCCATTCCTCACCTTGTGCCCCATGCTTCCCAGGAGAGAAACTGGCTCCCCACAGCCCTTAACTTGATATGAAGGTCAGTAAATGAACTGCTGGATTGACAAGGGCAGTCACATAAATTACATTCACAAAAAAAAAAACCAAGAAGATTCCTTTCTTATCAAGGCTACGTATGTGGTTTCTTCCGCTAGTAAGATCTCAGTAAAATTTCTAATTCTTTTATTCAACTACAAGCTGACTGGTCATATCGTACTCATGTAAAAGCATATATAATGCATTTGTTATTTCTGCATTCTCACCAAACTGAGGTAAAACTGGGATGAACTATTTTTTTTTTCTCTCTATCCTGAAAGAGCAGTGGAATTTTCCAAGATTTACACATTTTCAGTGTCCCCCGAAAACATCTACTTGGTATGAAGTGCGAGTGTACGGTACCTGTGTGGTATATAACCTATGAACCATAAATGCTTTAAATCAAATCTCGCACTTGTCCTGGTATTTCAGGATTGTAATACCAATGCTGAATAAAAGCTCAGCAAAATTTGTATAATATGGAGAAAGATGCAAAAAACACTCTGGGACAGACTTTTTTAAAACCAATGACAACATATTTGTTTCTGATGACGTAGAATTATTTCTCCAATGTCCCATATTGAAGTCATTCCCCAATTTTCCTCCTAAAACTCTCAATAGCCCCACTTCATCACTCATTCAATATGCGTTTTTGCTAACTTACTTAAGAATTCTAAATAACAAAGCTATGACTGCATATTTTATAGTACTGTACTGTATTTTAGAAATTTAAAGTTGATTTGTCCATGATCTAAGTATCGCTCCTCATGTTACATAAGGTAATGCATTTTTTTTTTTTTTTTTACACAATGTGTTTCAGCTCACAAAATCACTTTCACACATCAATACACACCTTACTAATAACATGTGATCTAATTATAATTATTTAAATAATCTCATGCTCAGAGAGAGAACCATTCAATACCTCAACAACACCTCACTCAATGTTTATTCACATAATTTTTTTAATTTCACAAAGGACTGGTTAATGATGAACTCACACAGGTGAAAATGGAAATAAATTATCTAATTACCTGCTGCCAATTTTGTTTTCTGTTCAGCAGAATTACACAAATGATTCAAATTTAAGACAGTAGAGGCCAAAAAATTCGGTTGAAATGCTAGTGTGTCACACTGTTAATGTTTCATTCTCAATCACGCTCCTTTGCAACATTCCCACTTAATGAATTTTATTACACTCAGCTTTATTTTACAGCACCTCCCAGCAGGCTTCACACACAGAACCTTCTTCCACAGACAGGGAATGACCCCAATACTTGTTTTCATTTGGTGGCCAAAATGCTTTAACTTATCTTACAAATGGCTTTTAAATGTTCACAATCAGTCAGTACCATTTTCTAAGGCACCAAAAATAAAAAATGGCTTTTTCATAAGCAGGATTCCAGTTGAATTTAAGTATTAAAATTGATCACATTTATTATGCAAGCAAACATTATTGCCTTCTAACTTAGTGACCCTATATAAGCAATTCAGTCAGATTTAACAGTCTACTCATCAAGGAACACTGTGCAGCATACACACACACATGCAAACATACAAATCTGGAGGCTGAATTTTGCATACACATTGACTGTTTATTTTTGCTTTTTTTCCTTCAAATCGTTTTAACAAACCTCAAAAATTGAAGACTTTAAACATTCCACCTGCTTAGACCATCAACAGAGCAGTACTCTGTGACAAACTTTGAAAACTCTAAACAGCCTTCCTGAAACATGTTCAGTCCTTCTGGGAGGACCAAAATCTTTAATTTATAGCTTCCTCTCATGTGAGGGAAAATACAAAAAGGGTTTTCGCTTATATGTGAAAGGTGAATCTGCTCTGTGACCTGATCTTTTCTGCTTTCTCCAGAGACAACAGCTAATGTGAATGGCACTGAAACACTTAGCCACTTGAGATTTTTTTCCTTTGGACTAGAGGACAGTCAGCGAGAGGATTCCAGCAAACTAAAACAGAAGCTAATAATGTGGCCAAGAAGGGAATTTAAGTACAAAAGGAAAGCTGAAAGTATGCAGTTCAAAATATTTTTATGATTAATGATCAGGAAGAAGGAGATGGGCGA
The DNA here is from genome assembly GCA_026402145.1 of Polypterus bichir lapradei. Taxonomy (NCBI): domain Eukaryota; kingdom Metazoa; phylum Chordata; class Cladistia; order Polypteriformes; family Polypteridae; genus Polypterus; species Polypterus bichir. The sequence continues at coordinate 38,601,661 of JANRMT010062856.1, forward strand.
TACATAGGAAAAAAAAAATTAAGCCACTTGACAACTGCCTAGAACCTTTTCTGGAATTTTGATAAGAATGAAATAAAGCTACTAGTGACCGTGGTCGGCAAATCTGACATACCCCACAACAAAGAGTCACACAGTGCGACATTGTCTTAAAGATGAACAGGTCACTGTCACTACTGCCATAAAGAGGACCAGTCTAGCAGATTTATTCTGCTTCCAGTAAAGATAAAAATGTGTTTGATCAAGACAATCTAAAATGACCATGCCATGTAAATATAAGCCGTACCCTAATCTAACCTGCAAAGTTATACGAAAGAAAAAGGCAATTTATTTTTAGACTCTAATTACAATAACAATGTGTGGACTTTATCAGGAGTATTCTAGCAATGCAAAGCTAAACATCATTCACACAAATTTTGCGACCAGTTCAGAAAAGATCCAGAAAAAAAAGAATGAAAAATAATAAGCAAAAAAGAAGAATGGAATGGAAGGGGGGCATAGTGAGATGCACTGTTTGCTCTCAGCTCCCATACACTTTTTATGTGGAGTTTACAAGCTCTCTTTCACCTGCTTGCACACAGTTTTGTGGCATTTCAAACTTGTACAGGTTAGATTCAATTGCAAGTTTAAATCTGCCCAGTCTGGGTATGCCCAAGGTTGTTTCCAGACTTTTGCCTCAAGTTACAGAGATACATACTAACAATTTATGATCCTGAACTAGATTCCCAACTTAGAAAATGGATGGATGGAAGAGGAATGGAAAATGGACAAGTCAAACAGGATGAGCAGAGTTGGGGAAAAGCAAATGTGAGAGAATGGAGTGATACAAATAGAATATGACTAACTAAACAAACAAAGGTGTTTTGCTCCCTGTGTATCCCTTCAGTGTTTATTTTTTGCTATTTAATCACTCTCTATCAATTACCTGTCAAAAAGCAATCAATGGGGTGCACAAACAAGATGTCAAAATCCAGATCATTTGTTATCAATGTGTCTATACCCACCACCAATGATTTATTCATTTGCAACTTAAATCTCCCAAATAAGTAGTTCATTAACATTTGCCATGTACAGCTGCAAGCTGATCTTTAAAATTGTCATTCTTAAAAAAATTACATTTGTTTAAACTGCTCAATAGTAGACATTACAACTCTAAACATAGAGTATGTAGATCATATTAAATAACATACAACACACATTAACCCCAACTATAAGATAAAAGGTTTGCCAGAAACTGTTAACACTTAAAATAACTGAAAAGTAATTTCTGCTTTGCATCCTAATTGTGGTAAACTAACATATTCCACAAGTGACCTGGGTGGAACATTCTCACTCTGTATGTGTGAGATTTCCTTCAAATATTTCAGTTTTCTTCACACATCCAATGACATGCTGGATTTGCAATCCCGAAAAGTCACCAGGTGTGAGTGTGCCTTGAGATAATAAAGTGGCTCCCTCCTTGTTTAATGTGCTACCAAGATAGGCAAGGACTGCCCACAACCATGAACAGGATCAGAGCCCACAACCTAGAACTGGATAATCAGGTTATAAAGTGGATGTATGGACTAACTGCCAACTGCAGCTACATTCATTAGATAATGAGAATATGCAGGTTAGGTAAATTGTCAACTCTGAATTGTCCCATTTGTGCAACTGAAATGGACTAGCACCCAGTTCAGGGCTGTTTACTCTCTTGTGCCAAATGCTTCTAGGATAGGTTTGCCCCACCTATGAATACTGTGCTATCAAATATAAGTGCACATAAAGGTTTATACATATTTCAAAGATCAGCAATACCTTTCTTTTATGTTTATTACATACATCCATCCATTCATTCATTTTCAAACTAATTATGATCAGAGTGTTATGGTAAAGTTGAAGACTATCCCATCAAGCCCAAGGCAGGAACAACCACCTAGACAGGAATTGTTCATCACTGGATGAATGTACACAAACACACACACTAAGGCCACTTTAGCAATGCCAATTCACCTAAGTTGCATTTCTTTGGACTGTGGAAGGAAATCACCTGTCATAATCAGAGAGAAAATGCAAACTCCATGCAGAACACAACAGGAGTGTGAACCTCTCACCTTGCTCTGAGGCAGTACAGCTACCACTCTGCACCACAGTGCCCCCGCCTCTGTTTATTCTAGAACTGAATTTAAAAACTATTTATTCTTTATAAATGTTAACAGATACAGGGTAAAATCACAAACGATACAATGATTTCTGAACTTCTCAAATGGTAAAACAAAAAAAATAGTTTTTATAAAATTTTCTACCATTTCCTTTTCCTAGTTGAGACACTACTTTAAATTCAACAACACAGACAAAAATTATCATTCAAACATATGAAAGAAAATAAAACATACACAAATTTAACAACTTTCAACCTGCTCTTCTCTTTAGAGGTTTTCTCTCGAGGCCCTACACCGACTCCAAATCCCTGTTGCTAACTCTGCATATGTCCACACTTAGGGAATATTAAAAACAATTTTCCTACTGCGAAAATCAGACACGTTTGCCAAATAACCCAGTTCAAACCTTATTCATAATTTTCTTCTCGAAAATGACTAGCCTTCAAGGAGAAGACAAAAAGGTAGCACCAGCCGGACAATTAATCAGTCTGATATGAACTAACAATAACCATGTTTGAACTCTAATAGACACGTCTAAGTAACTGTCGGAACTTTATTCACTCTTTGAAAAACCGCGTTGTCCTACTCATATTACTTTTCGGAAGCACAAAATAAATAAATCTGATGAAACAGGTGTTAACCTGTACCAATAAAAAAAAAATCGCCAAATAAAATCGGCAAATAAATCTGTACAGTTGATTACATTATATAAAATTTGTTTTGTTTTTTTTTCCAATGGAAACTGACAACTGGTTGTAATTTCGAGGTACCATGCGTTAAAATAAACTTGCTAAGAGTTTGCTAGATCAACTGTTTCTAAATTTTAGCCATTAAGCTCATATGGGGCCTCTTTACTTTAATCAGAAATAACATTTTGTAATTAAGATAAATCGATGGTTAACGAGGAGACGGGCAAATATCTGGTTTTAACAAGCGCTCCGACGCTATTTTTACAGATTTCTCCTGTTCTTTCCCCTGCATGGTTTTACACCACTGGAATACCTAACTTCTCTTCGACGCCTCTAACCAAATGTCCGCACATCTCTAGCTTGGGAGGTGGTGGGAGATGGGCAGGGTGGGGGCAGTGTAGTTTAACAAACACCGTTTAAAACACCGCGAAATAAAACCCCACCGGTGTTGACGGTGTCCTCATACAGGTTACAGCAGGTGAAAAGCACAAAGATAAAACCCACGGTACAATCCGTGCGACAAACAACCCCGAGGTTAATCAGAAAACGAAGCCGCCACCCTCAAATACCTCCTCCTCACCTTCATATCGTTCATAATTGTTTGGAAAAGTCCTCCCAGGGCGCTGCACTCCTTCTCAATCCCCGCATCCATTTTTAGTTTTACAGATCCAAGAGCGAGTCGAGAAAATGCGTTGCACAACAAAAAGAAAATGGGACTCGCGGCACAATCCACCCGATCCTCCCAGAATCAATGAAGCTTCAGAGGGTTTGGTAAAATAAATCCTGGTGTGGTGGAGATCCAGTAAATCACAACTTCAAAGGTAACATTGTTTCATAGACCATGGAAAGAAATCACGAATTGTCTCCTATTGTTTGTTACTCTTATTTTGTTTAATTTCTCGATTTTTCTTTTAATTTCCCAAGCGCCAGAGTCGACTCGGGTTTTCTTTAGTCCTCCCCCATGGTTACCGTGCGTCCACCGCGGCCCTAACAAGTCTTGCTGCAGACGGCTATGCTGGAGATATAAACTAACTAACCTCGTCTCTTGGCGTCGCTCGCTACAGTCTCACGGCTCCCCGCTTCTCCGTGACGCGCTTCATCGGAGGGGCGGTGCCTATAGCTCGGCATAAATCGGACACTCCCGTAATTTCTCTCAACGTCACTCGACTGAACCCACAACCCATCTGCTTTGAACTCGACGAAATTCGGCTATGAAAACCTCACCGGAAGACGCAAAGGAAAGCTGCTTTCGGCAAGACTCGCATAAAGGGTGGTACTTCAGTTAAAAAATATTTTTTTTTTCTTGAACGTGATGAAGCGATGGACGCTCTTCTGCGGATAATTCATAACGCAGCGTTAGAGCTGTGCTGGCTAAAATGAGCAGAATGACGAACTAAAGGTTATTTTGCTGTTTAGTGCCTCCCACCGGGAATCATGGGAAATACAGGTCTAGGACTCCCAAGTACGAAAAAAGTGTTGTTAAAAAGTCTTATGGGATTTTGTCCCTTTTTAATCTATGGCCGTGTTTCTTTCAGCTATATTTTAAGTATTCTGACCATTGCATTAGCAGCTACTATTAAAAAGAACTTTAAATAACTGCTTTCCACCCTAAGACCATGTATTATGCTGTAATAGGCAGGATGAACTGCTAACATTCCAGCAACACGTTTATTTAAGATACTTTGCAAGTTTTAAAATCCTGTCTTTTTAAGTTTTTTTCATAAAAGGACTTTAAATGGGGGCGTCTTTGAGCTTTGTCAATCTTTGATAATTTATTTACAGGAAGTTGAATGATGCTAAGCCGGGGCATTGATACAGGACATCAAGGGCAGGCAATTGCCTGGGAGGGCCAGCCGTCAAGGGGCATCATCTTTGACACCCAACAACACAGTTAGAAACCCCCCAAGGGGAGGTCCAATCTCTGTTGAGAGAATGTTAGGTCTGCAAAAAATGATTTTGAAAGTTACATTAATACCTTTCTTTACAAGACATGTTTTGTTTTTTAATTTCCATTCTGAGCACTACATTTATTTTTTTTAAATACAGTTCTGATTTAGTTAATAATGTCCTTACTAACAACGTTGTACTTTAAAAACTGATCTTTCTTAGAAATGCAATAAATGAAATCAAATAGCGCTGAAACATTATCATAAGCAATTGTATTATACTATTAACATTGTTATACATGTATTGATATTGCAGTATTTCAATAGTTTTTAATAATTTCTGTGATGTATGTATTATGATAATGTTATGTTAGGTTACTTGAGGTTACATTAGCCTAGGGTAGGGTACATCAGGTCAGGATTATACTTGACACATCAATGACAAAAAAGGCATGTTTTTGCGCACTGAGTGTAGTGATGGAGATGTGATATCTTGTATCCAGAGTCAGTGCAACAAAATAACATTAGAAATCTAGGTACCTCTGCACCCTTATTATAAGTCAATGTGCTTAATAATGAAATTGACTAAGGATGCACTGGTCATAACCATATGCCATCATTACATGAGACACTACTACAGTATATCACAATGTGCAATTTGTATTTATTTTTATTACCATTTGCACCTTACCTTATCTTACATTTTACTTACTCTTTTACATATTTATTACTTTATTCTGTTATTATTGCTTTCCTGTTTTCTGAAAATATGTTTATTTTCATTTTTTATTTATATAATCTCTTTTTTAACAAAATATTAATAAATGATTTGTGTTTATTGAATACTTCTTGTTCAGCTTACTGATTTATACAATAAATTTTACTATGTCGAGACACGGGGAAGGAGACTTGGTAGGCCCTGGAATTGTCTCTGATGCTAACTGCCTGAATCTAGATTTATTCCATTACAATCTAGAATGCTATAAGAGATATAACATGTATATTGATTATATCATCCATCCATCCATTTTCCAACATCGTTGAATCCGAACACAGGGTCATGGGGGTCTGCTGGAGCCAATCCCAGCCAACACAGGGCGCAAGGCAGGGACCAATCCTGGGCAGGGCGCCAACCCATCACAGATTGATTATATCAGACCTATCCAATAGATGTTTGTTATTACACAGACTACCCAAACATTTGTGTTCTTTCCAGCAGAGGTAGAGGTTAATAAGAAACTTTTTTGTTGATCTTTTGTACTCTTAAGTGTTTTTTAAGGAACCCCATTTCTGTGATGTACTTTAGCATCCCTTAGTAGCAGTGTGTTTTGCTGATTAAAGTTGAACACTGTCAGTGAGTGTGTTTACTTTATCTATTTCATTTTTCATTTACCTTTCCACCTGCAGTTCAGAACAAGTAATCCACCTGAAGCTAAGCATGTTTGGGCTCATCTAGCACTTAGATGAGAGATCATCTAAGAAAAGCTTGTTTTGCAGTTTGAATAAATGTTGGTGCAGCCAGGAGGGGACACTTACCCTATGGTTTTTGCATTGATCCCAGTACATCAGTGCAGTGATGATGACACTCTGCTGTAAAAATGGCGCCATCCTTTAGATGAGATATAAAGCTGGGGTCCTGACTCTCTGTGGTCATAAAACATCCCTGGGAATCCTTAAAAAAAGCAGGGTGTCCCATGATGTCCTGGCTAAATTGCCTGTCATGGTATAGTCTATTTTGGCCCCTAATCATCTCCTGTTTCTAATTGACTAACTTTCTCTGTCACCGCATCACCGTCTAATAGTTAATGTGTGGTGAGCTTACTGGTGCAAAAATTGCTGCTATTGCATCATCCAGGTGCATGCTGCCCATTGACGGTGGTTGATGTGGCTCATCACTAAGTGAAGTGCTTTGAGTGTTTAAAAAAGCACTATAAAAATCTACGAGACATTTCCAAGTTTCATTAAACACTGTCAGTAACTGCTTTCATTTTTTCTTCAATACAGTATATTTGTAAATCCATGTTTCATTGAAAGCAACTAATAAATAAACTAAAACAAATTCAAACAACTGAAGCAATGGTCTAAAAACAGCATTATGAGCAATAATGCTTTGACACTTTCTTATCATTTGTATGATGATACAAGCTGAAATCAATTAGTAATCTGTAACCATTACATCATCATGGCCACGCCAAAGGAGTTCCATTGATTTGGTTTCATCACATGAACTAAGAAACAAGTTTACTTTTCTGAATTTTCCTAAAGTAGCCAGCCATAACTTAAACTTTTCTATTCCATGCCCTCAATTGCAGTGTTTCCAGGTTCTAGCGCAGTTTCCACATTCAGTGTACTAAACAACCAAGCCTCGAACCTTTACTATTAGTCCCAAGAAAATTTTTGAAAAACATTTACATGGAAACAAAACAAAAGTGGTTCTGCCTGGTTACTGATGTTCGTGGCAACAGAAGTGAGGTGCTGATTATGACATTACAATAGCACAAAGGTTATCACAAATGTTATGCCTGACCTATTAAGGAAACATCAGCAAAATCAATCAAGTTTTATTTATCAACATAATCCCTTTGAATACTGATAAACTTGTTATAATGTTCACAAAGCATTTCTGTGCCACTTTTATAAAATGGCTTGTCTTGCTTGTACAATCATTCTTCTGTAGCTGTGCTGATGTCTTAGTCACTAATACTGCTTATCTCATGGATGGAATACTTCAGAATGGGGAGCAGTTGTATGAAGAATAGGGAGAAGCATTTCCTAGAATCTAACTGTCACAGAACAGCCTTTGCAATCTTTGCATTGTGACCAGAGATATTTTCATGAGGCAGACAGATGATGGTTGTGCAGTTATAGGTTGGTTGGGAGCATGCACTGATTACAGTGCATTGCCATACCCAGCACACAGCACCAAACCACCTGGATTGAGATCCAAGTGTAGCTGTGCACTGGGTGACACCACAGCACCACATTGGAACAGTGTGAGTTTTTTTACAGTGGCTGGCGTGCCAATCCTGCCACAAATTCCCAAGTTTCCCCTGCAAGTTGAAGGATATAGTCACTGTTTTATTCTGATTGACTGCTACAAATGTCCAGAAAAACCAATGTAACATTAATCAGTTATATGGGCCTTTTCAGACATGTGGTCAATATTAACTAAACATTCAACCTCATTGTGTACACGGTTTTGCCAGCACTGGCTTGGATTTTAAAATTCCTTGATATTTGCGAATCACCATGCTTTCATTATTTTGAATGTTGTTTAGACTTTGGGTCATAATAGTGTATCCAAGTTTCATTCCCAGTTATGAAATGCTTCTTAGATTTGTCTCAATTGAAATATTTTATCTCGAGATTCTCCCAAGAACAGTGGATGTGGTGATGCTTCATTTCAGGAATCACAATTCTGGATACCAAACATGTACAAATATTGCTCATTTTAATTGTATGTGAAGACTGAATGTAACTGACCATGAGTTAATTTCTATTAAGGCTGCTGTCTCACATACTGCCACTATTCCATTATACATTATGATTTGCTCTACAGTGTCAAGATTTCTTTCAGTTGTTGAGTGCCGACGAAACCTTGGTTATCTTTGAGAGATGTTCTTCCATGATGGACTTCTACATCATATCCCTAGCTTATCGCATGAGGGGGCTGGTCTTGCTAGACATTGACTAGGTGAAAATGAACATCTGAAGGTGTATTATTTTCTAGCAATAAACATTTAATGACACCACAGCACTTGCTTTTTCAGTTTTAAGTATCTATGTGGAATTGGTTCTAAAACAAGAAACATAAACCACATTCTGCAAAATCATCATGAGCACTATATTAATAATCAGTAGAGCCTCCTTTTTGCTCACAAAATAAACAGTTTTTTTGTGGAAATGGTTCCACAAAATGCTCGAAACATTCCTTTGAAATTCTAGTCAATGTTGACATGATTGCATCACACAATTTATGCAGATTTGTCAGGTGCATGTTCAAGCTGTGAATCTCTCATTCTGCCACATCCCAAAGATGCTCTGTTGGTTTCAGATTCAGTGAATAGGAACACTAAACCTATTGTCATATTCATGAAACCAATTTGAGAAGACTTTGCTTAATGGCATGGTGTATTATCATACTAGAAGTTTTCATTAGAATATTGAAAGATATGTCAGTGTGTCAATGAAGGGATGAACATGGTCAGTAACAATACTCAAATAGGCTGTGATATTCAAGCGATCATTGATTGGTATTAACGAGTCCAAAGTGTGCCTATAAAACATTCCCTACACTGCTACACTGCTACCACTGCAACTTGTACTGTTGAAACAAGGCACGTTAGGTGCTTGTATTCATGCTGTTGGCACGAGTCCGCACTCGCTGTGGTGTCAGTTTTCTGCTTTTGGCTGACATGAGGGAAACCCAGTGTGATCTTCTGGTTGTGTGTAGGCCATCTCACTCAAGGTTCGATGTGCTGTGCATTCTGAGATGCTTTTCTGTTCCCCACAGTCGTACTGAGTGCTTATCTGAGTTGCAGTAACCTTTCTGTCAGCTAAAACCAAGCTGAAAATTCTTCTTTAAACCCTTCTCATCAATAAGCATATCCATCTACAGAACTTCCACTCACTAGATGTTTTTTGTTTTTCACACCATTACAAATAAACTCTACATACTGTTGTAAGTGAAAATGCCAGGAGATCAGCAGTTAAAGAAATATTTAAACCAGCCTGTCTGTCACCAACAATCACTGAGATCACATTTTTCCCCATTCTGGTGTTTGATGTGAAGTTTAATAATTTAATTCATTGTGTTGCTGCCACATGATTGGTTGATTAAATAATTAAATGGATACACAGTCAGTCAGTCAGTCATTGTCCAACCCACTATATCCTAACACAGGGTCACAGGGGTCTGCTGGAGCCAATCTCAGTCAACACAGGGCACAAGGCAGGAACAAATCCCAGGCAGGGCACCAGCCCACCACAATGGATACACAGATGTACCTAATAATTTGCTCAGTGACTCTATATGTGTACTGAGTAAACAATGTCAAAAATATCATCCTGCTGAAATCCAGGCTTTCATTCAGTACCTTTTTCATTCTATTTCACAAATGACAAATTATTCAATACTTGAAAATCCAGTAGAATCCATAAGCAGGTTCTAGATTCAATTCTTAAATAATTTATTATTTGTAATCCTCAACATTCACCTTTTACTTTCTGCACACACGTATTGTATGGTATACTGTACGCCATATGTCTTGTTGACCCTTACTTTATTTGGGCTTCTCAAGCAATATGTAATTGGTTAATTAAACTTAACTTTATATCTAATTCAGGTTCATGAGGAACTATTGTGCTTATCTCACTGGCTTTGGACCCAATGTGGGAACAAATCCTAGATGGGCATCTTTCCATCACAGGGCTCTCTTACATGGGCATACACCGACATTCTTCCACACTGAGCCAATGTAGAGCTGTCAGTTGACCTAAGATATATATGTTTGGGATGCAGATGTAAAACCAAAGTGCCCATCCAAATTAAATCCATCAAATGTGTTAGCCACTATTTCTAACTTCACAGAACGGCGATTAAAAGAGTCTTGTGATTAAACCTGGAGTTGCAATGAATAGTAGGTACAGGAAATTGGTTTAAATGTTCAGAACAAAGACTGTAAAATCTTGGAACAGATGATGTAACAGTTTGCCTACAGATGCAGTTGCAGTTAGTGCTATGTAAAGAAAATCAACAACAACAACAATAATAATAATAATAATAATAATAATCAAATGTTTATTTATAGACTATACCAACTTTTTCATACTCAAAACACTTAACAGATATTCAGAATCAAATAGGAGCAGAAGAACAGAGCCTACAAAATATAGTCCAATAAAGACACTGCGATAAAGCTAATATTAAAAAAAAAACTGTTAAGCAAGTAAAAAGACAAATAAATTTAACTATGATTTAAGGACAGTATGAATACCTTTAGTGTAAAACTACAGTATCTGTTGGACAGAACCTTGTAATGTTTAATTTGTATCTGGTGGAACTCCTGGTTAGCAATGGTAGTCAAAATTTGCTCTTTTTTCTGTGTATTTAAAATAAATTATACAGGAACCATGTAGTAAATGAGTCATTGATCTTATGTTTTAGTGGCAGAACACTGACACAAGTATGAAATAACACCTGAGGTATTTTTCGTGTTTAATGTTTTATTCATTAATGTTCACATACTTTTACATTTGTTTTCAGTTTCTTCTTAGCTCCTTCTAGAGCTGGAAGTGAAAATCGTTTTGTGAGTAGTTCAGTTAATTATTTTCAAGCTCAGTAATAAAGAGTAAAAAAGAAAAAACAGCCTCTTAAATACTGGCACTAACACAAAATTACCTTTCACTAATACCAAATCATGCATGCTGTGATTGGACTGATTGGAGTGTGACAAGTGTAAAGTGAACCCCACTGACTATGTACACAGTACGTAGACATTAATTCAATAAAAATTGTAAATGTCATCTTTCATTCTTTTTTGAGCAAAGATTTTCTTTGAAATAATTTTCATTTTCATTAAAATTAAATTCAATAGTAGATAAGTTCAGGCCTGTGGTGGGCTGGCGCCCTGCCCAGGATTTGTTCCTGTCTTGCGCCCTGTGTTGGCTGGGATTGGCTCCAGTAGACCCCCGTGACCCTGTAGTTAGGATATAGCGGGTTGGATGATGGATGGATGGATAAGTTCAGGCAACTTAAGTAAAAAAGAGGCAACGCTCTTTGACATTTGTAATTTTAAATGCCTCAGGAGCTAATAAAATTCTTTTAATGGTGAAGCCTAGAAAAATCCATCTTTCCAATGATCCTTCCGATCCCTGATAAACTTGCTAAACTTGGTTACTCTGACCAGAAAATGAAATAAATTGCACAATTATTAAATAGCAGAAACAATAGAGAAGGGAAAGGAATGATAAGATCACACCCTAGTGCAAGCAACAACAGACACCTGTAATCTGTGTGTTGCGCTGTCTCTTACCTAATTCTTCTAAGCAGCTAGACAGTCTCTGAGACCCATACTGTCACAGGTGAGGCTGTGTTTTGCTCCAAGACTTGCATGGAAGTCAACACTGAACAACTGATGAATAACGTATATTTTGTTAATTACTGTACTGAGTCATTTATGCTGCATTTTTGTTGTGAAATATATATTGTGAAAGCTGTTACATGTATTACATACTTGCTTGCTTTATTCAGGGTAAGTGTTTGTAACATACAGCAATAAATCAACTATTAGTAAACAAAATAATGATTTTTTTTCTATTTAACCCTTAAAACATTATTAAGTGGACATCTGTCATTTTTTGTTATTTTATATATTTCTGGATCATTAACATATTGTGGCATCTTGCAGTGCTTGCCAGCACCTACATAAAGGAGTTTTTACTCATTTATTCATGTTTTAGGAATAATAATAATACAATAATAATAATAATACATTTTATTTATATAGCGCCTTTCCCATGCTCAATGCTCTTTACTGAGTTTAAGAAAGAACAGCAGGGTATTCAGTATATAGCATTGTACTAAACCAGATAAATAAATAAAGAAGAGTAAGATAGTGAATTCAAAGAAAAGCCTAACAGACAACATAACTGATGGTCTAGCACACACACACTCAGGTTACATGAGCATCTTGACAGAGAGGTAAACTGAAAGAAGGGTAGTAAAGTCAGGTAGAGCTAAAAGCCTTCCTGAACAGATGAGTTTCGAGTTGTTTTTTAAAAGAATTCATGGAGTCAGCTGACCTGATTAATTTCGGTAGGTCATTCCAGAGTCTGGGCGCTATACAGCTGAAGACCCTGTCACCCATGGAGTGTAGATTAGTGTGGGGTACAACAAGATTGCCAGAATCAGAGGACCTTAGTGGGCGGACAGGCACATAGTTTTGTAGTAGGTCCCTGATGTAGTTTGGCGCAAAGTCGTTTAAGGCTTTGTAGGTTATTAAAAGAATTTTATATTCAATTTTGTAAGACATGGGGAGCCAGTGAAGGCAGAGCAGGATAGGTGTTACGTACTCGCTGCTGCTGGTTCAAGTAAGGACTCTTGCAGCCAAATTTTGAATAAGCTAGAGCTGTGATATAAGATTAGAAGGGGCACCTGCCAGTAGGGAATTACAATAATTTATGCGGGATGTGATAAAAGCATGGACAAGCTTCTCAGCATTAGAAAAGGAGAGGAAGGAGCAAACACGGGATATGTTGTGGAGGTGAAAGTAAGAAAGTTTCTTAATGTGATTTATGTGGGCGGAATAAGAAAGGGAGGAATCAAAAATGACAGCAAGATTCTTTGCAGTGGAGGCAGGTCTGATGAGATCACCGCCAAGGTGGACTGGGAAAGAGCTCAATTTATTAAGTTGTATTTTAGTCCCAATTTGCAGGAGTTCAGTTTTGTTGCAGTTTATTTTTAAAGAGTTCTGCTCCATGCAGGTATTAATTTCACTGGCAGGTTGTGAGCTGAGAGAGCTCTGATGAAGTTCCACTTTTAACATTTTGAAATAAAGTTGAGTATTGTCTGCATAAAAATGATAACCTAGTCCAAAGGTACAAATAACATGGCCAAGGGAAAGCATATAAATACAGAAGAGAAGAGGGCCAAGGACAGAGCCCTGAGGAACTCCGTGTGTGACTGGCGCTGAGCTGGATCTGTTGTTGCCAAGACTAACAAACTCTTGCCTATCAGTCAGACAGGACTTGAACTACTGGAGGGCAGTGCCAGAGATACCCAGTATGTTCTCCATTCTGGACAGTAGAATGTCATGTCTTACAGTGTCAAATGCTGCACTGAGGTCTAATAAAATTAATATGCTGGTTTGCCAGAGTCTGCTGCCATAAGCAAATCATTGGTTACCTGTAGCAGAGCAGTTTCACAGCTGTGTTGCGTCCTGGAACCAGACTGAAAAGGTTCCATCAAATTATTAGAAGTTAAGTAGTTGGTGAGTTGGGAAGCTACAACATGCTCAAGAACTTTTCACAGAAAAGGTAAGTGGGTAATAGGCCGAAAATAGGATGGTTCGCTCTATTAAAGTAATAGATAGATAGATAGATACTTTATTAATCCCCAAGGGGAAATTCATAATTGTTATGAACTTGGAGTTCAGATAACTAAAGATTTTCAAAATCACTTAGAAATGTGTAAAATGTAGATATATACTGTATATATATTTTTTATATATATATTAATTAGATCTCATTGTTCTATTGTCAACCCTAATGTATAAATATTTTAATTAGAAAACCTTCTTATTTTGGTTTGGTTTATTTTGCACTTTAGTGGTTAGATTTTGCTTAACAGTTCCTGGTTGATTTTGTATTTAGTATACTTAGTTTTATTACAAATTATCATAGCATTAGTTGATAATAATAATCCAAGTAAATGTAGTATATCTTTGTTTTTGTTGATTAACCTTGAGTTGCATGTAAATGTATGATAACAGAGAGAGAGAGAGGCTGGGAGCGGTGCTATATAAATAAAGTTGTTATTATTATTATTATTATTTTTATTATTATTATAAATCTTTGTTGTTACTGTCATAGAAATGTCATCTATGCAATGAAGACAAAATAAAACATACTAACTATAAAACAATTTACATCTATTCTTCCTGTAACTATGTTAGTCAATTTGAGGTCATGCAGAGTCATTGTTCATTTTGGCACCATTGGTATACTAGTCAGGATCCAACCATGAGCAGGGTGTCAGTCCTTCACACACTTACACACAGACCCTTACTCACTCACACTGGGCCACTTTAGTGTCTTTAATTAGCCAAACACACATATCATTTGGATATGGGACGAAAACTGTAATAAGGGAAAAAAATCCACACAAAAACCTGCAAACTTCATACAGACAAGAGATTCAAACCCAGATGCTGAGAAGTAGCCGTCCAGACCACTAACCCTCCCCATAAACATATCTTTCATTTTTATTTTGTTGTGGCTACTTATGATTAATCTCATACCAACAATACCTTTATTCACCCCAACAGAAACAGAATTGATTCTTTCTTTGGAACTGACTTCAGGTCTTCTTCTTTAGAATCTGGGATTGATCCTTTTTCCTGTTCATCTTACCATTGGTTGGTGGACACAACTCTGTGAACATGAACAACATTTTCACACATAATGTTGCAGATTTTGTATTTAAAACAATCAGTTTGAAACTGCTCTGTTGTGTTACTTAGTGCTGTAGCTATGAAATAAATTCCTCACAGAAGAGAACATTACAGTTTACAGTATATCTTTTCTGAACTCCACTTTTCCATGAATTCATGAAAATCGTTTTTTAATTCAAAATGGTTTTTTAATCATAGTATGGGGTGCGGAGCACAATTCTAGATGAAACAGCACATCACTGAGCACACTCTTATATTCACAGACACTGGCCAAGCCAGGACTCCTGGAGCTGTGTGCCAATTGTGCTAACTATTGTGCTACTGTATCACACTATTTTTTTTATTTTTAAATTGGTTCCTAATGTAAGATGAAATAATTTCTTATTAACTGGAAATACTGCTGTCATTGATTTTACTGAAGATAATGCAGCCAAAATTATTGCCAGAAAGTAGCTGGGCTTCTCTTCTTTGAAATAATATTTAACTTACCTCCTGTATCACTGAAATCTAGCTTGCTGACACAGCATTAAATCAGTTATGTTGCAACTAAAGAATTTTTGCTTTTACAAACTCAGGCATGCACAAACAAGCAAGACTTTTTTATTTTACCACGCGATGCATTCAAAGGAAAATGAAAGGTTTCTGGTTAAATCCTTAATTACTGCCCATGAAAGGGAGAGCACAGAGATTTAATAAATGATGAGAGATATAGATTCTTTCAGACTAGTTATAATGCGGTCTATTTAGTGATACACAAAGCTGGAGAAAAAATAAAATGCACTTTAACTAAATTTGGCATAGCTTTTAAAGTTTTGAATTGGATTCCCATAATACTAAACATTCAGAGTGAAGTATATAGTGAATATAAAGCTTAGCTTTGGGAGAATACAAGAAGAAGCTAGGAAAGGCTACTAGTCTCTAACTTCATTTTCTTAGAGTTTCAACTTTCTTTGTTCATCAATTTATTTTAATAGACTGGCGTGACAGTGCAGTGAATTTTGCTGCTGCCTCACAAATCCAGTATCCTGGGTTCAAATCTCAGCTATTGTTTTTGGGGAGTTTGCATATTCTCCCTGTATGTGTGGATTTTCCTCCCACATCCTTAAAGACATGCTGTTTAAGTTGATTAGTGACATTAAATTTGTCCTATTGTGAAGTGGCCCTGTTAACACGAGCCTTGACCGATCCAGTATGGAAATCTGTATTGTTATCCACATATTGACCTGGCAAAATTTTACACCGGATGCCTTTCCTGATGTAACCCTTCCCATTTATTCATGCTGGGGACCAGCAGAAAGCACACTGTTTTTTGCAGGAGGTAGATTATATCCTATTCAGGAGGGTCAATCTAAAGGAGATTGAAGACTGCAAAGTGGTGGCAGGGTAAAGTGTACGTTAGGCAGCATAGGATGTTGGTCTTTAGGATGACATTGGGGATCAAGAAGAGGGGGAGAGTGAGGACAGAGCCAAGAATCAAATGGTGGAAGATGAAAAATGAAGACTGCAAGGTTGAGTTCAGGGAGGAGGTAAGACAGGCACTGGGTGGCATTAAAGAGTTGTCAGAGAGCTGGGCAAATACAACAGAAGTAGTAAGGGTGACAGCAAGAGAGGTGCTTGGCATGACATCTGGACAGAGGAAGGAGGAAAGGAAACCTGGTGGTGGAATGGGGACGTACAGGAGAGTGTACTGAGGAAGTGGTTGGCAAAGAAGTAATGGAATAGTCAGAGAGATGCAGAAAGTAGACAAGAGTGCAAAGAGATAAAGCGTAAGATTAAGAAAGAGGTAGTGAAGGCTAAAAAAAAGTCATATGATGAGTTGTATGAGAGGCTGGACACTAAGGAGGGAGAAAAGGACCTGTAATGATTGGCTAGACAGAGGGACAGAGAAAAATGTGCAGCAGGTTAGGGTGATAAAAGATAAAGATGGAGAGTGTGTTGAGCAGATGGAAAGAGTATTTTGAGAAGCTGATGAATGAAGAGAATGAGAGAGAGAGGAGGTTGGATGATGTTGCGATAGTGAATTAGGAAGTGCAAAGGATTAGCAATGAGGAAATAAGGAAGAAGATTAAGAATGGAAAGGCCATAGGTCCAGATGAAATATCTGTGGAAGCATGGAGATAATTAGGAGAGATGGCAGTGGAGTTTTTAACCAGATTGTTTAATGGAATCTTGAAAAGTGAGAGGATATCTTATATATTTTTAAGAATAAGGGGGATGTGCAGAGCTGTAATAACTACAGGGGGATAAAATTGATGAGCCACAGCCTGAAGTTAATGGAAAGAGTAGTGGAAGCTAGTTTAAGAAGGGAGGTGATGATTAGTCAACAGCAGTATGGTTTCATGCCAAGAAAGAGCACCACAGATGCAATGTTTGATCTGAGGATGTTGATGGAGAAGTATAGAAAAGGCTAGAAGGAGTTGCATCTTTGTTGACCTGGAGAAAGCATATGACAGGGTACCTTGAGAGGAGTTGTGGTATTGCATGAGGAAGTTGGGAGTAGCAGAGAAGTATATAAGAGTTGTACAGGATATGTATGAGGGAAGTGTGACAGTGATGAAGTCTGTGGTAGGAGTGACAGATGCATCCAATGTGGAGATGGGATTACATCAGGGATCGGCTCTGAGCCCTTTCTTATATGCAATGGTGAAGGACAGATTAACAGACGGGATTAGACAGGAGTGCCTGTGGACTATGATATTTGCTAATGACATTGTGATCTTCCCGGGTCCTCCCTGCGTGGAGTTTGCATGTTCTCCCCGTGTCTGCATGGGTTTCCTCCCACAGTCCAAAGACATGCAGGTTAGGTGCATTGGTGATTCTAAATTTTCCCTAGTGTGTGCTTGGTAAGTGTGTGTGTGTGTGTGTGCGCCCTGCATTGGGCTGGCATCCTGCCCATGGTTTGTTTCCTGCCTTGCGCCCTGTGTTGGCTAGATTGGCTCCAGCAGACCCCCGTGACCCTGTAGTTAGGATATAGCGAGTTGGATAATTGATGGATGGACATTGTGATCTTTAGCGAGAGTAGGGAGCAGGTTGAGGGGACCCTGGAGAGGTGGAGATATGCTCTAGAGGGGAGAGAAATGAAGGTCAGTAGGAACAAGACAGAATACATGTGTGTGAATGATAGGGAGGTCAGTGGAATGGTGAGGATGCAGGAAGTAGAGTTGGTGAAGGTGGGTGAGTTTAAATACTTGGGATCAACAGTACAGAGTAATGGAGTGCAGGTAGGGTGGAATGGGTGGAGAAGAATGTCAGGAGTGATTTGTGACAGACAGGTATTAGCAAGAGTGAAAAGGAAGGTCTACAAAATGGTAGTGAGACCAGCTATGTTATATGGGTTGGAGATGGTGGCACTGACCAAAAAACAGAAGACAGAGCTGGAGGTGACAGAGTTAAAAATGGCAAGATTGCATTGGTTTGGACATGTGCAGAGGTGAGATGCTAGGTATATTGGGAAAAGAATGCTAAGGATAGAGCAGCCAGGCAAGAGGAGGAAAGGAAGGCCTAAGAGAAGGTTTATGGATGTGGTGAGAGAGGACATGCATGTGATGGGTGTAAAAGAGCAAGATGCAGAGTACAGGACGATATAGAAAAATATGATCCACTGTGGCAACCCCTAACAGGATCAGCCAGTCTTGCTCCCACTGCTTCTGAGATGGGTTCCAGCCCCTCGCCTCTGTGAGCTGATATGTTACTTGGATTCCTTAATACATGAACTGCCTACATTATAATGTAAACCTCTGTCTTTACTACAGTTGTGCCTTTTTGCTAGTCAAAAGATGTGCTCCTCCATCTGTAACTGAATACTGGGCTTTCAAACAGGCAGATGACAGGTAGTAAAGACTCTCAACAAAACCTCATTAATTGAATTTTGAACAATGAATCCAATGAGGGATCAGACTTTATTCACATACTGCAGTCCTCATGACTGTCCAGCCAAAAGCACTAATCAACACATCGTGTAATTTACTAAAGACACCACAACAATAATGGCAACATTGTAAGAAAGAGAATCTTTAATGTTCTGAGACAGAAAAACACCTAAAAAACACAAAGACAAAATAATGTATGTTGAATTTTCTGAGAACTAGAGTCTCACATAATCAGCACTGATTGTGAGTCAACAGAAAGTGTTCCCCACCTTAGATTGCTTGGTTGTCAGTTCTTCAGTAATTCACTTGGTCTTGGAATAATACCAGTAAGTTATAAGCAAGAAAGAAGCAGGAGGATTTTCAATTTGGAAAGAGCTGAAAGAATGCAAGATGAGTAATTAGATTGTTATTGCACTTTTCAGAATATTTCACTGGTGGTATCAACAAGTGGCACAATAGCAAAGGGTAGAAACGTCTTCAAGAGGTTGTCATCTGTTTATGTCACATCTGATTTTCACATGATACACTTCCTACTCTTCCGCTTCAAATTTTTGTTATTGCTGTTGTCTTGCAGATAGTGCCACAGCAATGAGGCTTAGATATTTCTGAATCAGTTTACTTCTAAAGTGGTTTATGTTGTGAATAACTAAAATCACTGTAATTGGCCAACATCTATTTGTTATTAAATGACTGCCCTTTTATAATTCTTTTACATATTCTTGGGTGTTGAATAGTACTTAGTATATTTTATTGTTGCAGTTAGGTTTTGTTTTGTTGTTGTTAGGTCCCCAAGCATATATAGCTAACTCAAGAAAGGCCTACAAATCACTTAAATGAAGAGGCAAACTATTAAAACAGATGGCATATGAAGGGCATGTTGATTAACACACGCAAGTATTGAGTTTCTCTCTAAAGAGTTGATGCTGGGTCCGCTGCTATTTTTAATATTTATAAATTATCTGAGATTATCTAATAATATAAACAATAAGCTGTTTAAGGCTACAGATACCAAGCTAGGCAGAGTGGCAGATAATCTATTATAAGACCAATCATTACCTGGGGACTTGAACAGCATACAGATTTTGGCAGATTTGTGACAGATGAAATTTAATGTTAAAAGTAAAATGTTAGATCTGAAGACACAGTGAAAGGTCAGAAACTTGAAAGTACTACTTAAGATAGGGACCTAAAAGTCATAGTGGAGTCATCACAATCTACATCTAGACAGTATACTGAAGCAATCAAGAAGGCTAATAGGATGTTAGGTTATATGTGACAATTTGTAGAGTACAAGTCAAAGGAGGTTATGGTCAAGAGTTATGAGGCACTGGTGAGGACTCATCTGGAGTACTGTGTGCAGTTTTGGTGTCCAAGCTACAAAAAAGATGTGAAAGCACTAGAAAAAGCCCAGGGAAGAGCAACTAAGCTGATTCCAGACCTGAATTATGAGCAATGATTGAAGGAGTTGCACTTTTTCAATTTCAGTAAGCAGAGATTACACAAACATTAAAATGTTTTTCTTCACACAGGAAACCACTGAAACATGAAATAAATTGCAAAGTCAGAAGTAGCTTGTCTTAAGGTACTGTTATTTGGGAGTAACTTGGTGCACAGGATTGGTTAGCTGTGTTAGGCTGAACATCTTGCTCTCATCAAATTGTTTTAATGTTCTAATGCTCTTAAAATATGAAAGTACTATCTATCTATCTATCTATCTATCTATCTATCTATCTATCTATCTATCTATCTATCTATCTATCTATCTATCTATCTATCTATCTATCTATCTATGTAAGTGGTGATGTGTTGCATGTGGATTACCACATGCAGTTAAGAATGTCACAGTTTTCTATACCCATGACATTAATCGCCCTATAAACCTTTGAACCTCTAAATGCAAATTAGTGAGGAAAAGGACCAGGGAAAAACTAACAGCAATATAACAAATAAAAGCAAAGAACAAGCAAAGAAATTAGATAAAATTACAAAAAATAAAATGCCCTTCAAAAAAATGACACCATCAAACAGTAATCACTTGTATCTCAGTTAATTCAATTTTTTAGGTAGAGCCAGTTGCAGGCTAGTAAAATCCCCCCAAATCCTTTTGCGCAATCTTTATATTGATGTTTTATTTGCAGTTAAATTTAAGCTGTTTTAAATACTAAGTTGTAGTGCATTTTCTGCTGAGAAACTGAATCTTCACAATTTCTTTAAAAATACACACAAGAAGCCGTGAGTGGGATTTAGACTCCAGTGTGCTAATAAAAGCTGTGAAGCTCAAGATGTAACCTACCTCATGTTATTGAAGCTCTCTCCACCATGCTGCTCCTCTTCAGTGAGGTAATGCTCTGAGCCTCAGATGCATATTTAAATACAGCTGGGTGCATCATTTACATGTTAACCTATAGGCAAATCCTCTACATCAGTGGGTTCACTTTTAATGCAGTTGTGAGATGCCATGTCTTAAAAAGTAAATTAAAAGTGAAAGTGCCAGGAAAGAACAAGAGACATAGCATCTGTAGCATGAAAATCTGCCTTTTGTGAAGAATAGACTTTTCACTCATTGACTTCCCTTCCTTAAGTGAATGCTAATTTTGAAATGTGACTATGACACTAATAAGAAATCAAAGTGCCCATCGTCCTGCCCTTCTTAACAAATTTAGCGAAGAGTACAGTATATCACAGTTTGGCTCTCCTGGCCATCTGAGCATAGATTATTTTGTCAAATCAGACTATTAATATTTAAACATTATATAATTATAAACTATTTCATTCCACCTGTAACTAAATCTGTTTTAACCTCTAATACTGATTCTTCCATTTTTGTAGATTTAATTTTTCTTTGACAATTTGTAAATAACTTTGAAATACACTTCTATATAAAACCCTGGCTTACATTGAAATTCATTTTTTATGTCATTTATGCTTCTTTTGTTGGTCCTTTGGATACTATCATTTATGCTAATTTTGTTATTAACTTTATTATTTGTATAATTATTTATTTTTATCAGTTTTGTTTATTGTTTGATTTCTATGTGTGGCTGCTTCTTCTATTATGTCCTTTGTGCTTTGTGGGTGGTTCCCCAAGAGACAGGCTACCTGTCAAAAACTGTTAAGGGAGTGTTCCCATCCCTACAAAGACTCATGTGGTACAATGTATGCCCTTCATGCTTGATAAGCTTTTCCTTTTTGCAATTTCTATTTCCTTATATTTATTGTTTTTTTACTTGTTTCACAACTGTTTTCTTCTTTGCTTTTAAATAAATGAATTCCCTCTTGTGGATCAATAAAGTATCTATCTATCTATCTATCTATCTATCTATCTATCTATCTATCTAT
>JANRMT010062856.1:38629819-38642422 GCA_026402145.1 Polypterus bichir lapradei
TTTGCAAATCCTCAGCAGTTCTGTTTTGGACTCCGTACTGAGAACATCTCTGTGCTATTTAAAAAGCCTTTTGCAGCCAGGAATAATATACGGGTGGCTGCCCCAAACCTTTTTAAGTGTGTTGAGTCTATTCATTTTACAATGTATAGTTTGAGTTACGCAGCTGTCTGAGTCATTGAACTGGAACATAGCAGAGCACTGATCTGGTAATATTTGCATTTTAAAAGAGAAATCCATATGTGTAACTGGAAAATCCCACCAAGTGTTACCAAACTATCACCTTTAGTGGTATGTTACAATTCATTTCAAGGGTGCACATGGAGTTATTAATCTGTAGATTTTGAAATGAGGATTAGAAGATAAGAAGGACCTTCCAAACCATTAATAGCAGTAGCTGTTGTTTGTGTAGTATTGTTGTTACATGTCTAAATTAGTTAGAAAAAAAGGATTACCAAATGAAATAGATAAGACACAGCTCGTACAGTGAGAGCTATGTATATCAGAATGCCATAATGCCTGATGATTCAGAAAATGACCTGGTGGGACACACCTAGAAATTTAAAGGGATTCCAGACATTGCTCAGAATAAAATCCTCTATGGGGTTTAAAGGCTACTTACTACAAGCGAACTACTAACTCAGAGTGAAGATGTGGGTTGAGGCAAATGTTCAACAGAGGTGTAGGTAAAGTGTTCAGAATACATAATACAAAGATGAGTATATATTTAATATTTATTACTTCTGACACCATATATGAGCTAATAAAGTGGTTAAAGCACCTTACCAGCTATACAGGGGCACACAATCCTGTGGGAAGATAGGATTTGTTTTGTCTTCTCTTTACTTTGACACCTTGTTTCTCACTTTTGTGACCTGGCTTTGGTATTATGGTACTGGGAGATAAACAAGAGTCTTAAACAAAGGAAAGGTCAAAACTCAAAGATCATAAAAAATAGTTTCTAACCCAGGATTGCCAACCTTACATTTGTAGTTAAACTAACATGCCATATTTTTTACTGACATCATATTTTAATATTAAGAAGTCTAAAATATGTACTTACTCTATGGTGAGAGGTGCCAGCTTGGCATTTATGGTCACATTTACAACATCAATCATCTTTTCAGCGGGGTGAAAGTTTATATTGTCTTTAATTGTTGTCTTCACCGCCAGCATCCCTTTCAGCATTTCAGTTAATAGTCTAGCGTCTTTATCAAATTAATCTATGAAAATATAAGTTTCACTTTGACTATGCTGTTTGGTAATGCAAGAACACTCTTTGCAATTGTGTTTCTCCACAAAAGGTTTGGACAAGAGATGCTAGGTGCCAGTACTGGTCAACTCACATTTTGGTTGAAATTAGGCATGTCTGTGATTTGACAATCCAGGAATTCCTTTTCCAGTTGATTGAGTTCATTTTCATTCATCGTGTGTGGGAAGAAGCATGCAAGCTGAACAACATCACTTGAGGTTGCTGAAAGTCTGTATTGTAGTTGTAGGACTCTTGCTGGCTTCAATACTTTCATTGTAGACTGGCATATGTTTTTTCACACTGGTTGACATAGAATTGTACTACAGCATCCATAAACCTATCAACTGCTTCCTTATCCTGAACCTCAAGTAGTGCTCTTCTGGTTTGTGTTCAAATAAAAATTATACTGCTTCTCCTTATAGTTTTCTGATTCTGAGATTTCAAAATCTGTATGATCTTCATCAGACAGATTAGCTATTGCAGAAGGTTTGATTAAATATGAGAGTGTGTTTTCAGTAAAGTAATAATTCAGGGATAGCACAGGACTCCTGCTGGAAAATCTTGTTGAAGTTAATTAACAGTGGTAGCACTGACATTAAAAAAAATAACTGATATTTTGTCATTGGATCAGACAATTGCCAAGATATCCATTCTACAGTAAACAATCTGTCATTTTCATCTGATGAGAAAGTAACTTATCATGGCATACTTTTTAAGCATTGTTTGCACACACTCACGCAGAGCAAGACTTCAGTTGTTATTTTCAGTTCTTCAGCCTCTGTGAAAGCTTGGAACGCTCTGTAAAGCTGCTTTTGTTTGAAATTGCATGAGATGTGGTTGAATATATCTCTGCAGAGCTGCTCTGATGTTTTAGGCAAAGCTTTATATGCATCAGATGAGCATAGTGCTGCAATGTGATAACAGCAGTTTATGTGAAACACACTCAGTTGCATAGTTTTGAATCGCGAAAGTACAGAGTATTCATCCAGATCATCGCATTAGCTCCATCATTTCCAGTTGCAATTACATTTGTTAGTGGAATACTGTCTTCCTGAAAACAGCTCAATATCACATTGAAGATGGTGATTAATGACATTGGCCTATTAGAACATGCTTTCCCCTCATCCAGACAGGCGTTCTGTGCATGCAGCCGCAACACAATTTCATTGGTATCACAAGTTATATTTAAGTAACCTTTTAGGATAAATTTAAAAATCAGTAGATCTGCACACATTTCTTGACACAGGAGTTTATTGAAATGTTTAGTATTAAAATTGGTTGTTAAAAGTGAGCCAACTATTTATGGACGTTTTTTTTTTTTTTTTTTTTTTTTTAACGGATGTATGGACAAGGAGAATTTAGTACATTTTTTATGGACTGTCAATTGGCAACCCTGGTAATTTCAAAACATAACCCTAATTTGTAGTCAAAACCAGAAAATAAATAAAGTATTGAAAATTTGAAACACACTAATACATTTATTGTTTTTTTTCTTCTTTTGGAATTCGTAAATTTGACCAATCAAACCTTTATAATCTGTATAACCCTTGACCCCTGATGTTACCATAGCAACTGCATTGCAATAGCTACACAAATCCACAAAACTGGCAGGTCATATGAATAAATAAAAATGGCATCCCAAAAGGAAACAAATTACTGTATAATGACTTTAAATCAACCAGATACAAAAAAACTAACATCGGGAATAGCTTAATTGATCCCAAAAGCATCCAAGAAAAAGCACAACTTAAGAAAAAAATGACACTTGTGAAGCCCAGGACATGTACAGCCACCCCACCTCGAAACAGACAGGCAGGACACAGGTTCACCACACAACACACATGTTTATTTTTTACTACAATATATAAATAAAGGGAACAATGCTTACACAGTCCTTCCGTCTCCAGTCCTCCACACAGGCTTTGTCCTTCTTCCTTCCAACTCTGGCCAACCAATACTGGCAGCTGACCCCTTTAATAGGACTCCTGGAAGGACTCCAGGTGTCCAATGACCTTCTTCCAGCAGCACTTTCTGGTATGGCAGAAGTTCTGCTAAACAGGGACCAGCAAACGTCCAGGCACCCCCTGGCAGTGGCCACGGGCCCAGCTACAAGCCAAGGGAGCTGCCTTCTTTCGGTCTGGGAAAGAGAATGTCCTGAAAAAGCTCTCTCCCCAAGTCCTTCCATTGTCAGGGTTTCCTGGCTAGGTAAGGGCCCCGGCCATCTGCCACACACTGTAACAACACAAAATGATTAATCATGAATGTGTTTCTGCTTAATAAACCACCAATTTTAATCCTTATTTTGGCTTTAGCATTCTGTTTTAGGGGGGCACTCAGATTTTGTGTGTATTTTTATCTATTGTGTAACAAAGGGGGCACCAGAAAGACCCAAAGTGCAGACACAGCAATACTCCATACATTATATTAATAAAATAAAGGATTTTTACTCTTCTCCCAGACACTTTCCACAATCCTCTCCCAATGTAAGCCACAATTATACATTAAATGACCAATTCTCTCTCCTTCTCTACATCTGTTGAGTTTTGCCCACTGCCTCCTGACTCTGACTCATCCATGTGTGGCAGCAGACTTCCTTTTATGCCTGACTCAGGAATGCTTCCAGTGCCATTCTGCCTCCTCTACGAAGCAGTTCTGGGCCATAGACAATATAAGGTGGTCTTCCCCCGACAGTGCCCTGTACCAATCCTGTGGGACTCCTACAGGGCTGCACTTTCAGGCTTGATTTACCTAGCTCAGCTGGGTTCTCATACAAGGACCACTGCCACTTATCACATGAGGGCTGGAGCCATTCCCAAGTTCCAGTTTCCGCTGGTCCATCCATTATTTTATACCGTCTGGGTACATATAGTTCATCCGGAAAGTATTCACAGCGCATCACTTTTTCCACATTTTGTTATATTACAGCCTTATTCCAAAATGGATTAAATTCATTTTTTCCTCAGAATTGTACACACAACACCCCATAATGACAATGTGAAAAAAGTTTACTTGAGGTTTTTGCAAATTTATTAAAAATAAAAAAATTGAGAAATCACATGTACGTAAGTATTCACAGCCTTTGCTCAATACTTTGTCGATGCACCTTTGGCAGAAATTACAGCCTCAAGTCTTTTTGAATATGATGCCACAAGCTTGGCACACCTATCCTTGGCTAGTTTCGCCCATTACTCTTTGCAGCACCTCTCAAGCTCCATCAGGTTGGATGGGAAGCGTCGTTGCACAGCCATTTTAAGATCTGTCCAGAGATGTTCAATTGGATTCAAGTCTGGGCTCTGGCTGGGCCACTCAAGGATATTCACAGAGTTGTCCTGAAGCCACTCATTTGATATCTTGGCTGTGTGCTTAGGGTCGTTGTCCTGCTGAAAGATGAACCGTCGCCCCAGTCTGAGGTCAAGAGCGCTCTGGAGCAGGTTTTCATCCAGGATGTCTCTGTACATTGCTGCAGTCATCTTTCCCTTTATCCTGACTAGTCTCCAAGTTCCTGCCGCTGAAAAACATCCCCACAGCATGATGCTGCCACCACCATGCTTCACTGTAGGGATGGTATTGGCCTGATGATGAGCGGGGCCAGGTTTCCTCCAAACGTGACGCCTGGCATTCACACCAAAGAGTTCAATCTTTGTCTCATTAGACCAGAGAATTTTGTTTCTCATGGTCTGAGAGTCCTTCAGGTGCCTTTTGGCAAACTCCAGGTGGGCTGCCATGTGCCTTTTACTTAGAAGTGGCTTCTGTCTGGCCACTCTACCATACAGGCCTGATTGGTGGATTGCTGCAGAGATGTTTGTCCTTCTGGAAGGTTCTCCTCTCTCCACAGAGGACCTCTGGAGCTCTGACAGAGTGACCATCGGGTTCTTGGCCACCTCCCTGACTAATTGCTCAGTTTAGATGGCCGGCCAGCTCTAGGAAGAGTCCTGGTGGTTTCGAACTTCTTCCACTTACAGATGATGGAGGCCACTGTGCTCATTGGGACCTTCAAAGCAGCAGAAATGTTTCTGTAACCTTCCCCAGATTTGTGCCTCGAGACAATCCTGTCTCGGAGGTCTACAGACAATTCCTTTGACTTCATGCTTGGTTTGTGCTCTGACATGAACTGTCAACTGTGGGACCTTATATAGACAGGTGTGTGCCTTTCCAAATCATGTCCAATCAACTGAATTTACCACAGGTGGACTTCAATTAAGCTGCATAAACATCTCAAGGATGATCAGGGGAAACAGGATGCACCTGAGCTCAATTTTGAGCTTCATGGCAAAGGCTGTGAATACTTATGTACATGTGCTTTCTCAATTTTTTTATTTTTAATAAATTTGCAAAAATCTCAAGTAAACCGTTTTCATGTTGTCATTATGGGGTGTTGTGTGTAGAATTCTGAGGAAAATATGAATTTAATCCATTTTGTAATAAGGCTGTAACATAACAAAATGTGGAAAAAGTGATGTGCTGTGAATACTTTCCGGATGCACTGTAATTATCTTCCCACACAGCCAGCCAATTCATCCATCATTCCTCTTGGGCTTCCCATCCAGGTAATATTCCACGCCCATTCCTGGCAGTGATACCTGTTCTCCTCCTACAACTGGCAGTTTCAACCATTATAAAGCTGAGGGTTTACTAGTAGAAGAGGTGAAGGTAAATGTTAGAAAATCTTGGGAGAGCCTGCCATCTGTGATAAACTTATTGTAGTGAGCAAATAGTAGTTTGTCTCGAAAGACTAAGTTTCAAATTCAATGGACTGGGAGATATAGGCAAGAAAAAAGGGCAAAAGACAATAAGTGCTTAACGGGAGGACATCCCTTCAATTGCACAAGAAACAGGGTAAAGATCATCCTGCCTCAGCCAGAAGACAGGCAGAAGATGCCAGTACACTTTGGTCTTAGAAGGATTGGATCAAGGAACAATACCTGGCTGAGAGGCCAGTGTAGGGAAGGTCAGGGGGAGATAACATGGCAGGGTTACATGCTCCCCTGCCTTGCTTGGTGGCAGCCTTCCCAGGCGATGCTACCTCTACGGACACCCGCAAGGTATGTTGGGAACTGTAGTCCTATAGGGCAGCGTTGTTGGGTTCTCGGGGTGCTACCAGGGGGTGCTGCAAGGATTCATCATCCCTACTTTATGGGACTTCCAATTGACTCAGAAGTGCTTCCATTGGACTATGCCCTAGCACTGGAAGTACTCCTCGGTCCAGCATATAAAAAGCTGCTCGACCTCATTTAGGCGAATTGGAGTTGGGTGGAAGAAAAACAAAGCTTACCTGGAGGAGTGGAAGGATAGAGATAAAGAGAAGGAGAACAATTGCAAGGGATTGTGTTTATTAAAGAAGCCTTTTGTAAGGCATTTGTCAAAATAAACCTTTCTATTGTACCGGGACTTGTCTCTGGGATTTGGGGTGCTGCAATACTCCCTAGTGTTCAAAATGGTCATATAGGGACCTTGTCTGTTTTAAAATGTCACAAGAGATTGAGCGAACATGAAGCAGTTAGATTAATTTAAGATGGGTATGTTTGACCACAGAAGAACTAATTAGCCATTTATGAAAATGTTTAAGAATTGCAGTTAAATTAAAAAGTAGTCACAGTAAAATGACATCAAAAATGAAGCAGGAAACATGAGAGGAGAATGAAAAAGAAGAAGAACTACAATTAAGATAAAGAAAAAAATCATACCACCATTCTACATTTTAAAGATTCTAAACTCTTTTGGGACTCCCCCAACGGGACAACACGCCAAAGAGAGTCCTGAAGCCTGATTGCCGCATCAGTAGAAGACAGCTTATCTGTTGCCAGGGCAACCGCGGGCTCCCAGTGCTACATCAGCTCATGGCAAAAGCAAATCTGAGCGGTCACGCTATAAGCACCATCATCGATGGGTGAACATTACAAATGCAGGGAACAGTATAACTTGGTCCCGACTATGCCCATTTACTGTGTCGGTATATAGGAGAATGGTAGCTCCCATTGCAATAAATAACCGTGCTGTTCCTGTTTTAAGATGAATAAAGTTGGTTTTGCTAAAATACTGAAACTCAGCTTCATGTTTTTGGTTGCAACACAGGGACTCACTCGTCACATGGCACCAGGAGTGGGGTCCTTGCACCAATGGATCCCCAAGAAATACAACAAAACCCAGAGCAAGATAAGGCTCCAGTGACTGTCATTGACTAAGACATGTTGCCAAAGATGGCTCCCCCAGAATACCCTGATTGTTTCCTATTCTGCTTTGAATGTATGGCAACATTGATGCAATGGGACAGGGGAGCCTGGATAGTTATTTTTTAAGCGGTGCAGCCCTCCAAGCCATACAGAATCTCCCTCCTGAAAGGCTCAATGATTATGACTGCATAATGCAATAGATCCTCCTCCGCACAGGGGCTCCAGTTTCAGCTATGGCATATTGATCTGGATTACCCTGTATGAGGACAGATCCAGGATTTAGTGGACCTGATTCAAAGCTTGATCAGTGGAGACTCTTTTGAGCACATTGTGGAGAAGCTCACTTTTGATGTGGTCCTGTTAGGTATAGTTGAGAGCCTTTATGAAGAAAAGCTACGGAACGACTTCCACTCAGTGCTAGATCTAACCCGCCGACTAGAAGGTGCACTAGCCACCTGGAAACAATGGGGCTACCCAGGCTTGACCCCAATTTCGATCTAGCCAGCACAGACCTTCAGGGTCACCAGCGTCACGAGTAGAAGATGCCAGAATGTGAACACTATAGTGCAGACTAAATGCAGCTGCTTTCATTATGATCAACTGGGACATCTGGCTTGGGAGTGTCACCTCCCACCTGCACAAACAATGGCAATCAGTCTGCACATTTCCCCCGAGATGTTAAAGGAGCACAATTGTAAGGTCTCTATTACGTTGGCTGGACAGGAATGCTTGGCACTGTTGGATCTGGGTAGCGACCTCTGCATGACTTGCTCCAGCAGACCCCTTATAAGGCTACAGACAAAGTAAACATCCGCTGCGTCCAAGAGGACATTACGAGACTATATTACTCCCTCTGAAATTTAAAGGGAAGAACTTTAAGGTCTGGTCTGCCATATCAAACACCTCACACTGGCCACTCCTAATAGGAAAAAGGAATTTCCTCTTCCCACAGGTCTTGGCCACCTACAGAGTGCCTACCCCCCCATAGTGGACAGAGAGGGGCTCGCCACAGATAATGTCAGTCAAGGAAATAGGTTTCAAATTGAACTGGAGTTGTCCAGTGAGCTGGGAGACAAATCCTCATCTTCAAGTAAAATCCTGGGACATCTGGCAAACTATTCCACACTGTCGCACGCACCAACAGCCTCCACAGACCAGACACTCTATACGGACCCGGACGGAGACAATATAGTAGTAGGAGGTGAGTGCAATGCCGCATCGCACTCAGTAGCAGTGGAAGGCGAGTGCAATTCTGCCTCAAACAAAGAAAAAGCAGATACTGTCATCCAGGTGGAGTTTGCTCACCTACATCGTGTCGATAAAAACTTGGATTTTTGCATTCAGACAAGCCCATGTCACAAATGACTCTTATAATCAGGAGAGAGAGGATCTGAATTTTAATTACCTCAGTTTTTACTTAAGGATGATTTCTGATTGCATGGGTGATGGGTGTATTGAGCAGTTGGTAGTACCAAGTGAGCATAGAGAGGAAGTTTTAAAAATTGCTCACAGTCACGTTTTGGGGTGTGACCTCGGCGCGGAAAAGATGAGGGAATGCATTACGAAATGCTTTTATTGGGTGAATACGGGGGATTTTGTAAGGCCTGTCCCGACTGTCAAATAGTTTCTACTCACAGACAACTCCAGGGCACCCCTTGTACCGATGCCTATTTTAGATGTCCCCTTTGAGAGGGTGGGATTAGATATTCTTGGCCAGCTTCCCAGGAGTAAAAGTGGCTTACAATATATGCTCATGTTAATTGATTACGTCACAAGATACCCAGAAGTAGCAGTGCTGCGATGGGTGGATGCCTGAACTATTGCAAAACCACTCTCAGATATTTTCACACATATTGGTATCCCTTGTGAAATTCTCACTGATCAGAGCACACCCTTTATGTCTCGCATCATAAAACAGCTATGCGAAAGTTTCGAATTAAGCAATTATGCTCCATGGTCTATCATCTGCAGATGAAAGGCCTAATTGAACAATTTAGTAAAACCCTAAAACAGATGATTGAGCAGGTAGCCCATGACCATCCAACTTACACATCATAATATATTGACATTATAAAAGTTTGCAGTTAGAAACAATTTAAAAGCCAAAATAAAATAAGTAAAATTGCTTACTTGAATGCTAGGAGTATCAAAAATAAAACAAGTTCAGGTTGTATGTAGCTTAGTATAAATTAATACAATAACAAAAACTGGCCAAGTAGCACACATGAGGATGAGTGTATCATTACTGGTTATATATTTCTTAGGAAAGAGAGTCAAAACAGAGGAGGGGATA
Organism: Polypterus bichir lapradei; assembly: GCA_026402145.1. Classification (NCBI taxonomy): domain Eukaryota; kingdom Metazoa; phylum Chordata; class Cladistia; order Polypteriformes; family Polypteridae; genus Polypterus; species Polypterus bichir. The sequence continues at coordinate 38,639,532 of JANRMT010062856.1, forward strand.
TTTATGTAAAACAGAATTTAAATGTACGTCTTCTTCAGTTGGATGATGAGCCACATCTTAGTGAGAACGTCTGGACTCAACTGGGCTTGAGCAGAATACAAAAGCAGGTGTTTTTAGATGTAATCAGTGACTGCGCAATAGTGCAATATTTCACAACGTCAATGAGAGAGAGATCCTACAAGATTTAGTATTTTGAAATAACCAGAATAGAATTCAGGGTGGTAGAGGTGATTGAACCACTAGGATCAAGTGACCATAATATAATACAATTCTCAGCATTTTGGCAGAGTGCATGTGTTGTTAAACTGTTAATTTTGCGCAAATGTAGCAAAATCTAAAAAGGATAAACTGGGATAAGCCTTTAATGTCGGACATTGTTGGGGGGTGGGGGGACAGTGGAATAGTTTTAAAAATGTTTTACATAAGATGCAGTACAGATTCATCCCAAAATTAAGAAGCAGTCAGAAACTTAAGGAAACTCTGTAAAGGGAAAATAAAAAGAGGAAAATCCAACAGTAATAAGGATGTACTGTAAGACTAGTAACTCTAGCACTAGCCATGGCGCATATTAGAAAATTTTAGAAACCATTAAAAAGGATATCAGGGTAGCTAAAGGGCAGTTAAAAACAGTATTGCAAAGAAATCAAAAATTTACCTAAAGTGTTTTAGCAGTAAAAGAACAGTCAAGAATGAGATGAAGTACTGTATATCAGAAACAAATTAAAATATACAGACAAAAATATAGACAAATTAAAATATACAGACAGTGAAAAAGCACATTCTCTAAACTTGCATTCTTCTTACGTTGTCAGCCATGAAGAAGCTGATAACCTAGCAACAGTAACTGGGTTTTCTAAAGATGTACTTAGTAATTTGGAAATTGTAGAAAGAAAAGTGTGACTTAAATTAAATAAGTGGAAATTAACAAATCACAAGGACCAGATAACATTTATTTTCATATACTTACAGAGATAAGTGAGTGCATATACTCTAAAAACTCAAAAGAAACCACACAGTATAAAAGTTCTGGAGGACTGGAAGCTAGCAAATATTAACCCATTTTATAGAAAGGATACATCTAATTAACTGTAGGCCTGTAAACTTAACGTGCATCACAGGTAAAGTAGTGGAAGCTATTATTAAAGATAAGATTAAGCAATATGTGGGAAGAACATGTGTATTAGCAAATAGTCAACATGGGTTCAGACTGGAATGATCATGTTTCGCTAACATGCTTGAATTTTTTGAGAAAGCAGCGAAAGGATATGATCACGGTAGTGCATATGATATTTTATTTAGATTTTCAGGAGGCATTGAAAGAATGAAAGGTTAGGGTTTAGCAAACTAAAGTAAGTAGGAATTCAGAGAACTGTAGGAATATGTGTTAAAAGTGGTGTCACTCAAGCGCAGTGTTTGGAAACATGCTTTTAAAAGTGGCTCAGTTACATTACTCATTACGTACAAAAGAAGTGCATTATTTTTGCTTCGCTTTTTCTTTTTTGTATGAAACACTGCACATTTCAGAGTCGAGCAGTTGTAATTAAATCCTTAGCCTATAAGAACAACAACAACATTTATTTGTATAGCATATTTTCATACAAATGATGTAGCTTAAAGTGCTTTACATAATGAAGAAAGAGAAAAAAAGACAAAATAAATAAGAAAATAGAATTAGGGAACACTAATTAACATAGAGTAATAGTAAGGTCCGATGGCCAGGGAGGACAGAAAAAACAAAAAAAAACTCCAGACATCTGGAGAAAAAAATAAAATCTGCAGGGGTTCTGAGGCCACGAGACCGCCCAGCCCCCTCTAGTGATTGTACCTAACATCAATGATCTCAATCAGTCCTCATGGTTTTCAGGCCTCACGTGGAAGAATTAGATGATGATGGTCATGTGGACCTCTGGCCTTCAAGCCAACAAGTCCTTCACGTGCTGTGAAGTAAATAACATCAATCCTCTTCATCCATCCTCAATTCGAGACCCTTATAGTACCCTGGCTGCTGCATAACCTAATCACACTGTTTTAATGTATCTATATCAAATAGCTGGATGAAAATTAAATTGACACTTTATTTATAGGTTTCTGATACCCGAAAACACACAGCAGATTCTATTCTGCTTGGGTGTGTGATTAAGCCCTGCAAAGGACCGGTGCACCAGTTCACCACTTTTGCTAATGCCTTACACCCAGTGGTGCTTCAATAATCTCTGGCTCCCTGTGATTCTAATCAGGGTCAGTTAAATTTACCCCTCAGTACAAGCAGTATTAAATGCATATTTGTAAGTTTTGTTCAGTTCTTCTCACTTGATTTCATACTACAGATGCACTTAACCTCTTCTTCACTAGCTGCCACTAGACATTGGCAGCACACAAATGTGCAATGTTACCAAATAAACATAATGCTTCTGCAAAATAACAGCTAATAATTATTTTCTTTTTTTGGAGTGTTGGGAATAAACTTCAGTATTAACACAGTAATGCATATCTGCCAGCTGGCAACAAGCTGGTAGAGTTTGCAGATGATACCAAGCAAGGTGGATAGGCAGATAATCTCAGATCCATTGAATCATTACAGAAGGACTTTCTGCATACAGGCTTGGGCAGATTTGTGCCAGACAAAATGTAATGTAAGCAAATGCAAGGTATTATATGTAGGAAGTAGAAATGTTAGATATGAATACACAATAGACGGTCTAAAAATCATAAGTACATCTTTTGAGATGATTAAAGTTTTTAAATCATGAAAAGAATCAGTACAACGGATCCTAGTTATTATTTTAAAATTTTTCAACAAGAACATGTGAACACACAGAAAAACTTGTTAATGGTAAATTTTAGATCTATCTATCTATCTATCTATCTATCTATCTATCTATCTATCTATC
>JANRMT010062856.1:38642822-38659646 GCA_026402145.1 Polypterus bichir lapradei
CTAGATATCAGATTTTAATCACTTGTAATTATGATTTAAAAAGATAAAATGGCTACGGAATATGGCATTATCTTGTGCAACATTTAATATCGAAACCTGCACTAATGAAAATTTAAGCAAAAAAATACGAGCAGAGTTTTTTTTTTTTTACATTTTTAACATTTATGAAATAAATATGTAAATTCAAAATAAGTACAAATAGTCCAAGCTGTACTGTCTGCATTTCTTTTTTGGTTCAGTCATATTATTATCTGAAGAAATACAAACTTTTATTAACAAACAATTTCGACAGCCCCTGTGATTAAAAAACAAAACAAAACAATAAAGTATGTACTTAATTGAAACAGAAGATTTTTGTTCTTACTCGAATAAATAAACTGTGTCCTCCAATTTTCTTTTTCGTAGTACTGCTCCTCAATAAATAATTATATTCAAAGTTCAAATCACAAATAAGTACATGTCACATCAAACAAACCAATTCATAGTGTTTTATGAAAGCATGACCGTACAAGACTGATAGATTCTGCTAATATAGAATATCCGTCGTCTCGTCCCACTGCAAGCAAGAGCGGACATGCAACGGTTTTTCATGTCCGCACTTGCTTTGATACGTTCGATAATACAATGCACAGATACTGTATGTTTGTATTACATGTATTTTCATGCATTCTTACGTGTGACTCTATTAATGACACATTTTACCTTTTCGTTCACAAGTTTGGTATGTAATGTGTTTTTATCAAAAAAGTGTTTTTTTGAATTATTTTACTTCTTAATTAGGTACCTATTGGAATCATAGATATTTTGAAGTAACAAACAAATAGCAGTAGTAAGGGGGTCTATTTTTGCTGTCGTTGACCCCCCAATGTTTTTATTGAAACTATCGACCCCAAGAAAGTTCAAATCGACCCCAGGGGGTCGATATCGACCACTTTGGGAACCCTTGGTCTACATAGTGCCTTTTCTATATATCTGTCTACCTACTATATAGTGACTTTTCTATCTATTTTATGTTCTGAGATGCTTCAGATGACAGACAGATGGAAGACAGAAATTTTGAGTTAAGACTGTTACAGTAAAATTTTAAACTATCTTAATAACATTTTTAAAATTAGCAGTAAATTATTGGTTCACAGCCAACCTCTATTACTGAAATGTATTACAAGCAGGTCAGAAAGAAAGCCAACTCAATTTTGTCAAACAATAGCCATCCTCTTTTCTCTAAATTTCAGTTGTTGCCATCAGGCTACAGATTTTGATTTCCAAAGGTAAAGAGCAACAGGTTTAAGAACTCTTTAATTTCTAAAGCTATTAGCATTTTAAATTCTGTTACTTGCTGCTAAATATTAAACTTTGTATTACTGTTTTGTGTAATTATTGTTCCTTGTATTTATCTTGATTATTATCTTGAGTGTGTGTTTATGCAATAACAATGGTTGTCAAATGTTGTGTCTTTGCTTGTCTATTGGCTCTGTGTAACTGAGATGTTGCAGATGACAGAGAGATGGAAGACACACTCACTAACTGTGGAGCCAGAGAGTGCTGACAAGTAAGAATTTCATTACTCATGAAAATAATAATACTACATGTCTATATGTTAGCCTATGAAAATGACTCAGATTGTTATTGTCCATTAAGACGTTGGTTGTTGCTTTGCCATATTTTGTATTTGAAACATATTGTTATTATTGTGTTTTTAATAATTATTTATACATTATTTTAGTGACATCATAGCAGTCTTGTTTTCTCTATGATTTTCATGTTGGTTCTGTCATTTTGCATATTGCTTCTGTTTGATGTTATTTATGACAACACTACCCATTCATAGTCATCTGGTGCTGATGTTTTGTAGTACGCAGAGTCATCAAGTGATCATTATTTAAAATGGTGGTATGCTTAGCAAGACATCTGAATTTTTAATGTTAAAGTAATGACTAACAAGAAGACAGATACTCTGAACTTTGCAATTGTCTGCTCTTTTTGTTTTTGAGTGTTCTAGCTAAACATTTTCGCACAACATTGCAATGTTATTTATATTTACAGATGTACTGGGCTGGACTGAAGCTTCAGCCTGATTGTGTTGTGTTGGGCCGTAGTCACATGAGTAATACTGTTTCACTAATTAGTAATTATTTGGGTTTTTTTGCCTTAAGTAGAATCATGCTGAAGCAGAAGGTCTGCTACACAAAAGGTAACTAAGTGTTAAGAACATCCACAAAATAAGGCATTGACAAAGAGCTTAGGCCTAAACAATGATAGATGCCAATGCATTCACTTGTAATGTATGTGGGTGAAAATTAAAGAACTGGAAGTGATGAGGTGGCTGGCTGTTGCTAGGAGATAAACCATATGACATAGCCAGAACATGACTGTAAATACTGGGTAGAGCTTGTCATTTCCTACAAAATGCCCATGGCAGAATAGGATGCAATTTGTGGGAATGATGTAACCTAGAAGACCAAGAAGCTAACAAAAATTAACTTAGCTAATTGTTTTATGCAATTGACTGTAAACTGTTTCTTAAACAGAAGGCCGAAATGATTCTTAGATACTTGTCTTCATTATTAATCAAAACAGTCCTACCCTGCAGAATTTCTCCATGTCTTGGTCTCACCCCTTGTCCACACACCTCTCTCACTCTCTTTCATTCCTTGTGTCTCTGGAAAGCTGTGAAGTTTTAAACACCCAGTGCACACACAGCCTTGGAGGAACATGAAAGGTTAGAAATTTGAGTGCACTCTTCTCTTTCCAACAGACCAATGCTGCTTAAACAAACTGATTAAGTCAAGTTGGTTAGACCAGAGTCCTAGTGAAAAAAAGGTATCCTTGTTTTAAATCTAAATATTTTAATAAATATAAATATTTCATAAATATGTTTAACTCACAGCAGCTTTGAGTGCAAGGCAGGAGCCAGAGCCAATCAATCAAGGTGAATTTTTACAATGTTCTACAAAAATCTTAAACCTGGTGTTTTTGTGACCAAATGCAAACTATCAGTCCAGAACTAGTATAATATTCCCATTCCTGTGTACGTGCCATGGAGAAAGGACAGGCATCTAAGCAGGGATGGAGGATGATTACTTGCTTGGCCAGGTGGCCATAACGGAAGGACAGCAAGAGTGGATATTTAACCCAGCCAGAACACCTTACATTCTTCATCCTAGCAGGGAGAGAAGTGTAATGGATGGACTGGGCAAATGTGGAAGCCTGGACCAAATCATTCCCCAACATGGTAGGTGTCAGCGTTCCAGTGAACTGAACACAGTTAGGATACTCACATGGTGGTATGGGAGTGTAGTCCTGTTAGGTTCCTTGGGTGCCACCAGGTGGCGCTGCTGGGGAAGGACTGCCCTAGTTTCCATATGACCTGGAAGTGCTGAGGATGACCAATACCATGACACAAGAAGTAGTCCTGGGTCCGATTTAAAAGACGTTTGCAGTCAGGGGACAGCAGGCAGCACTCACCAGGAGGGCAGAAGGAGAGAAAAGAATCTTATGATGGTGTGTTTATTAGCTGGGTTCATTCCTGAAAGTTGTTGGCAAAAAATTTAATCTTTTATTTAAAACTGGAACTGTGGTGAGTGACATTATATGTTGTTTGGGGCTTGGCAGCGCCCATTTTGGGTGTACCTGCTAAATCCAGTTCAGTGTTGCAGGGGACTGGAGTCTTTTGAGAGCAATCAGATGCAATTTAAGAAGTGTCACTGAATGGAGTGCCAGTGCATTGCTGCATGTCTAGATAGACTGCCGCTCTAATGCCCACATGGAGCCAGCATAGAACTACTGGGTCTCAAGGAGCAGAAGATAATCCCAGCATTACTAGTTGTCCAGTCTGACTGAGCACGTTTGGAACACAGTATTAATCCCCGAAGGATTAATGTCTTTTTGTATGACATTTGGAGGTTAGAGCATCATGGACCCTCGATAAAAAGATGCATTTGTTTTCTTACCTCCTTCCTTATCCAATATGGAAATCTGTTGGATACCCCATTGCAACTAACTTTTTGAAAAGCTTATATTACATTTAATAAAGTAATATTCATATCTAACTTGCTGTTCATCAAATACCCTAACATGTACTGTAGACGTTTACTCAGTTTTAATGCATTTTCACAAATTTGCTTAAAAAGTACCTTTTTAAAACTAAATATAATAGTTTTTTTTCTAATTTGCACTGTCAAAAGATTCTGAAACAACTGATAATATGACTAAAAGTTCAATGACTTCTGTTTTATTAATTCTGATTTTTACAGCATAACATATAAGACAGGCCTTTCATTGTATGCTTTCATGTAGAGCTAAAAAGAGCCGTGTATTATTTCTGTCTCCTCTTCCAGTGTCCCACTATTTAGAGGGCTTTTCCAGTTCATATATGGCTATGTGGTCCCAATTTAATTTGTGTTATGACATACAATAAAAATTAAAATGAACAAGTAATGCTATTAATAGTTTTTAACAAACTAGCACACCAATTCCAAAAAATGGGACAGTATGGAAAATGCTAATAAAAACAAAAAGGAGCAATGTATAATTGTCTTCACCCTGTACTATATTGAAAACACTACAACAACACATTATCTGATGTTTTACCTTGTGAATTTAATTGCTTTCTTGAACATCTGTCAAATCTGATGCTTGCAAAATGCTCCAAAAAAGTCGGCAAAGTTGAGTGTTTACCACTGTGTAACATCACTATTTCTTTTAATAACAATTATTAAGTATTTGGACACGACAGACACCAGTTGATTAGGTTTAACAAGCAGAATTTTACCCCATTCATCCATTAGGCAACTCTTCTGCTGCACAATTGTACTGAGTCTTCATTGCTGTGTTTTGCACTTCATAATGCACCATGCATTCTCAATCAGACACAGGTCAGGACTGCAGTCAGGCCAATCTTGTACCCCACTCTCTGCTTACACAGCCATGCACTTGTAATCTGGGAATAATGTGGTTTGTTGTTGACCTGCTGAAAATGCAAGGTCATGCCTGGAAAAGACGGCGTCTGGATGGCAGCATATGTTAGTTCAATATTTGCACATTAATTGTGCCCTCACAGATGTTCGCTTTACCCACACTCATTGGCAAAGTGGTGGCTCTGAGGCTAAGAATGGTATCTGGATGGTTGCCAGTTCAAGTCCTGTTCCTGCCTGAAGTGATCCTACTTCATTGGGTCCTTGAGCATGGCCCTTAACCTCTAAATTGCTTCAAGCAAGCTGTGGACATGAGATTGAAAAGTGGATTGCAGCAGAGGCAGCTGCTCTGTGGGCGCTGTACCAGTCTGTGATGGTGAAGCAGGAGCTGAGTCTAAAGAAAAAGCTCATTTTACCAGTCAATCTATGATGGTATATGAGGGTAATGACTGACAGAATGATCATGAGTTGTAAAAATGAGTTGTTTTTTTTGCAGGGTATTTGGACTGATACTCCATGATATAGTGGGGAGCTCAGCGATTCTGGAGAGTTGCTCTTCCAGATGACGAGTAGCCAGTTTAGGTGGTTTGGGCATGTCCTAATAATGTCTCCTGGGTGACTACCCCTAGAGCTGCTCTGGGCATGTCCCACTGAACAAAGACCCTGTGGCAGACACAGAACACACCGGAATGGAAGGATATCTCTCTTGGTTGGCTTGGAAACTCTTGGGAATTCTTTAGGTAGAGCTGGAATCTGTAGCTGGGGACAGGGACGTCTGGGTTAACCTGCTTGTTCAGCTGCTACCATAACTCACCAAGAAATGATGAGATGAGATGCAAGACTTTGTCTTTGTACTGTTTTTGTTTGAATACAAGTCAAAGTAAATTTACAAATCACTCCGTTTTTGGTTTTATTTGCATTTTCTGTACTATTCCAACTTTATATTTTGGCTGGGGTGTTTATGCTTTTTCTCCAGGCATCTGCTTTCCCCCTGTCCCAAAGATGTGCAATTTAGGGTGTTTCAAAATTGCCTCCATGTTAATATGACTATAGAGAAGTGTGTAATGGGCCCTAGAGATGGACTGATGCCTTTTCAGGATGAGTTCCTGCATTGAACATAAAGCTGCCATGATAGTCTGAGGATATTATATAATGCATGTAATCCCCATCTTATATCATATTTAAATTCCTTAAGTGCATATGGCTACTGTAGGGGGAGTGTGATTTTTAAATTTCTATATTAACAAAGAAAATTAATGAGACTTTAGGAATGCTCTTAATGTAGTTTTCCTAATCTTTCTTTGAGACTTGGGTTCCCACCTGTTAGAGATACATAAAGACAGCTAAACCACATTTGTTTAAAAAAAGTGGATAAACACAATTCAACAGAAATAAGATATTTATTTACATATAAACATGCAAGCTGGGACACAAGACAGGGAAGCATACGTTTGTGTAGAAGTTTCCAGCTTACCTAAAAAGCAGAGGATTAGCATATTGATTTCACAAGCTTTTTCATGGAGCTGTGTCCCCTTGTGACTTTCATGTGACGTCCCAGTCACAAGCCTGCTAGTGCTCTCTTACTCTAATGCAGCACTCTGAGAGAGAGCAGCTAAATACTATGAGAAAGAATCTCGTCCTTTCTGCTCTGGCCGCTGGAATTCAAAAGCATTTATAAAACTAAAACTTTACCTCACCAACTTTTAATTGATCATTTTTTACACAGAAACTGGAAACAAGAGACAAGAATGCAGCAAAACTGTGTCAGGCTGTGTACCTGCCATTTAAAGTTCTCGTTTATGTTGGCACAGATAAAGCAGTGCAAAGATCCCAAGGTTTCAATACAACATCCACTGTTGTGTGAACTGCTGTTGTCTTTGATTTGGCTATGCTGAAGAACTTTACCTGTACTGGAGCACTTGTGTTCTCTTTACCAAGTGGATCTTGCTTTGTCCTGATATCTGTTTTGTTAACATGCCTCGCTGGTGGGCTAGTGGCTGAAATCATTTTTCAAGAAGACACTGCTGTCATGGTCCTGTTGGAACTCTGCCCCACGTTTTGCCTTTTCTTCTCTCATTTGCATTTCTCATAAATAGTTACTGACTGACCCAGGGGTTGGCACTGCTTTCTGATCATTTCTCAATTTCAACCTCTGCAGACAAAGTGACTGATGGCCCTCCCATCACTGATGTCACCTCTGGTGCCCATCAATCTGAACACACCATATCCCAGCGTTTCTCAATCTTTAAGTATTTGCAACCCGAGTTTTCATAACAGTTTTAATCGCGCCCCTCCCCCAACAATTTTTTGAAATGTAGATGCATATTTTATTATACCTACTTAACTTTTATCGACATTTATCTAACTCTATATTTATTGTTCTAGTATCAGAATGTAGTTTAAGTTAATTTGTTTTGGTTTCAACAGATTTTTTTTCATATTTTTGATTTTTGTTTTCTTTTTCTCACATCTTCGCACCCCCCTTTTTGTTACTTGGTGCCCCCCAAGGGGGACCAGCCCCACAGGTTGAGAACCACTGCCATATCCTGCTGACTACATCACTGTAAAATATTACAAGGAACACAGATAAAGAGTTGGGGTACACCCATGCTGACCCCATATAATTTGAAAGGTTTGAGGAAAATAAACATACAATTAATTGTAGAGATGATTTTGCAGACACTAGTCCAAAACAGAACTGAAGCAGGTAGGTGGTTTTCTGGGTTGTGAAAATAGATGGCAAGAATGGGTGGATCCAGGAGGACAGACACCAGAGATGACATCAATGATTGGTCTGTAGAGGGAGAAAGAGAGAAGGGATCAGAAACCGGTGCCAGCCCCTGGCTCTGCAAGTAAGTACATTTACTTGAGCCCATAAGCTGCTTCCCATGAACATGAAGTCTGGAAATAATGAGGAATGAATTCTGCACATTTATTTGAGTTAGAATGCCCATTGGAAGTTGGGTGGTCTTTTGGCCTTGGAACTCCTGCTGATTTTGTTTCTTTTTTCTCCAGCTTAAGTGGTGTTTTTTTTTTTTTTGTTTTTTTCTGTCCTCCCAGCCATCTGATCTTATCACTCATCTTTTGAAACTTACAATATGATACTGAATAGAAGAATGGTACTCTTCTATTAATTATATAAAATTGTATGGATTTATTTATTTTTATTCATGTATTTATTTTTTCTTTTTTATGTATTCATCAATATTCTTATCTAATCTTATTTGATTTTTTTTTTCTTGTAATGTTCTCTTTGACATTTTGTAAAGAATTATAAGCTACATTGTTTGATTGTTGTTATTTTGCAATTGCGAAATGCAAATATCACTAAGGAGGTTTTTACAGTTTTAAAAGTTTTTTTTTGAAGAAATAGTATTGCTTCCTAAACCCTTCTGTATTTGCCTGTGTCTTTTTCTGCAGCTGTGTAAGGCATGTAATCCGCACCATTCATAAAATCTGTTTTATTTATGACACTTGTTCATATCACTGTGGAGAAGAACATCACTTTTTAAAAAATATAACATGCTACATATTTTCCACATGAAGACACACTAAAATGCACCAGTTTACACATTACTGGGTTTTGTCCACAGAAATACTCGGTACACAAGCAGTTGTCACTGTTGGCCTGCCTGCCATTAACTCGGAACTACCTTATCCTTACTGAGGATATGCACACTTCCTGACTTTTATTGCAATACTAAATAAATAAATAGTTACACGTAGATGCATTTGGAATTAATGTATAAAAATGCTTCCAGACAGGAACTAGACATAGTTACTGTTGTGTGAGTGACATAAATTTTACCAGAAAGCAAACAAAGTTTTTGCTCACATTTTTTGTGAAGTAAAACATGGAGTTTCACTGCAAATTACATTTTTTGTTAATCACTAGTTTTCACTTTCAGACTTTGACCTGACCTTGTCTACCGGTTTGCCTATAAAGTCTCAGAATTCATGTCTTTGACAGGATGGAAGCATATGGAAACATATCCATACCTCTTCACTTCACTTCACTTCACTATGTGCAGCACACTCTTGTCTTAGCCACAACCAGCCTCCAATAAACGGGCTTTGGGAATCCATCCCTTTATCTTTCTCTCATTGTTCACCATGCATCAGACAGGTGCCTTGGTCATGAGGCTTAAATTAGTACCTTGGACGCCATCACATTTCAGCCTTTTTCAGATGCCTTATGTCAGTAGTAATAGCAATAAGAATTTTATGTTTCTTTGTTACTCAAGATGCTGGCACCATTCACTGAAACCAACTTTAGCAAATCCAGTCATCAGACAAAGTATAGAAAGCACTTCTTTCATTGTTAACATTAGTACTTTTGGAAACTTTAATCTTGAACAATTAATGACTATAAATTGTGTTTACAGCCAGAGACTGTCAATCCATTAGGTGACATAGGCGACCACCTTGGGCAGCGTCACCCAAGGGGCACCATTAATGAATATTAAAGGGAGTCTACTCCCACCACTGAGGGATGCCATTTATATTACTCAAGCAGATTGAGCTTCAGAATTCCCCCTCGCCACGCTATGGAAACTGAGAGGCTCCATGTTAGTAACTCAAGGGACACATGCTGTGGACACTGAGGGGAAGCCAAACCCCACCATATTACATTATATACAATCAAGTCAAAACTTAATAAAACTAAATTCAAATCAACCCCCACCTATGCGAAAGATAGGAAAGCCAACAGCCAGAGTAACACAATTGAGAGTAGTAAAGAAAGAAAGGAGTCTTTTCCCCTAATATACAGTAAATGCTTATTCTAAAATATTATTGATTTAGAATAGGAGAGTTAGGATTCTTCCAGTTGAGCAAGATAAGTCTATGTGCCAATAGTGTAGTAAAGGCAATTACAGTTTGTCTGTCCTTCTCCACTTTAAGCCCATCTGGAAGTACACCAAACACAGCTGTTAATGGGTATTGTGACACCAAGGCTGTCTGATAGGCCTTTAAAAATTTTTATCCAGAAAGATGTCCAAAAAATGTGGCCTAGTGAAGCTGGAACTCAATTGCAACGTTTGCAGGTTGGATCTCGCCCTGGAATCACTTTTAATTTTACATTTTTTAAATTATAAGCGAGACAGATGTGCTTGATAAAATATTTTGAGTTGAATAATTCAATGCTCTGCACATATGGAGATAGACTGAATTCTGTGCGTGGCTGCCTTCCACTCCATTTCTGAAATATTGAGTAAGAGATCCTTTTCCCACTGTACTCTAGGCTCTTTAAAAGGAAGGGACTTTAAAATGTTTTTAAATATTATAGAAATGCTGTCTCAGTCCCCAAGACTGATCAATATCTCTTCTAGAATAGAAATAGGTGAGAGGTGAGGAAAATTGGACAGATTTTGTTTAGCAAAGTTTCTAATTTGGAGATAGTGGAAAAAATATGGAGTGTAATTGTCCATAGGATGCGAAGACATTATTTATATACAAATCTCTAAATGATTTAATCCCATTTGTTTTCCAAACATTAAAAACAGTGTAAGTTTGAGAAGGTGGAAAAAGGAAGTTATCATGTAGAGGTACCACAGATAAAATATTCTCTAACTTAAAGTTCTTCCTGAGTGAATGAAGGACAATTGGGTTGTTAATATATTGACAATACCTTGTATTTACTGGTGTACAAGGTAAGAAATACTGCAGGATTTCATTTCTATTGCAGACCAAGCCTGTGTGTGTTCATCTATTTGTGTCAATGTCCAGGTTTCTATAGCTTGTATGTCTGGCGCCCAGTAATAAAATTGAATGTTAGGTAGAGCCATGCAGCCTTCTGATTTAGATCATTGTAGGGTCGCCTTTTAAATGCGTGGGTTTTTCAAATTCCATATAAATGAGGTTATGATTAAATCCAATTTTTAAAAAAAAGATTTGTTAATGTATATGGGGATGTTTTGAAAAGGACCAGAAGCTTAGGGAGGCTATTTATCTGGACAAAGTTAATTCTCCCTGCTAAAGTAAGATGGAGGGTAGACCATCTATGCACATCTTGTTTAATATTCTTAATGCAAACCGCACAATGTTGTTGAAAAATAGTTGGAGTTGGTCTCATCTGTTATGGGAGATGAACGTCTGAAGCGGAGCTCTGTTAGCAGCGGCTTTATTTTTTCTCTTATTTCTTATTATCCTGAGGTATCCTGTATTTATCCAACCTGAGGAGTTTCTACTACAGTATATAAACATGAGCAACAAGAAAGGGGGTCAGAAAGAAACTAAAAAGAAATCTAAAGCTACATCCAAGTCTAGACAGGCATTAAATCCAGGTGCAAGGTACGGCCTTTCAGAGACTGTCCTGGAACAGACAGGCGAAAGCACAGACTCCCCAGGACCCTGCTTTGCTGCATCATCTCCTGTTGAGAGCAAAAATGGGAACAAATGTGCAAGTGATGCAGGTCACGATAGCTTGTCGATTCCATCACTTGAAACTGGAAGTAGCCTTGCAGTCTGCGCCTTCATCTACTCCTCGCGAGCCAAAAGCTGTAATAGGGCTTGCCACTTCACCTGAGGAGCACGAAAGCTGAAACAATCTGTCCGAACTGAAGGTAATGATTGCAACAATGGCCATGGCCATAAATGAGCACAAGAAAGACATTCAGAAAAATATAAAGAAAGAAATAAATTGCTTGCTCAAGACAAGCGAGAAGACAAATGAGAAGCTGCGGCTGGAGATGTAGGAGCTGTGGCAGGATAATAAAGACTTGGAAAAGCATCTATATAATCGCTTTGATGCAACCTTTAAAGGTATGCTAGAAAAAATTGAGGAACATATTCAGGAAAATGTGTCTAAAGTGAGAGAACTTGCAGATCAGCTGGAAGACCTTAAGCAGGCATTCATGACTAAAATTGAAACAGTCGATGATGGAAAAGCAACAGCTGCAAATTCTGAATGTAAAAAACTCAGAGACAGACTTGCTGCTCTGGAAGATGGATGCAAAAGGAATAATATTAGAATCTAAGGTCTACCTGAGAATCGTGAAAGTCCAAACCCAGTGAAATTCGCAGCTAAACAATAGTGATCCCCCACTATATCGCGGTTTAGCTATCACTCCCCTGTTATACCGCAGATTTATTATTATTATTATTATTATTACTAGGGGGCTCTGTCCCCTGCTCGCTTCACTCACCCACCCCGAGGTTTGGTTTACCAGATAAACAATTTAAAGAGATTGTTATTTTCATGGGAATGGTTACATATGCATTATTTTCATTTTTACTTTAAAACTTTTGTAAAAACAATATTTGTCCTTTATTTCCTGCCCCGGGCATGGCTAAATCTCTTTCTCACAGGACTTATAACGCTGCTCGCGTTGTGAAGGGGGGGTCTGAACACATGCTAAAGAGATGCGCTCAGATCATCTGCTGGCTTGCTGCAGCTGCTGCTGGCAGGCTGCGTGTTCTGCTTGTCATTGTTTTGAGAGCTGGGAGCACCTGACGCATGTCTGCCAAAACCATTCCAACAACTGCTAGGTTTGTGAACTTGTTTTAAATTGTTTGTAAGTAGGACGTGACGTGCACCGTCACACGGGTTTTGCTTCCTAAGGTTGTAATGTCTAGTCTCGCGTGTTATCAAAGTGTTTCTGCAAGATGATCTGGTCTCGATTGCTTCGCTCATCCCCCACGGAGGCGCACTATGCTCCTGCCACTTTGCGTCTCTCCCGCTCACATTGTGAAGGGGGAGCTGAATGTACGTTAAGGAGAAGTGGATGGATCAACTACTGGCTTTGTGCTGCTTTTGCCAAGGTGCTTGTTCTGCTTGTTGCTCTGCACATTGATCATTTAAAAGCCTGTAAGGCAGTTGTCCTTCTGTCTCACTGCCTTGTCTCTCGTGACGTTAAAATGTCTCTCGCGGGAAGTCAAATTGTCTTCCGAGAAGATCACGTTATGTCTCGTCTCCCTGGTCTCCCTGCCAAGATTTTTTTTATAATAGAGAGATGTTACTCATATCCTTAGCCCGACATCCACATATCATATGTGTTTACAAAGTGTGTTTTAATAAGTTTACATGTGTTTAAAGTGTGTGGGAGGGGTAATTTAAGGCTTAAACTATTAAAAAAAAGTTTATTTATATGGTCTTTCTGTATCACGGATTTTCACTTATTGCTGATGGGTCTGGGAACGCCTTGGGATTCTCCTGGAAGAAGTGGCCGGGGAGAGGGAAGTCTGGGCCTCTCTGCTTAAGCTGCTGCCCCCGCGACCCGACCCCGGATAAACGGAAGAGGATGGAGGATGGATGCCTGATGGGTCTGGAACATAACTTCCACAATAGGCGGGGGATTACTGAATTCTCAAAAATAATTGGAGAGGACTTTAAATCAGACACCGAGATAGCAGCAGCTTGACGCATGCATGGATCAAATACCTCCAGACCTAGGACTCTTCTTGTGCGCTTGGAGAGATTACAATCTAAGTATAATGTAATGTTACTTCTCAGACAGAAACAAGAGATAATATTTGAAAATAACCACATTCGTGTTTTCCCTGATTTCTCACCCTCAACAGCTGCTAAATGTGCTGCTTTTTACAACAGATGCAGCGTCTTGTATCCTGCCAAACTGAAAGTGGAAATTCAAGACAAATATTATATCTTCACCACTATGGAGGAAGCAGAAAAAGAGTCAAGAAAGTTGATCCCGACACTTTTTTTAAATATGATTGTGAGTCACATCCTGTCATGGCATAGCAAAAAGATATTACTTGCTGTCTGATCTGCTTGCAATGATACTGGTACCATAATTATACATCCTTTTCTCTTTTTGGCCACTTTCTGTTTATGATTTAATTACAATTATATGCATACAGTATGTGTGGAAGAAATTAAAGTAGTAACATTTTTCTTTTTTTTTTCTATTCACTATTCTAAAGGAAACTGTTTAACATCATACCCTTGGTTTATTGTTATTGTTATTATTGCATTAGGGTTTACTGTGCTTATCCAAGGCCACTTTTTAACACCACTCCCTGGGTTTACTATCTTAATATTTGAATTCTGTTGAAGATTATATTTTAAGCTTAAAATATTTAGACTTTATTGGCAATAGATATCTCTTTTTTTAATCTTCAAATACTGCTGCTGGGAGGCTTGTTTTGTTTTGGACGTGCTCTGTATCTAGGTATGTAAGAGGACTGGGACTTTGTGACGTGGGGTCCAGCCTCACGTGGGGGGTTAAGGGGGGGGAGAAAAAGAGAGCAAGTTATATGTAATCTATCCTTTTAATCCTTATAATTATAATTACCAATGTAACAACAGGCTACATGGCAATAACTCCTGGGAAAATTGGAAATTAAGGTCAACGCTGTCTAACTATGTCAATACAAGATGGTGCAACTCAGGACATGTAAACGTTAAAATCTCCAATTGCTGCAGGGACATCGAACTGTTGGCCGTAAGTCTGCGTCCCTATTACTTGCCCAGAGAGTTTGGATACGTGATTGTTGTTATTGTTTACATCCCCCCTCAAGTGAACGCGGAGATAGCAAGTGACATCATCCATTCCACGGTTGCTAAGTTACAAACGCAGCACCCTGAGGCACTTGTGCTAATTTCTGGAGACTTTAACCATGTGAAGCTGGACAAAACATTACCTGCCTTCTCCCAGTATGTGGATTGTAACACCCAGGGAAATAGGACTATTGACCTACTGTATGCAAACGTTAAAGACGCATACAGCGCCACCCCACTGCCTGCACTTGGGAAAGCAGATCATAACCTGGTTCTGCTTCAGCCTCACTACAAACCAAGAGTGAGGGAGCTACCTACAACCACACGATCACTCAGGAAGTGGTCCCCTGCGGCAGAGCAGGCTCTGAGAGACTGTTTTGGAACTACAGACTGGGATATACTGCTGGGGTCACATAGTGAGAACATTGAGAAGGCTGTTGAATGCACAACTGATTACATCAACTTCTGTATGGACATTGTAGTTCCAGTAAGAACAGTACACTGCTATGCAAACAACAAGCCATGGATTACAAGTGACATCAAAGGCCTTTTGAACCAGAAGAAAAGGGCTTTTAAAGACGGTGATCAGCATGAGCTCAAGTGCGTGCAGAAGGATCTCCGAGTCCAGCTCAGGGCGGTGAAAGAGCAGTACAGGAGAAAGCTGGAGCAGAAGTTGCAGAACAACAGCATGAAGGAAGTATGGGATGGGATGAAGATCATCACTGGCTGCAGCTCAAAGCGGGGTGCCGCCATCGAGACAGACGTGGAGAGAGCAAACCAAATGAACAACTTCTTTAATAGGTTTGATCACTCTAACCCACTCTCACCTCGGAGTACTGCATCCTCCAACCATCCTTCTGCTGATACCAGCATAGCTGAGACATCCCCACCCACAATTACAGCAGCCCATGTGAGCAGAGAGCTGAGAAGACTTCGTGCCAGCAAAGCAGCGGGTCCAGATGGTGTATCGCCACGCCTGCTGAAGGCCTGTGCGTTGGAACTGGGGAGTCCTCTACAGAGCATCTTCAACCTGAGCCTGGAACAGGGGAGAGTCCCAAGGCTTTGGAAAACATCTTGTATCACCCCTGTCCCAAAGGTATCACGTCCTAGTGAGCTGAATGACTTCCGGCCTGTTGCTCTCACGTCACATCTGATGAAGACCATGGAGAGGCTGCTGCTTCACCACCTGAGGCCACAGGTCCGCCACGCCCTCGACCCTCTGCAGGAGAAGGTGGGAGCGGAGGATGCCATCATCTATATGCTACACCGATCCCTCTCCCACTTGGACAGAGGCAGTGGTGCTGTAAGAATTATGTTTTTGGACTTCTCTAGCACCTTCAAAACCATCCAACCTCTGCTCCTTAGAGACAAGCTGACTGAGATGGGAGTAGACTCACAGCTGGTGGCATAGATCGTGGAATATCTTACAGACAGACCTCAATATGTGCGTGTTGGGAATTGCAGGTCTGACATTGTGGTCAGCAACACAGGAGCGCCGCAGGGGACTGTACTTTTTCCGGTCCTGTTCAGTCTATATACATCAGACTTCCAATATGACTCGGAGTCCTGCCATGTGCAAAAGTTCACTGATGACACTGCTATTGTGGGCTGCATCAGGAGTGGGCAGGAGGAGGAGTACAGGAAGCTAATCAAAGACTTTGTTAAATGGTGCGACTTAAACCATGTACACCTTAACACCAGCAAGACCAAGTAGCTGGTGGTGGATTTTAGGAGGCCCAGGCCCCACATGAACCCTGTGATCATCAGAGGTGACTGTGTGCAGAGGGTGCAGACCTATAAATATCTGGGAGTGCAGCTGGATGACAAATTGGACTGGACTGCCAATACTGATGCTCTATGTAAGAAAGGTCAGAGCTGACTATACGTTCTTAGAAGGTTGGTGTCCTTCAACATCTGCAATAAGATGCTGCAGATGTTCTACCAGACGGTTGTGACGAGTGCCCTCTTCTACGTGGTGGTGTGCTGGGGAGGCAGCATAAAGATGAAAGACGCGTCACGCCTGGACAAACTTGTTAAGAAGGCAGGCTCTATTGTAGGAGTAAAGTTGGACAGTTTAACAATTGTGGCAAAGCGACGGGCATTAAGCAAACTCCTGTCAATCATGAATAATCCACTGCATCCACTGAACAGTGTCATCTCCAGGCAGAGGAGTAGCTTTAGTGACAGACTTTTGTGACTGTCCTCCTCCACTGACAGACTGAGGAGATCGTTCCTCCCCCACACTATGAGACTCTTCAATTGCACCCGGGGGAGTATATGCTAACATTACTCAAAGTTATTGTCTGCTTTTACATGCATTTTTATTACTATTTAATTTAATATTGTTTTTTGTATCAGTATACTGCTGCTGGATTATGTGAATTTCCCCTTGGGCTTAATAAAGTATCTATCTATCTATCTATCTATCTATCTATCTATCTATCTATCTAT
>JANRMT010062856.1:38659656-38681533 GCA_026402145.1 Polypterus bichir lapradei
ATCTATCTATCTATCTATCTATCTATCTATCTATCTATCTATCTATCAGTTAAGACTACAAAATAACATCAGAAATTCAGTATCAATGTCTCCATGATGGGACAGTTAACTTTGTGAGCTGGAATGTTAAAGGCCTGAATCGCGAATTAAAGAGAAAGAAAGTATTCTCTCACCTAAAAGCTAAAATAGTATTTTTATAGGAGACCCACTTATTACTGTAAGTAAGGATCAGTTCCGGCTGCAAAAAGATTGGACTGGCCAAATGTTCCATTCCAGCTTTACAAAGAAAACTAGAGGTGTGGGAATTCTTATACATAGAACAGTCTCATCTGAGGTATCAGATGTAGTATCTGATCCTGAAGGGAAATATGTGATTGTCATTGGCAATTTATTTAACTGTAAAGTGATTATGATAAATGTTTATGCACCAAATGTCAATGATAGGGAATTCATGCAAAATGTATTTACATCCATTCCCAATGTGAACACTCATAAAATTATAATGGCTGGGGACTTTAATTGTGTTTTAAATCCAGTCTTAGATAGGTCTCCTGTCACAGAGGTGATGACATCTAACACTGCAAAGACAATTACACAGTTTGTAACTGACCAAAACTTATCAGACCCCTGGAGGTTTCTAAACCCAAACTCAAGAACATATTCCTTCTACTCACCAATGCATCATTGCTACTCAAGAATTCATTATTTCTTTATAGATAATAATTTCTTGCTTATGATTAAATCTTGCAAGTACGACACTATTGTTATTTCTGACCATGCCTGATCTTGGAACTAAAATCATTTTGCTCCACATACTCATCTCGCAGATGGCGTCTTAACCCACTTTTATTATCAGAGAGGAACTGTACAGAATTTATATCAAAACAAATCAGTTTTTTTCTAAAGACAAATACATCCTTAGAGGTCTCTGCAGGGATACTTTGGGAATCCCTGAAGGCCTTCTTAAAAGGACAGATTATTTCATATCTTTCCCACAAAATAAATTAGAAACCAAGAATGTATCAGAGCTAACCAGCAAAATTACTAGAATAGATCAAGAATATGCCAGTTGTCCAAGTGAGGCTCTTCATAGGAAAAGGAAGGCTCTGCATTCAGAGCTCAACCTTTTAACAACTAAATAAACTGAACAACTCATTTTTAAACTAAGACATCAATACTATGAGCACGGAGAGAAAGCTAATAAGCTCTTAGCTCGACAAATCCACAAGCAAAAAATTTGCAATGCAATCCCAGCAATCACCAACACGAACGGAGACAAAATCATTGACCATAAAAATATAATGCACACATTTAGAGATTACTATAAATCCTTATATTCTACTGAGTTAAAAGAAGACAACACACAATCTAATGTATTTCTGGATGCATTACAGATACCACAAATAGATACTCTTAGTGCAAAGGAATTACTAGATGCTATAAAGTCACTTCAGGGTGGGAAAGCAGCGGGCCCTGATGAATTTTATAAGAAATTCTCCACTCAGCTAACTGCCCTCTTATTAGCAACATTTACAGAAGCTAGAGACAATCAAATTCCACCTCAAACTTTTCGCCAAGCATTAATCAACGCCTTTCCTAAATAAAATAAGGACTTATTACAATGTGCATTATACAGACCAATTTCACTTCTGCATAATGATTTTAAGATACTCTCCAAAGTCCTAGCTAGAAGGATGGAGAAAGTGCTGCCTTCGGTAATATCACAAGATCAAACTGGATTTATTAAAGGCCGACGCTTAGCTTCCAATTTTTGATGCCTGTTTAATGTAATATATTCACCTGCAAAGTCAAACACCCCAGATATATTATTATCGTTGGATGCAGAAAAAGCATTTGATATGATTGAATGGAACTACCTTTTCACTACATTAGTGAAATTTGGGCTTGGCCTGGACATTTCTGCATGGATCAAACTACTGTATACCAATCCAGAAGCTTCATTTTGTATTAACAACATTAGTTCAGACTACTTTAAACTAGAACGTGGTACCAGACAAGGATGTCCTTTGTCACCACTACTGTTTGCAATCGCCATTGAGCCACTGGCAGTTCACTGTCAAAATGCTTATGAGATAAAGGGGATTATCAGAGAAGGGTTTGAACAGAAAGTTTCTCTATATGCAGATGATATGGTACTGTATATATCAGACCCACAAAATACTGTGCCTGCAGTCCTAACAGCACTTACAGAATTTTCAAAGATTTCTGGTCTCAGAATTAATTTGAATAAAAGTGGGCTCTTCCCCATGAATTCTCAAACATACAATATTAGATTGGACACCTTCCCTTTTATCATCGCAGATCAGTTTAAATACCTAGGGGTAAGCATCACAAGTAAACATAAAGCTCTTTATCAACAAAATTTCGCCATCTGTATGAAAAAATTAAGCAAGACTTGCATAGATGGTCAACCCTTCATCTCATTAAATCACTTAGAAATCTTTACATAGACAACGTCTTTGCATCCTATAAACAAATATATTCCAAATTTAACTTTCCAGCAACACATTTCTTTCACTATCTTCAAATCAGAAACTTTGTTAAACAGAACCTGCCTGATTGTCCTCAACTCCCACCTTCCTCTATGCTGGAAAAATATTGCTCAGTTTCAAGGACTCAGACAGCATTTTTGCAATATATAAAACCATTTTAAAGTCCCTCCCTTTCAAAGATCCAAGAGGACAGTGGGAAAAGGATCTTTCACTCAACATATCAGAAAAGGAGTGGAAGGTAGCAATGCAGAGAATTCACTTGAGCTCCATATGAGCAAAGCATACAATTCAACTCAAAATGTTTTCAGGGCAAGATCCAGCCTGTGAACGCTGCAATCAAGTTCCAGCCTCACTGGGTCACATGTTCTGGGCCTGCACCAAATTAACTTCATTCTGGACCAAAATTTTTAATTACCTTTCAGACAGCCTTGGTATCACAATCCCTCCTAACCAATTAACAGCTGTGTTCGGTGTTCTTCCAGATGGGCTTAAAGTGGAGAAGGACAAACAAACTGTGATTGCCTTTACTACACTATTGGCACGTAGACTAATCCTGCTCAGCTGGAAGAATCCTAACTCTCCGCTTTTAAGTCAGTGGGTAACTGATGTTTTATACTATTTGAAATTGGAAAAAATCAAATTCTCACTTAGAGGATCTGTGCTGAACTTTTTCAAAACCTGGCAGGATCTAATTAATAACATTTTAGATTAAGCTCTTAAAGCAGGGGTGGGCAAACTATGGCCCGCAGGCCACATCCGGCCCGTTGGTCTTTTTAATCCGGCCCGCCAAAGATTGGTACAGAATTGCCCAAATCAAATCATATCATAATTATGACTGCATTGATTTGACCTTGTCCTGTAATGCGTGGTGTTCCACCAGGTGGTGCATTAGGCGTATTGATACACTGACTTGATTATGCGGAGCCCGGGCTACTCTGTATTATTACTCTGCTACTGCTCTGAACCCATCTGCAATAATGAGTGGGCCAAAGAAAAGAAAAGTCGACAGTGAGCACCGAGTGTTTAATAAGGAATGGACAACTAAATACTTTTTCACTGAAGTCCAGTCAAAGCCTATATGTCTTATTTGCCAAGAAACCGTTGTGGTTTTAAAGGAATATAACATCAGTCGTCACTTTTCCACCAAGCATGCTAATTACGCCAATAACCAGTCAACGCAAGAACAGACGGCTACCGGTCAGAGGTTGGCAGCTAGTTTGCAGGCTCAGCAAAACATCTTTATCCGACAAACTGCCATCCAAGAATCAAGCACAAAGGCAAGTTATGTGCTGGCATTCAAATTAGCAATGACCAGCAAGCCTTTCTCCGAAAGGGAGTTTCTCAAAGAGTGCATATAGATATCTTGTGTCCTGAAAGCAAGAACAAATTTGAAAAAATTAGCTTATCATGCAGGGCAGTGATTTGCCGTGTTGAGCTAATTGACGAAGAATTACCTAGCAAGCTAAACAAAAAAGCGGAGTCATTTTCATTATATTCCTTGGCACTGGACCAAAGTAATGACATAAAGGACACCACTCAGCTTTTAATTTTTATCAGAAGGATTAATAACAATTTTGAGGCAAAGGAGAAGTTTTTGGCCATGAAATCCCTAAAGGGGAAAACGCGGGGAGAGGACTTGTATGACAGCGTGTCGGGGGTCATCAAAAGGCACAAGCTACCTTGATGTACGCTTGCCAACGTTATCAAAGATGGATTGCCAAATCCGACTGGAAAAAACGTTGGGTTGCTCAAAAGAATCCAGGAGAGGGTAAAAGAGGACAACCTCAGCAGGTGGAAATTTTCTTAGACTGCCTAATCCACCAGGAAGCACTGTGTAAATCCATATTGCAGCTTCACTACATAACTTTATTCGAGCGAGGGGGCTTCAGCATCGTCAGTTTATTAACTTTCTTGGAGAAATTGACGCTGATCACCAGGACTTGCTTTACCACTCCAATGTCTGCTGGTTAAGTTTGGAGAAAGTATGTCAACGAGTGTGGGAGCTCAAATAGGAGATTATCTCATTTTTTGAGCTACTTGAGAAAGCTGATGATTTTCCTGAGCTGAGTGACACAGATTGGCTTTGTGATTTAGCTTTTGCTGTGGACATACTGACACTCGTGAATGAGCTGAACGTGAAGCTACAAGGGCAAGACCAGTTTGTGCATGAAATGTACACAAACATCAGAGCCTTCAAAACCAAGCTAGCTTCATTCTTAAAGCAAATGTCAAACAACTCACTTGCTCATTTCCCCACACTGGCTACGCTGAAAGAAGCCCCTCGACTTGTGAAAAAATACTGGAAATCACTGGATGACCTGTCTGGAGAATTCTGCCGTCGGTTCTCTGATTTTGGAAAAATTTACAGGTCACTTCAGCTGATGTCATGTTTCTTCACGCAAGGCCCTGAAACGGCACCACAGGAGTTGCAGTTGGAACTGATTGATCTCTAATGTGACACCATTTTAAAGGAGAAGTTCAATTCTCTTAAACTGGATGAGTTTTATGCTTCATTAGATGCAGCCAAATTTCCAAACATCCATAAAATGCACAGAGGATGCTGGTGTTGTTTGGCTCTATGTATGTGTGTGACCAGACTTTTAGTGTGATGAACACCAACAAAGCACCCCACAGATCCCAGTTGAGTGATGAACACCTCAGATCTGTTCTGAGAATTGCCACAACAAAACTAA
This sequence comes from Polypterus bichir lapradei, assembly GCA_026402145.1. Lineage (NCBI taxonomy): Eukaryota > Metazoa > Chordata > Cladistia > Polypteriformes > Polypteridae > Polypterus > Polypterus bichir. The sequence goes on from JANRMT010062856.1 coordinate 38,664,863, forward strand.
CACCAGACTTCAATGCACTGGCAAAAAAGGGTGATCAACAACACTGTTCCCACTAAAAGTGAATGTAAATATTAACACTGTAATGCCTTTTTTATGTTTATGTTTGATATGTATGCATCTAGTGCTGGCCCGACCCGTCTATCAAATTTTAAAAGTCAATGTGGCCCCTGAGCCAAAAGGTTTGCCCACCCCTGTCTTAAAGCACTTAGGAACCAGATTCTCTTCTCATTTCTTTTTCTTCTCCATTTAACTTTATCCGCTTATTAAACTCATCAATTTGCTTATTTATACTAGCTTTAAGTTTCACTCTGTTGGCCATGCTCTCTTTCTCAGGGGTGAGAGTTGATTTGTTTTCAATACTATTTTTTGTAAAAATTGATCTATTTGTATGGAATGATTACAATAAAATCAATAAAATATATCAAAAAAAGGAAAAGAAAAATAGCTTTATATTTAAAGCTGTTGACCCCTAGGTATCTGCAATGATAAAAGGGAAAGTGTCCAATCCAGTGTTCTTTGCTAGAGAATTAATTGGAAAATGCACACTTTTGTTCAAATTAATTTTGAGTCCAGATATCTTTTCAAATTCTGCTACTACATTTAGGGCTGTAGGCACAGAATTTTGTGGGTCTGATATATGCAGTAACATATCTTCTGCATATAATGATATTTTCTGTTAAACTCCTTCTATGTAAATCCCCAATATTTCTGATGCATTTCGAAAGTTAACAGCCAATGGCTCAATGGCGATTGCAAATGGCAGTGGTGACAAGAGGCATCCTTTTCTAGTACCATGTTCTAGTTTGACGTAGTCCGAAATATTGTTGTTAACACAAAGTGAAGCTTCTTGACTGATATACAGTAGTTTGATCCATACACATATCTTCAGGCCAATCCTAAATTTATGCAAAGTGGTGAACAGGTAATCCCATTCTTCTACTTCTTTCAGCTCTTCCCATTAGGGGTTGCCACATCAGATCATCTTTTTTCACATCTTTCTGTCCTCTGCATCTTGTTCTGTTACACCCATCACCTGCATGTCCTCTCTCACCACCTCCAGCTCTGCCTCCTGCTTTCTGGTCAGTGCCACCGTCTTCAACCCATATACAGTGGGATGCAAAAGTTTGGGCAACCTTGTTAATAGTCATTATTTTCCTGTATAAATCGTTGGTTGTTACGATAAAAAATGTCAGTTAAATATATCATATAGGAGACACACACAGTGATATTTGAGAAGTGAAATGAAGTTTATTGGATTTACAGAAAGTGTGCAATAATTGTTCAAACAAAATCAGGCAGGTGCATAAATTTGGGCACCGTTGTCATTTTATTGATTCCAAAACTTTTAGAACTAATTATTGGAACTCAAATTGGCTTGGTAAGCTCAGTGACCCCTGACCTACATACACAGGTGAATCCTATAATGAGAAAGAGTATTTAAGGGGGTCAATTGTAAGTTTCCCTCCTCCTTTAATTTTCTCTGAAGAGTAGCAACATGGGGGTCACAAAACAACTCTCAAATGACCTGAAGACAAAGATTGTTCACCATCATGGTTTAGGGGAAGGATACAGAAAGCTGTCCCAGAGATTTAAGCTGTCTGTTTCCACAGTTAGGAACATATTGAGGAAATGGAAGACCACAGGCTCAGTTCAAGTTAAGGCCTGAAGTGGCAGACCAAGAAAGATTTCGGATAGACAGAAGCGACGAATGGTGAGAACAGTCAGAGTCAACCCACAGACCAGCACCAAAGACCTACAACATCATCTTGCAGCAGATGGAGTCACTGTGCATCGTTCAACCACTCGGCGCACTTTACACAAGGAGATGCTGTATGTGAGAGTGATGCAGAGGAAGCCTTTTCTCTGCCCACAGCACAAACAGAGCCGCTTGAGGTATGCTCAAGCACATTTGGACAAGCCAGCTTCATTTTGGAATAAGGTGCTGTGGACTGATGAAACTAAAATTGAGCTATTTGGGCATAATAAGGGGCATTATGCATGGAGGAAAAAGAACACAGCATTCCAAGAAAAACACCTGCTACCTACAGTAAAATATGGTGGTGGTTCCATGATGCTGTGGGGCTGTGTGGCCAGTGCAGGGACTGGGAATCTTGTCAAAGTTGAGAGACGCATGGATTCCACTCAGTATCAGCAGATTCTGGAGACCAATGTCCAGGAATCAGTGACAAAGCTGAAGCTGCGCCGGGGCTGGATCTTTCAACAAGACAACGACCCGAAACACTGCTCAAAATCCATTAAGGCATTCATGCAGAGGAACAAGTACAACGTTCTGGAATTGCCATCTCAGTCCCCAGACCTGAATATAATTGAAAATCTGTGGTGTGAGTTAAAGAGAGCTGTCCATGCTCGGAAGCCATCAAACCTGAATGAACTAGAGATGTTTTGTAAAGAGGAATGGTCCAAAATACCTTCAACCACAATCCAGACTCTCATTGGAACCTACAGGAAGCGTAGGTGGGCTAAACTAATCTGCTAGTACGCTAACCTCTCTCTCTCTCTCTCTCTCTCTCTCTCTCTCTCTCTCTCTCTCTCCTCCTAGGGCACGAAGCAGAAAATGGCCGACAGTGGGGTAACTCGCGTTGAAATCGTAGTTGAAGAACTTCAGGCACTCGACGGACAGATTCAGAAACTCCTGTCCCGACGGAGATACCTTAGGGATCTGAAGGCCCGGCTGTTGGATAAACCGTCGTCACCATCTATAACCGGCGAAACATCAACCCCACGTTGTGCCGACCTCACCCCCGCGTCTCGTAGGAGCGACGCCGCTGATGACCTCGGTGGATTTCAGCTATGCAGGCGGGGGTTCAAGGCCAGAGCACCTCCATCGGCACAGGCGAGCATCCTATCCCAGAACCGGTTTGACCCTCTCCGCGTCCCCAGCTCGCCTTCAGCCCCTGGTGATGTAATAGTGGTGGGTGATTCTATTGTTAGGAACCTTAATGTCGCATGCCTTAATGCAAAATCGTTTGTTTCTTGTTTTCCTGGTGATCGTGTCCGAGATGTGATGAGACGTGCACCAGCAGTCTACGAGAAACACAAGGAGAGGGCAATTGGTGCAATCGTTTTGCATGCCGGCGTAAATGACATAAGGCACCGACAATCAGAAATCCTGAAGGCTGATTTCGCAGCTTTGATTAAAGACACGAAGGAGAGGACCCCATCGGCAAAGATCTTCGTTTCGGGTCCACTACCTCTCGTCAGACGATCCAACGAGTACTGCAGTCGGCTGCTAGGACTGAACAACTGGCTACAGGGTTTCTGCAAGAAGGATGTCGGTTTCATCAACAATTGGAATCTCTTTTTGGAAAGGCCGCCTCTCTTCAAGCGTGATGGCCTGCATCCGAACAGTTTTGGCGCCCGGGTCCTCTCCGAAAACATATCGAAGGTAATTCGTTTATCTTGACTATCTCTGCTCTTAACCCTTTCCGAAATGATACTGTTGTGCTAGGACATGATAAGTGTTTAATAGAATCTTCCGTTAAAGTGCACAACATTAGTACTGTAATAAGCAATCTCAATGCACGTAGAAAATCTAGGAAATACGGCATAAACTCCAATAATCTAATTAAAATTACTATTTTAGAGGAACAATGTATTAAAACTATAAAAACAGATCACAGATTAAACAAAAAATACACACAGAGCGGCGCTAATAAAAATAATTTAGTCCCTATTCCAAATATCAATAACGCACATAGTATTCATCTCTGCACCTCCGAAACATTAAATATGGCACTATTAAATGTTAGAGCTTTAACTAACAAAACATTTTTTATCAACGATCTTATTAGTGATAAAAAAATAGATTTTATTGCACTAAGTGAAACGTGGCTTAACTCAAACGGCGCGGCTGTTTTAATCGAATCTGCGCCTCCGGATTACAGTTTTACTCGTGCAGACCGCCAGGGGAAAAAGGGAGGCGGATTGGCTAACATTTACTCGAGCCGATTAAAATGTAAAGATGTCAGTTTTGGTAAGTTCAAGTCCTTTGAATATCTCGCCGTTGTTATCCAAGGAGATGCTCAAGTTCTAGTATTATCCGTGTATAGACCTCCAAAATTCAACGCGTCTTTTTTTGAGGAATTCTGACATAATGTCAATTTTAATTACTAACTATGACACACTCCTAATAGTTGGCGACTTTAATTTTCATATAGATAATCAGTGTGATCTAAAAGTAAAAATTTATGAACCTCCTGGATTCTTTTGATTTGAGGCAGCTTGTAAATCAGCCTACACATAAAACAGGTCATACGTTAGACTTAGTGATTACTAAAGGACTAAAAGTTGATGTAAAGCAGATCATTGATATTGGTCTATCGGACCATTTTCTTCTACTTTTTAATATAGAAATAATGATAAACACTCATGAGAAGCATATTGTTAAAAAACACTTCTTTGACTCAGCAGCAGCTTTAAAACTTACAAACATTCTAAGCAATCAGTCCGTTTACAGTGCCAACTATAGCGAGGATAATGTAAATAGTAAGGTGGAAAGATTTAATACTAAAGTGAGAGCTGCTGTTGACATAGTTGCACCTGAAAAGACAGTGAAAAAATCCTCTAGTATTATTATACCATGGAAGACCCAAAGAGTGTCGGACTTAAAGAGAACATGCCGCAGAGCTGAGCATAAATGGAGGAAGACTAAACTAACTATCCACTATGAAATATTAAAAGTCAAAATAACAGACTACAATAACACTGTCCGTCTTGAGAGACGCTGTTATTTCTCCAAGATTATAAATGACAATGCTAGTAATCCCAGAGTCTTATTTTCTACAATTGATCACCTACTAAACCCAGGTAACTCACAGGAATGCCTCCTAAGTACTTCCAATAAAACCTGTGAGGCTATCGCTGTATTTTTCAATCAAAAAATTAATGATATTAGAAATAACATAGTATATCCCTCCAACACTAAGGATCCTCCTAAACCCCAGCATTCTGTTATAAACAAATTAAACTCTTTCACTAGGATAGATTTACCTGATTTACAAAAAATAATATCTCAATTAAAACCCTCCACCTGCGTCCTTGGCCCAGTACCAACAAGGCTTTTCAAAGAAGTATCGGGCATGCTAATTGATAATGTTCTGGACATAGTAAATTCGTCATTAGATATGGGGGTCTTCCCAGACTGTCTTAAGACTGCTGTAGTTAAACCCCTTCTTAAGAAACATAATCTTGACCCCTCGGCTCTTAAATTTTAGACCCATCTCTAACCTGCCTTTCTTAAGCAAAGTTCTGGAGAAAGCAGTCATTATGCAGTTAAATGACCACCTCAATAAACATGCTATTCTTGATAAATTTCAGTTGGGTTTTAGAATAAATCACAGCACAGAAACTGCACTCGTTAAAGTAGTCAATGATTTGCGAGTGAACGCAGACAGAGGCCGTTTATCTGTTCTCATCCTCTTAGATCTGAGTGCTGCATTTGACACCATTGATCACAACATTCTTAGAAATCGCCTTAGTCAATGGGTGGGCCTCTCTGGCAGTGTCTTAAATTGGTTTGAATCCTACCTGACAGGGAGAAAATTTTTTGTTAGTTGTGGTAATTACAACTCAAAGACACATGATATCCAATATGGTGTTCCACAAGGCTCTATCCTGGGTCCACTGTTATTCTCAATCTATATGCTTCCATTAGGTCAGATTATCTCAGGGCACAACGTGAGCTACCACAGCTATGCTGATGACACACAGCTGTATTTATCAGTAGCACCTGATGACCCCGATTCTATTGATTCACTAACACAATGTCTGACTTGTATCTCAGAATGGATGAATAGTAATTTTCTCAAACTAAATAAAGAGAAAACTGAAATCTTAGTGATTGGCAATAATGGATACAATGAGACTATTAGAAATAAACTGGATACATTAGGATTAAAAGTCAAGACGGAGGTAAAAAGCTTAGGGGTAATTGTTGACTGTAATCTGAATTTTAAATCGCATATTAATCAGATCACTAGGACAGCATTTTTTCACTTAAGAAACATAAGTAAAGTTAGACCTCTTATATCACTGAAAGATGCTGAGAAATTAGTTCACGCGTTTGTTTTCAGTCGACTAGATTACTGTAATGCACTCCTCTCAGGACTACCCAAGAAAGACATAAATCGTTTGCAACAAGTGCAGAATGCAGCTGCTAGAATCCTAACTAGGAAAAGAAAATCCGAGCACATTTCTCCAGTTTTGATGTCACTACACTGGTTACCTGTGTCATTCAGGATTGACTTTAAAATTCTGCTTATGGTTTATAAAGCCTTAAATAATCTCGCCCCTTCTTATATATCGGAGTGTCTGACACCTTATATTCCAAATCGTAACCTCAGATCCTCAAATGAGGGTCTCCTTAGAATTCCAAGAACAAAACTTAAAAGAAGTGGTGATGCGGCCTTCTGCTGCTATGCACCTAAAATGTGGATTAGCCTGCCAATAGGAATTCGCCAGGCTAATACAGTAGAGCACTTTAAAACACTGCTGAAAACATATTACTTTAACATGGCCTTTCTATAACTTCAATTTAACTTAATCCTGATACTCTGTATGCTCAATTTCCTCATAATAACTATTCAGGGTGGCTCTAAAAGCCGTACTGACCCCTACTCTCTTTTTCTGTTTCTTTTTCTGGTTTCTTTGTGGTGGTGGCCTGTGCCACCTCCACCTACTCAAAGCTTCATGATGCTCCAACAATGATGGATGGACTAAAAGGCAGAATTCTACGTGACCATCATCATCAAGCCTTTCCGTGAGAACCCTAAATCCAAAGAGGACTATTTCATTTATGTTAGGTAGAATGCCCAGAGGGGACTGGGCGGTCTCATGGTCTGGAATCCCTACAGATTTCTTTTTTTTTCTCCAGCCGTCTGGAGTTTTTATTTTGTTTTTTCTGTCCCCCCTGGCCATTGGAACTTACTCTTATTCAATGTTAATTAATGCTGATTTATTTTGTTTTCATATTGTGTTTTTTTATTTTTCTATTCTTTATTATGTAAAGCACTTTGAGCTACTGTTTGTATGAATATGTGCTATATAAATAAATGTTGTTGTTGTTTAGAGGCTGTAATTTCTGCAAAAGGCGGATCTACTAAATATTGATTTCATTTCTTTTTTGTGGTGCCCAAATTTATGCACCTGCCTGATTTTGTATGAACAATTATTGCACACTTTCTGTAAATCCAATAAACTTCATTTCACTTCTCAAATCACTGTGTGTGTCTCCTATATTATATATTAACTGACATTTTTTTATCGTAACAACCAACGATTTATACAGGAAAATAATGACTATTAACAAGGTTGCCCAAACTTTTGCATCCCACTGTATAAAAGTTCTGTTTTTAGAGGTGGTTGAGGCAGATCACAGGTGGCAGCATTGTGTTAAGGAGTCTGACAGCTTGGGGGTAAAAACTATCCTGCACCCTGGCAGATCTGGCTTTGATGCTGCAGTATCTTCTCTTGGATGGCAGAAGTGTGAAAAGTCCATGTGAGGGGTGTAAAGGGTCCTGCACAATGCTACAGGCCTTGCGAACACTGCGTTTGTAAAATATGTCCTGTAGTGAAGGGAGAGGCACCCCAATGTTCTCTGCTGTCTTCACTATCCTTTGCAGGAGCTTGCGGTCGGATATGTTGCAGTTGCCATACCAGGCAGTGATGCAGCTGGTCAGAACACTCTCAATGGTGCCTCTGTAGAACATGGTGAGGATGGAAGGGGGAAGACTTGCTCGCTTCAGCCGCATCAGGAAGTGTAGTCTCTGCTGGGTTTTCTTGATTAGTGATGAGGTGTTATGCATCCACGTAAGTTCCTCAGTTATGTGCACACCGAGGAACTTGGTACTCCTAACAGTCTTCACATCTAAACCGTTGATGCTGAGTGCTATGTGGGCAGGATGTGATTTTCTGAAGTCCATGATTATCTCTTTGTCTTGTCGACATTAAGAGATAGATTGCTGTCTTCACACCATGGGGACAGCCGTTCAACCTCATCTCTGTATGCTGTTTCATCATCCCTGCTTATCAGTCCCAGCACCGTCGTATCATCTGCAAACTTGATGATGTGGTGGGTTTTGTGCGTGGCTGTGCAGTCGTGAGTCAGCAGGGTGAAGAGGAGTGGACTAAGAAAGCAGCTCTGCAGTGTTTCAGTGCTCAGTGTGATAATACTGGAGGTGTTGTAGCCCATCTAAACTGACTGGGGCCTCTCTGTCAAGAAGTCCAGGATCCAATTGCAGAGGGTGGTGGTCAGGCCCAACCTGCTCAGTTTTACAACCAGCTTTTGAGGGATGATTGTGTTGAAGGCAGAGCTAAAGTTTATGAATAGCATCCTGACATGTGTCTTTTTTATCCAGATGTGTCAGGGAGAGGTGAAGGGCAGAGCATATGGCATCCTTAGTTGACCTGTTTGAGTGGTATGCAAACTGAAGAGGGTCAAGGGAGGCAGGGAGATTAGTCTTTATGTGTGACATGACTAACCTTTCGAAGCACTTCATGATGATTGGTGTGAGTGCAACTGGTCGGTAGTCATTCAAGCATGTCACTGATGACTTCTTCAGCACTGGTATGATGGTGGTTGACTTGAAGCATGCTGGGACTGATGACTGGCTCAAAGATGTGTTGAAGATGTCTGTGAGGCCACCAGCTAGTTGACTGGCACATTCTTTGAGTACACGACCAAGCATGTTGTCAGGTCCTGCAGCCTTGCTTGGATTGACTCTGGACAGAGTCCTCTTCACATCAGTTATGGAGAGATAGAGTACCTGGTCAGTGGAGGGAGGTGTTGCTTTTCTCACAGGCTCTTTGTTCTGCGCCTCAAACTGTGCGAAGAAGTTGTTCAGCTCGTCCAGAAGGGAGGCATCACCATCACTGCTGTGTGGGTTGGGCTTGTAGTTTGTAATTGTCTGAACACCCTGCCACATACGACGTGTGTCTCTGGTGCTGCTGAAGTGTTTGTTAATCCTCTGCGCGTATACGCACTTAGCTCTCCTTACAGCGCGAGACAGGTTGGCTCTGGTCACCCTGAGGGCGGCCTTGTCTCCAGATCTGAAGGCTGCATTTCTGATCTTGAGCAGCTTGTGCACTTCTCTCGTCATCCAGGGCATTGGGTTGGCTCTTGTGGTAACATCCTTGGTAACAGTAACATCCTCTATGCATTTGAAGATGTAGCCAGACATAGAGTCTGTGTACTCCTCCAGATTGATGGAGTCACCATCCATAGCAGCCTCCCTGTAAATGTCCCAGTCTGTCAATTCGAAGCAGTCTTGGAGAGCTGAAACCGCACCAACTTACCACACTCTGATGTTTTTGCGGGCTGGTTTAGTACACTTCAGCAGGGACTTGTATGCAGGAACCATAAGCACGCTGATATAGTCTGATTAGCTGAGGTGGGGGCAGGGTAGGGCCTTGTAGGCGTCAGGAGCGCTTGTGTAAACATTGTCCAAACAGCTTCTCCCTTTAAGTAGCAAAGTTCACATTCTGGGAGAATTTTGAGAGAAATTACTTCAAGTTGGCATGATTGAAGTCTCCAGCAATAATGAAAAATGCCTCTGGGTGCGTCGTTTGCAGTTTGCTGATGATCTCGTAGAGTTCCGCTAGCTCCTAGTTAGCATTTGCGCTAGGCAGGGGACAGACGGCAACCACCAGCATGCAACTGTATTCCCTCGGCAGGTAGAAAGGCCGGCAACTTACTGATAAAACCTCTATTAGCGTGGAACAGTGTCGCACGACTGAGGCAGCGTTTGTACACCACTCTCTGTTCACATAAAGACACAGTCGACCCCCCTGCCCGCGGGTCTTACCGGACATATGTGGTAAGCTGCTGCTATCTGGGTGTCCAATTTGAAGTACTCTCCAATTATCTGAGAAAATAATTCAGTGATTAATTTCACTGGGTTTGGGCTTGTACTGTTTTCAGGGTAACCTTCAATTCTGATATTATTTCTTCTATATCTGTCTTCCAGCATAGATAGTCTATCTCCAGGCACTTTGCATTCAGATTTTGTAGCCATCATATTTTCTTCAGTAGCAGAAGCCATTTTTTTGACTATTTCAACTTTAACATTATACAAAGTTATTGTCTGTTATTCCTGCATTTTTAACACTCTTTAATTTAATATTGTTTTTTTATCAGTATGCTGCTACTGGAGTATGTGAATTTCCCCTTGGGATTAATAAAGTATCTATCTTTCTATCTATACAGCCTGCACATTCACACTACTGATTCTGCCTCACATCACTCAGGTTTGAGGAACATCATCTGCACTCACTTTCCCTCACTCTGTAAGTCAGGATCCTTTTGGATACTAACCAGTAGGCCACACACATCGGACAATGCATTTGACGATACTCTGCACCAGAATAAACAGTGCCACCCATTAGCACTTGGAGGAAAAGGTTGCAGATGAGATGAAAATATATTTGACAATGACATAAATGGCACTGGCTGGCAAATGTTATTTATTCTGCAATTGTTTTTGTTAAGCAAATCCCAAAGTTTAGCTGCAGAACTATCAAACCTGGGCATGATCTGTCTTCTGATATTAATGAAATCTTATCAGTCTCACCTTAGAAGTCAAGGGTGGAGATGAATTATCTGGAGACAGTGTACTCTTAATCTTCACATTGCCTTTTAATAATGGTACAAATCATTGGGATTTCAAACTTTTGCTCTTCTCTTTTCTCTCCTGACCTTAGAATGAATGTGTTGTCACTCATGACAGGCCCATTGTCTGGTATATACTGTGTTCTGTCACACTGGCCAGAACATAGGATGGAGTGACGAGGCAGTTGCCTCAGGCAAAACTGTGTTTAGGGTGCCATTTTCTATACAAGAGTATTTTTTCTATATAATGAAATAATGATGTAAAACAATTAAGAGTTAGGTATTACTGATTGCCTTTTCATCATTTTAGGTCATTCATTGCATTTCATCTGGTTAAATCTGAAGGAAAACAAAGCGTTCTAAAAATTTTGAATGGTAATGTATAAAGAATCAAGCTGAACTGAATTTAAATATTAGCAGTATCCAAGACTACAGAAAGGACTCCTTTTTGCTCTCCGCGGGAATAGCTCTGCTGCGAATGCTGCTCCCATCATGAAGGGGATGGGGGAAAGCCCTCGGGAGCCCCATTCTCAGAAGAGTTGAAACCGTTGGAGAACCAATAGGGTCATGTGTATTGGGGATTGGAACTGGTGTGGTGCTGAGGCGTCACCTGCTGCACGGCAGCACTCGGGTCCCTGTTTGAGGTGGCCCATATGGGTGGGAGCATGGAATGTCTTGTCTCTCCAGCTAGATGATCATCTTCCTCTGCTGTTGGAGGAGCTGCATAAACTCCGCATTTCAGTGGCGGCACTCTCTGAGGTGTGCAGACCGGGACTGGCCAGATCTCTGTAGGTGGATACACCTTTTATTGGTCTGGTTGGTCTGATGGCTGTCATACTCAGGGAGTAGCTGTTTCTGTAGCAGATTGGCTTCTACCGATGGTGTCTGATGTCACTCCTTTCAACGAGCGTATTATGGGACTCAGATTACGGCACTCCCTGGGTGCCTTGTCTGTTGTCTCAGTGTATGCTCCGACCGCGATGAATGATGTCTCAGCGAGGGAGACATTTTATTTGCAGCTATGCTCTGTGATTGAAGGGTGCCCATGAGGTGACACTCCTCTGGTCATGGGCGACTTCAATGCAGCCACTGGCACTGACAGGGCTGGCTGTGAGGATTGTCTTGGTCCCCATGGGTCTGGTGACCACGGTGAAAATGGCTCCATGTTCCTTGACTATGCAAAAGGTCAGGGGCTGCGAATCACTGGATCCTGGTTCCAGCACCCTGAATCACATCATTGGACTTGGTACACCAATACTGGTGGTGCGGTGAAGGAAATCGATTACATCCTTGTGGGCAGACACTGCAGGCTCTTGCAGAACTGCAGGGTCTACAGAAGTGCCCAGTTTGTGAATTCTGACCACAGACTTGTTGCTACTCTTAGGATCCAGCTTAGGTCCAGTAGGTTACCACCTACTAGGAAAATGAGCCTGGACTTGGCCAGACTCCAAGACCAGGCTGTTTCTAATGAGTCTGCACGCAGTTTGTGTGAGGAACTTTCAGATCTAGGTACGACTGCCGATCCTAATGTGACGTGGGAGACCTTCCACGACAAGACCCTGAAGATTGCTGAGGGTTGTGTTGGTGTTCCCAGTGTTCCCAGAAGGAGGTGTTTTATCTTGCAGGGCACCCTGGATATCATCGAGAGGAGTCGCAACGCACGGCTCAATGGCAACTCTGGTCTGTACCGGGAACTGAGAAGGATGGCTGCGAAGGCTCTGAGGGAAGATAAAGAGGCGTTTGTTAGAGGAATCTGTGAGCAAGTGACACACCATCTGTGGTCTAGCGACCCAAGTCCTGCTTACAGAGGAATCAAAGCATTACGCACATCTGAATCTGTTCCTCGGAGAGTCACAGTCAGGGCAGCTGATGGAACGGTCCTTACGGATGACACTGCAGTTGTGACCCGCTGGGCTGGCTACTTTGAGCAGTTGTTCAAAGCTGATCATCCGGCTAGGACGTTGGATATCTCTGGGTCCATGGTTCTTGATGCTGATCCTCCAATCCTCCAATCTCTCACTGAGATTGCACAGGTGGTGAACCAGCTGAGGGGGGAAGGGCTGCAGGGATCTGTGGTATCCGGGGTGAACTTCTCCAGGTTGGTGGTAAGGCTGTCCTCCTGGCATTGCGAGCAATCTTTGTTTCCATTTGGGAGACTGGCATCATCTCAACTGACTGGACAAAGGGACTTGTCGTCCCTATCTGGAAAGGGAATGGTGATCGCCTGGATTGCAGCAACTACAGGGGGATAACACCGCTCTCAGTGCCGGGTAAGGTCCTTGCTAGGGTCGTCCTCAATAGGATCCGTGATCACTTGCTCACCTACCAGAGACCGGAACAGTCTGGTTTTACACCTAAGAAGTCTACCATCGACCGCATCCTGGCACTGAGGGTTCTCATAGAGCACAAACGCGAATATCGGCAGAGTTTCTTTGCAGCCTTTGTCGATTTTCACAAAGCGTTCAACTCAGTTGATCGAGCTGCCCTGTGGGACATCCTGAGGGTTCATGGGATCCCCTCAAGGTTGCTGGATATCATGGCTGGCCTGTACACTGGTACTGTGAGTGCTGTGCAGAGTGGAGGCAGGACCTCTGCGTTTTTCCCAGTGGATTCTGGGGTTTGTCAGGGGTGTGTTCTTGCTCCTACTCTGTTGAATGCTTGTATGGACTGGGTGTTGGGCAAGTTTGTGGGGTCCAGCGGCTGTGGGGCATTTGTTGGTGAAGAAAGATTGACGGATCTTGACTTTCCTGACGATGCTGTGATCTTCACGGAGTCAATGGAGGCTCTGATCGGGGCACTCGAGACACTGAGTGAGTGTCTGGACTTGCGGGTGTCCTGGATAAAAACCAAGATCCAGGCCTTTAATGACCTCTTGGGCACAGCCATCAGCAGTGTGTCTGTTTGCGGAGAGAGTGTTGACCTTGTTGAGAGGTTTACTTACCTTGGCAGTGACATTCATGTTTCTGGTGACTTTTCCAATGAAGTCAGTAGACGGATTGGGAGAGCATGGGGGGTCATGAGGTCGCTGGAAAGGGGTGTGTGGCGCTCCCGATATCTATGCAAAAGGACGAAGGTCCAAGTCTTTAGAGTCCTGGTACTTCCTGTCTTGCTATATGGTTGTGAGGCATGGACGCTTTCCAGTGACCTGAGACGAAGACTAGACTCCTTTGGTACTGTGTCTCTGTGGAAAATCCTTAAGTACCGTTGGTTTGACTTCATGTCGAATGAGCGGTTGCTCATGGAGTCCCGAATGAGGCACATCACCTGCATTGTGAGGTAGTGTCAGTTACGGCACTACCGCCATGTGGCGCATTTCCCCGAGGGTGATCCGGCTCATGGGGTCCTACTTGTTGGGGACCCAATTGGTTGGACCAGGCCAAAGGGTCACCCTGTCACCCTTTGGCCTGTGGCAGATGGAGGGTCATTTCCGGAGGGTAGTACTGGACCGCATGTCTGCCTGGGGGGTTGCCAACCAGGATCCCGAGTTGTTTTGCCGTGTAGTGGGTGTGGCAACTCACTGTACCAGTGCATGCTCCCCAACCTGACTTGACTTGTATCCAATACTGTTGTATTTTTATTTGTCATGATGAGAGCAATTTTAAACTGATTTACACATACAACTCATTTGGAGAACTGCGAAGCAGTGACATGTTCAGTGTTACATATTGTCACAAACATACTCACTTGCATCTTTTATTTTTTCTGTCAAAGCTGAAGCCTTGAAGGTAGGTGAGCCAAAACCGTTTACCACCACTAGGGGGCAGCGAACAGCCATCTTGCCGTTGTAGGTTTTTCTCTGCATGAACTTACCTAGTTACAGTATTAATGCTTTTTATTTGGACCATTTAATTTGCAATAGAAGAAGAGAGTGTTTACTAGTCAAATATGATGTATTATATATTTTTGTAAATTAATACATGTTCCAGTTGACACATGGATCAATGCTTAAGACTTTGGATAGATGTTGATTTTATGTCTTGTTTAATGGCAGACACTAAAGGTAATGCAGACAGTTCATTTTTATAATTTGTGTATCTGTCACTAACCTATCTTAATGTAGCTAAATTAGTCAGGTTTTCAATTTTATAAATGTTTGCATGCTATTTGTGTTTATCTTTTTCGAATGAGAGACATAATCACATGTGGACAGTCTGGTTTTGGCTTTAATAACTCAACCCTAGTTGGTAAATGTTAAATCACAGATCTGGCACAGTGACCACACAGCTCTAGCAGAGTGGGTTCAGATCAGACCACTCATTGTTGGTGTGGAGTTAGCAGGTTCTCCTTATGTCTTGTTTTTTCCAATTAATCAAGTGTCCTTTCACAGCCCAAAGACATAAAGGTTAAGTGGTGACTCTGAACTGGGCAATGTGGCTGTCAACTGATGCCATGTCCATGGTTGGCACCCTCCTCAAGGTGGAGGCTCCAGAAGCAGAACAATGCAATATTTGACTAAGCAAATAAATTGACAGAAAGGCAATCTCATGAAGCAGATGGAGAAAACCTATTATGATAACATATGTTCTCATATTATAAATTTCTGTGGCATATATCATTATTCTTTTGGTTACATCCGGGATTTTGTGAAGAAAGAAACTGAATTTTGATGTGCTTTTATTTTTGTGTGATATTCATTGCATTCATTCGAAAAACTATTTGCATATGTGACAGTTGGCCACTGACACATGTTTTATAATTTGGGATTTAACATTTCTTTATAATTTAAAATATAATTACTGTATAACACAAAAAAACGTCTCACCAAAAGAAAAGTAAATGCACCATGCATTGGACCATCTGTTAGTCTTTGTTATGTAATTTCTTATAAGTTTAGCTGATAATAATCTGGCAGAACATTATTAGACATATAACCAGTGGCTCCATTAGCCAAACTGAGGCCCTCGGCTGAATCTTCTTCTTGGCAGCCCCACCCATCAGACTCCCCTCTCCCTGAATCCACTACATTAGTATTTCTTATGACAGCTGTAATTTAAACAATAAATATTTAAGTAAATAAAGAAGAACTCACTACACAATTATAATCTTTTAATGTCAAATAAACATACTTTCTTTAAAATAATCCAAACTTGAAAGTTAATGTTTAGCAGTTTCTTCAGTCTCTTTGTTGCATAGGCAAAGTCCTAGGTCATCATATGACAGCTTCTGTGCAAGGTCTGCAGTGATGCTCATGGTAGTCAAGCTGCTCTTACATTCTTGTGTGTCTGGATGAGCTTAAGTTTTAAAACTTTGCTCAGCAGATGCAACTGCAACTGGGAGGGTAACTGCAATCCAGAAGTCAACCCTTAGATCTGGACATCAGTGGTATTTAGATTAGATTAGAATAGATTAGATAAACTTTACTAATCCTGTGGGGAAATTTAAATGCATACAGCAGCAGAAACATAAAAAACAAGGATACAGACTTGCAGGACAATAATACAGCCAATCAATAAATAAGTAAATAAATAAAGAAATAAATATTGTGCAGACTTTTCAAAATGAATTTAAAGGATTTGTCAGGAGAAACCATTGAACTGTCTGATAGGAGTAGGAAGAAAAGACCCCCAGGGGCTCTTCTTAGTACACTATGGTGGAATGAGTCTGTGGCTTAAAGTGCATCAAGAGAGTGCCTTCTGTAGGGGGTGGAGGGGATTTTTATTGATGGCACCCAGTTTTGCCATCATCCTCTTTTCCACAGCAGCTTCCAGTGTGTCCAGGGTTCACCCTGTGATGGAACAGGCTTGCCTTAAAAGTTTATTCAGGCATTGTGCTTCTTTTGGCTCAGGTTGCTTCCCCAGGAGACTGCAGCATTGAACACTTATTTTAAGTTCTGTTTATAATGTGCTTTTTATTTATTGTTTGTTTGGTGACCTTGAGTGCTTAGAAAGGTGTCTTTGTATAAATAAAATGTTTTATTATTATTAACACCACACTGGCTACCATAGGCTGGTAGAACATTTCTAACAGCTTGCTGCACACATCAGAAGACCCGAGTCTCTTTAGATAGATAGATAGATAGATAGATAGATAGATAGATAGATAGATAG
>JANRMT010062856.1:38691678-38815236 GCA_026402145.1 Polypterus bichir lapradei
AATTACATTAACAATCATGTTACGTTATTTTTAAAATATTTCCTTTTCTTTTTCATAACTTCTTTAACACACTACTTCTCCGCTGCGAAGCGTGGGTATTCTGCTAGTAATAATAATAACAATGGTCCAGGTATCTATGTACTGTTACTCTTTGTTACTTCATATAGGCAATAGTATCGCCTATGACATGAGATACAATAACAAAAACTATTTTAATTCTACTAGTACTACTACTACTAATAATAATAATAATTATCTGCCTATCTTCTATATAATAAAACACTCAGGTCTGTTTGTCCAGTCCCTCTGAGCAATCTATTTTGTCAGTTTGCCTTTGCTGTGATTAGTCAGTCCGACTTTGGTGACATGATCAAAAGAGAAAGTGTGATATACACGAGGAGGAGTTAAAAGTGTATGAGGCCCACTGAGAGAGTCTCCTTCAAAGAAGTCAAGTATAAAACCAGAAAGGAGGTGTGAAGGACATCTTGAATATAATGAGAAATTCTGAGAAGCAGGCTTTACGAGAACATGCTCAAGGGAGGGACTGGCAGTTAAGAAAAGTTCACACACACATGAACTACTAATGATTCTTGGGAACAAAAAAATCAAAAAAGAGATCTTCTTAGTATCTTTTGGGTTTTTTTTCTTGACAACAATAAGATCAGAAAAAAAATAAAATGGAGACATTTGGAGTCCCCTGCTTTTCAGGTTTTTCTCCTGAGACAAAAAAATCTCCCAGTATTGTCAAAATTGCCTCCTCTAGAGTTCCATTAGAAATCTCAGCAAAGTCATAAAATTGGCTCATATTTTCCAAGTAGTGACTGAAAGTTTTTTTTTTCAGTTTGAAACTATTTGCATTATGTGCTCAGTAATAAATGGCGAAATGTATGAACAGATGTTTATAGTAATAAAACACTTTACTATGACTACAAAACAATATTAATAGTATTAGTTGCTTCAATGTATATTGCTTTGCCGCATTTTACTCATTCTAGTAGAAAATGCAGGCAGTGTGGTGTAATGGCTAAGACTCTGGACTTCAAATCCTGAAGATGTGGGTTGAAATCTCACTACTTGACACCATTGTTTGACCATGAGCAAGTCTCTTCACCTGCCTGTGCTACAATTGGAAAAACAAATGAAATGTAACCAGTCATTTCTAAAATTCTGTAAGACACCCATTTAATAAGTAAAAATATAAAGTCTTAAAGGAGATTAAAACAAGACTAGAAAGAGATCTCATAGAACCGACTCCATTTAAGTCAGTTGTATCTCATGTCTGCCAAGTCTCATGAGCCATCAAAGATCAACCTTTGAGCAGAAAAATTATCATATGAGAATAATATGGTGTGTGGGTCACAAACTTGCACTAGAGAGAAGGAACTAAGTCCAGGTTTCCGAGAAAATCAGCTTTTTCGTTGTGAAGACAGGAACAGTCTCAAGCATTTTTATTCAAATGCCAGCTGTCATTTTCCTCACTCAAACAAACAGCAAGCAAACAGAGACGCTGACAGTCTTTCTGCTTTAGCTCCCTTCTTCAGATTAAAAGAAAGCCTCCATCATCAAGCAGGTTCACCAGCTACTAGTCAGAGGCTGGAGCAAACGTATTCTGGAGAAAACATGAAGAAAGTGAGTACATGGCCAGGATAGCGGCTGGTTTTAAATGTTCACCAACAATTACAAATTATCTAAACTTCATTTGTCTTTCCAGTGACAGCAGATAATAATAAAGCATTAACTAAATCAGTAACGTTTGCTATCAATAAAATGAGCCAACAATTGAAGTTAATCTAAGGTATTTGATCTTGTTTTTTGATTGGACGGTGCTTTCCCACGATTCAGTCAATAACTAACTGGTAAGTAAGAGAGCCTGTATGTTGGTGAAATTCAGAAACATGTTCTCAAAGCAGCCACACTCTGAACACTTCATTTGTTGACTAACGTTAGCAGCCTTCAACAACATGTGTAGGTCTTGAGGTCTACATCGTGGTAATAAATAATCGGCTAGCTACTGCAAAATCAGATATCAAAAATATCCTCTGTTTCTCCAGTAAACCATATGGTTGTGGCAACTGATATAATGTTAGCTCGCTTACTGTGACATGGATAAATTTCAGTTTCTAAATAAAACTGCAAGTGCAACACAAGTTACTTCTTCATGCTTTCATTTTTTTCTTTTTTGAGCTCTTGACTGGTGTTGACTTGAAGCCATCGTTCTGCTCATTAATGGAAAATGATCATAACAGGTGACAGTCAACAATGTTAAAATGATGTTCCACGAACCAGCAATAACCCCAGCAGGGTCAAGCTTCAGAGCTCCGCTCTGTTGAGGAGGTAGTTGTTTTCCATTATACCTCAGTGATGTTAAACTATGGTTAAGATTTGCATTGTGGGAGGTTTATCTGGCTCTTGTAACAAAAATGTGGCTGTCCAGCGGAGTTCCTAAATCGCGAAGAAACAGGTCTAAAGCCCCGCACCTCTCCCTCACTAGGTTCTTTGATTATGGGCCCATACATCATACGTAACATGTGTTTATGAAGTGGTGGCTCTGCATATTATATTTAAATAAATGATGAACTCAAGCTCTGAATTCACCAATAAAAAGTCCGAAACCATACAGCTAATCTGAGTTGATTATCCCTCACTAATTCTAACACAAGAGTATTTTTGTCAAAGAATGGATATGTCTGAGTATGACGTCACATAAATACAGTACATGTGGTTAGCAACAGGTATTTTCAATATTTTCCAACATGACACCACAGTGACATCACAACAACAATAAAAATAATGAAAAATGAAAAAAACTATCCATAAATGGCATGAATTCTCAATAATTCATAACACAATAATTATACCAATGCTACTTGGATGATCTTCAGCTCCCAACAAACAGGTAACTTAATAATTGTTTCAGAAAATACATGTAAAGATATATGAATGAGCCCAACTGTAACCATCTACTGATACACAAAGGAAAAGGGGGTTGCAGAGAACTTAGCCTATTTGTACGTGCAATTTCAGAGCTGTCCCATATGCCAGAGAATGAGAGATCTCCTAATTTAGGGATCATCAAATCTCAACTTGATGTTATTTTGGAGAATCTAGGTGAATAGGATGGATGAGCTTGTTGGGCTTGTAGCATTCCAGCCGGACTTTATTCAGACGATGCACTCAATAATCATGACGAATGGACCATGGTGGGGTATTCCAACACATTTATTCACAAATTACCATAGACACACCGTAAGAGCTGTTCGCCTTCCAGCTAGATGCTAATTTAAAGATGAATGGAAAACGATAACTTTCTCATTAACCTTTTCTGGTGAGCAAACAGTAGCAGTTCGAACTTCCTTCCCGGAAGTTGCCCATTCCCCATTTCAAAATAAGAGTCTAATGAACATTATAAGGTATAATTCGTTCAGGGATTTAAGTATCTAAAATATATCAAATAGAACAAATAATCTGGGTCATTTACAGGGCTGAACCACCTGATGTCGTCACAATTGTTCTAATGTTCTAATTGCTCTCTATGAAAAGAAATTCTTTTGTGTCTTTGTAACTGTTTTGTGGTGTAGAGTGTCCAGGAAAGGCACTTTAACCTTTAAGGTTCTTTTTGTATTGGTGGAGAAGTTAAAACTGGAAATGCCTAAATTGTTAGCCTTGATTCGTAGATACGCCCTGCAAAACTTACCTATTCAACATTAACCCAGCACACACAAGCTCAAATACAAAGCAAGAAAATCTCAACACTGGCTGAGGCTAGCAACTCAACTTCGGTACCTTATCAGGGGCTAGAAGCTGCTGCATACATGAGTTTTGCTTATGTGTCAATTGCTTCACCTGAAAGGACTACACTACAGAATAGCCCAGCAAAATCCAAGAACCTCAACTCCTGTCGGTTTTTTGTATCCCAATGACTACTGTGAAAGGGCAGCACAATCTAACAGATGCCAAGATCTAATTGCTACCTCTGACAGTACGTAACCAAAATGGACATTATTTGTTTTATTAACAACCATGACAGGACAACTTTAGCTAGCATTACTCAAACTATTTCAGTGAGTAGTTTTTTTTACTACTAGGACAAACCAGGCGTAAATGTTAGATATGAAAACATTGTCAGGGATGCCAGGGGCAACGACCCGGCTGGGACGCCATGAGGGACCGGATGTGGGTCTACGCCCACCCTGGATCACGTGGGGGCAGCCTTCCTGGTTGCTCTGGGGGCCACGGGTACAGGGCATGGAAGCTCCACCCTGTAGGGGCCCGTGGTCACCGCCAGGAGGCGCCCCAATGCCTTGGGGACCTGTTACCCCAGCACTTCCGCCACACCAGGAAGTGCTGGGGGGAAGATTTAGGACGGCGCCCGGAGAGCTGCCGGGAGGACAGCCGGCACTTCCGCCACGCTGGGGCGTGGCCAGAGGGGGAATGCCGGGAACACCTGGTGCTCATCCGGGGACTCTATAAAAGGGGCCGTCTCCATTCATTCAGGGTTGGAGTCGGGAGGAGGAAGGACGAAGCACAGAGGAGGGGTGGAGGTGGCCGGAAGAAAGGCATTTGTGGCCAGGACTTTGGATTTGGGGTATTGTGCACTGAACTGGGTCTTAGTGACCATTATTTGGGTCTGTGTGACTGTTGCAAATAATTGTAAATATTGTAAATAAACGTGTGGTGGTTGTGAAACATGTCCGCCTGTCTGTGTCCGGGTTGGCTCCACAACATACAACCTGAATGTTTCAAATCAGGGTCACACGGCAAGCTTCATTTCAGGTGGCTATGGCATTTGTTGTTGCAGTCTTTGGTTTCTTAAACCAGGTGTGATGTTTGGGAGCAAAGAGGCAGTCTGTTAGGGCTCTATTCAATAAGGGTGCGCACAAAAAGGCGAGCTTCAAAAGGGCGACCTCAATTGAGAGCGGTGAATAAAGGCGTTTGTAGATAATTTAGTTCAAATGGCTCTGGAATATGTGAAGAGCAACAAAGGTGCAGCTCTACTTGTAGTTGAAGGCTACACATTCAGAAAGGAGAAAACTATCAATGGGAAACACATCTGGAAATGCACTGAATATAGGATTGGAAAATGTTAATATTCTTGCTTTCCCCTTTTTATACGTTCAATCATTGCCTTTATCTAATAAATTTTCTTCACAAATTTGTTCCAGAAATAGTTCATTAGAAGTTCATGCATTAATTAATTGGATGTTTTAATATTCTTGCTTTCCCCTTTTTATATGTTCAATCATTGCCTTTATCTAATCAATTTTCTGTAATCATTTTGTTGCGTTTGCCTTTATTCGCTGCGCCCAATTGAGGTCGCCCTTTCGAAGCTCGCCTTTATTTACGTGCCCTTATTGAAGGATACCGTCTGTTGGTAGTAAAGTCAGACTGAGCTGCCTTCTCTTTGGCAGCTCTCTCTCTCTCTCTCTCTCTCTCTCTCTCTCTCCTAGTCTTGGTAGTCATGATGTCTCTATAGCAGCACCTTTTTAACCCTTAAACCTCCAGAACCAGCTAAAGATGGTTCCCCGTGCAATTTGCCAGCATGCCGGTGTGGTATGAGTCCACAGCTCAAATTGAAAAACCCAGTTTTAAACAGATAATCTGCGCACTCGTGGCTTAAAGAAGGGGCGTGGTACTGTGGCTGGAGTGGTTCCCAGGAGCTTTGTGATGCGGGTGGTCCTCGCTTAAGTGCACAGGTGAGGAGTTGTCCGCATCCGTAATTGATGCCGGGAGCTGCTAATCTCCACACCTGAGCCACGTCCCCATTATATTTAGTAGTAGTGGCAGGAGAGGGTGAAAAAAAAAAAGAAAAAGAAACGGAGGTTAAGGAAGAAGGCAGCTGGAAGTGAGGGAGCCAGTGTGTGTGTGTGAGAAAAGGAGCGAGCGCAGACTCCCGATGTATGCAGGCAGCTGGGAGAGGCGGGCCCTAGCGGGGTGTTTGGCCGACGGTAGTGGTTGCTCCTGCTGAGTGCTTGTACGGAGCAGGAGTGACCAGGAGAAGGTTGGCTCGCCGCAGCAAAGGCAGTGGGAGTCGGAGATTTGGGGGGGAATCCCTAGCGTCAGTGTCCTGGCCGTTGGAGGAAGACAAGTCTCGGTCTGGCAGGGGCTGAACGAAGCCAGGGATCGGGAGGCCACCAGACCCGTCGAGTGAAGAAAGTCAGCTGCTGGTATAGACTCCCCTGGAGGTATAGCCTGGATGGGAGAAGCACGGGGGTCACCAGCAAAAGAATGCATCAATGTTTGTTTTTAAAGAGTGCTTCCAGCCATTGTTTTTATAAATCTATTTATGATTTTTACCTCCATGATTTTCACTAGCTTTTAATGGAATTATTTAATGACTTATTTGAAGCGCTGCACTATTTGGACACTGTTTTTGGATTTGTTGATTTTAATACAAGCACGTTTGCACTTTTTTGCACCATTCCCTTGCTTCGTTGTCTCGCTGTCCAGCTCAGCAACATTACCGACGGAGTCCGGTTTGGTAGCTCCACAGACGTCAGATGGGAGCGTGGAGCAGAACCTGCATCGTCACAGCCGGAGCCAAGTATATTCAGCGACTTACATTCATTGAATGCCGCAATGTGCTATAATCGCTTCCCAGCAATAATAATCACTTGCAAAGCCACAGCACCATACATCACCGCAGTTGTAGACCGAGAAGGGTACTGCTGCAGACCGGAGACATTATGGGTGGATCTGAAGGCAGGATAACTGTGAATCAAATTCGACTACAGCAAATCATATTGTGCTAATTCATAACTTTGACAAATGAGATTGTTGTTCCTCTATGACAATCAAAAACTCACCTGTCCAATTATCAGTGTTTGAAGTTGTCTATCAAGTGTAACTTTAACCAATCGTTTCATAGTTCGTGATCCCTACCTCTTTGAGTTTCCGCCTTATAGAGGTTCCTCTTAAATAACCTGCCTTTGTACCAAGCGACGAAACTCCATTAAACGAAAGGAGACAAAGAAGCTGTGGCCACGAAACTCCATTAGACAAAAGAACAAGCAACGAAACTAATTCATTGTATTTTTGACAATGAAAGTAAGTGTGCTTCGAAATTAAAACGTTTGAAATTTGCAGTTTTTTACGTTTTTTTTAATAACCTTGTTTTGCATGGTTATGTTTGTAAAGTGAACCATACGTTTGTGTTAATAATCATTTTCACTGTAGTAACTGTTTTATATTCAAGCTTGAAGTGGACCGGCACACAGCGGTACCGGCAACTCTTCAAATTCCACAAGGCAAGTTCCACAAAAACTCCTCGACTGTGCATGGAAAACGAAAAAAAAAACTTTTACAAGCATCTTAGAAATGCTTGATAAGTTACCCTGTCGTGAAGCAGGCTTTTGATAAAGTTCAGATTGACTACAGTGGTGCACGATATTACCTTTTTTTCTTTTCAGTTTAGTTCCTTATGTTGGAGTAATGTGTCTAAATTGTAATACCAAATAATCTGCGATGTTTTTGTACCGTCAATTTCAATATAATTTCATGGTAGTTTTGTGCTGATGATGCCTGCCATTTCTAAACTGTTAAAGACTTCCCTGCGATGGGCAGTGCGCCACTAAATTATACGTGACTCAGACTGACAGTCACAATGTTCACAGAGCCTTTCAATTTAATTATAAGTGACATTTATATATTTTTTTCCTTTCAGTCCGCTTGCTACAAGAATATCTTCTGGAAATTTGATGTTAATGAAAAATAAGGTAAATTGCAAACAGCCATTTGTTAAACTTGTAATTCACTTGTAGTGTTTGACTTTCACGTATCTTTTTTCTTTCCTTCTTTTCCTAGGACATCCCTGCTGGTTCAGTAGACTGTGAAATAGACCTGTTGATGGTATTTGAATATTAACTGTAAGCTTTATGTAACTTTACATTTGTGTTTAGATTGTATATGATTTCAGTACTTTATCTCTTATCCTCTGTCAGTATGCTCTTTATCTGACTATGGAGGAACCCTTTGATTTTACTGTCAGTCTTTTAAAGATGCTGATCATGTATTTTTTTTTTTCTTCATGTTTGGCACACCTTTAATTGTGGCATTCATTTAACGTGTCCTCCACTATTAATGACACCCCTTATAAAAATGTTAATTTTAAAAATATTTATTTCTTGATGAGGACTTTGTTTTTCTTTGAATGAAATTGTTTCAATTAAAAGTCAGATGTTTCTAATGTTTTCAGTGCAAGATGACATTTCTTCAGCAAACAGGGATTTTTTTTCTAACCCTTCTTACTAATTTTTACAAGGGGTGCCAATAATAGTGGAGAGCACTGTATATATCCTTTTTATCTTTGGATGACCTGCCTGTGACTTGCATATTACTTTAGGTAGTGTCCAGATTGGTGTATTCATAATACTGTGCTCTGAAATAGATGTATTCTAAAAAACTATTGAGATGACCACCAACAAGAGTTTTTGTAATGAACCACAGAGTAATTCTCACAGTTTGAACTCTATTCCAAAGTGTCCACTTTTATGAGAAAATGGGAGTGTTCAGACCAAAACCAGACAGCTTGCACAAGACAAATACTACATATGACAATTTGACGTATTTATTTGTGTGTCCACAGTGTCTGTGTGGCTGCAGAGATCAGCAGGGCCTCCAGGAGGACTCGGCATGAAAAACTGTTGGAGTTCATTGTAAAGGGCCATGGAGCAGATGATCACTTGCTGGTAACTTAGTTCAGATAACAAGTAAAACTTTGTTATTATAATATACAGTATAGCAAAGAGCTATGATGACTTTATAGCACCAAACTCTTGTATTTGCTTGTCCAACAGGCTGTTGTATCTGAAAAGGTGTCATCCAATTGGTTTAAAAATTATGAAGATCCTAAAGGTCACCGAGTAATGACCTTTATACAGTAGAAGATGAGGAGCTGACAGATGGCCTCTACAACTGCCTGATGAAGTGCTGTCAAGAGCTGTAGGCGCTTTTGAGAAGATCGTCGGATTTCACATCATTCTGGATGTGCTGATGCCAGAGACTCATTTGGCTTCAGTGAATCTCTAATGAGTACAGAAAGTGTCTCTATGAGCAACGTCCTCTCTGTTTCTGTATTTATTAAAGCTCTAGGAACAGTTGAGAGGATTTCTCTACCAGAGGCAGAAGGTCTGTTCATTGATGGACCAGCAGACATTGAGTGGTATGTCATGTGGTGTTGGGGAGCAGACAGTCCTTTCTCTATTTTCGGCACCATTCTTCTGTTAATCAGAACACCATTTTACTTGTAGTGAATTTAGACAAGTATATAAACTAAATAAATATAAATGTAAATATATGTTGTGGTGTATGGCCGGCCGTTTATCCCAGCCAATACCTCCAAGCCGCCAGGTGGAGCCCTCCCTGCAGTATGGAGGTCCCCCGAAGACCAGCAGGGCATCATGGACATTGCAGTTTTTATAAACCACCCTGCTGGATGCCATGGGGGGCCACTAGGAGACGCTGCAGGGGGAACAACGGTTATTTACCCTACGCCCCGGGAGTACATCCGAGTCACATGGATAAGGGGAATGACGTGCTTCCAGGGTGAAGAAAAGGACTTTTTACTTGACCCAGAAGTTATACAGGATCACATGGACTGAGGATTGGGAACACTTCCGGGTCAGGGAATATAAGGACTCTGGGAACTCCAGAGGACGAGCTGAGCTGGGTGGTAGGAGGGCAACGTGTCTGGGAGTGTGGAGGATTGTATTATTGTGATTGTTTATTATGAGTATAGTGGAGGAGAGGGTGCTTTGTGCACTGTGGAAGATTAATAAAGTCAACTATTGGACTTTTATCTGGTGTCTGGAGTCTTGGACAGGGGATCAAGGGAGCGATACTGCCCCCTCTCTGTCACAATGTTTAAAGTGAAATTTAAAATACGCATTAATACACTTTTAGTATTGGTAAATATTTTTTTTTTAAAGTGAGCGAACTTGTGTTTCAAACTGTTGCAGTACGAGGACATCACTGAGGCATTTAAACTTGGGATTCCATCTCAATGCCTCCTCTAATAAACATGTCACTTGCTTTGTTTGTCTTTTGCTTTTTTTATTTCTGAGTGTTAAACTGACTGTGCTTAGTAGAGTTGTATATATTTGATTTAACTATTGATGTAAATAATAAAGGAAACTTTGTTGATTAAGTTCTGTATATTTGAAATTGTCTGTATCTGTTTTTAGCCAATTCATGCCATCTGCATTTTTTCTTTAATTTTTATAACTGCATTGTACAGTTTTATTACTTTTTTGAACATTACAAGCAAACATGTCTATCCCCATTACATTGTTCTTTTATTTACATATAATAGACGTGGACATGCTTTAGTATATTCTCTGATCAGTCTGTTTGTTAGAATGCACAAAGAAGATTAATTTTTCTTTCAGTTCAACTGACCCATCATTTTTTTAATTGTAAATATTTCTTGAAATGGTTGTACAATTTATTCAGAATAATTATAAATTAAATTTTGTTTTTGTTAGTGACAATACTGAGTGTTTTAACTTGTGCTGGCCCAATCAACTCGTGTATTAACACAACTAGAATTGATGGGGAAAAAATCCTGCTAGATATCTCTACTGCTATGGACTGATATGGTGATGTGTTAGGAATGAAAGGATGGAAATGAAAATGATCAACCTACAGAAAGAGGGCTGAATTCAAAAATCAAAGGGAATAAATGATGCAGCAGGCAGGCGGTAGAGTCCATTTTGCCAAAATTTCATTGCAGTGACTCCAAATCGTACTCAGTAGTTTGTTTGGCCCCCATGTGCTTGTATGCTTGCCTGACGACGTCCTAATGAGATGACAGCTGGTGTCCTGGGGGATCTCCTCCTAGATCTGCACCAGGGCATCACTGAGCTCCTGGACAGTCTGAGGTGCAACCTGGTGGAGTTAGATGGACCAAAACATCATGTCTCACCCAGAGGTGTTCTATTGGATTGAGTTCAGGCGAGTGAGCATGGTATCAATTCCTTTATCCTCTCGGGCATTGTCGTGCACCAGGAGGAACCAGCATAGGGTCTGAGAATGGGTCCAAGGATATCATCCCAATATCTAATAGCAGTCAAGGTGCCGTTGTCTAGCCTGTAGAGGTCTGCGCGTCCCTCCATGGATATGCCTCCCCAGACCATCACTGACCTACCACCAAACCGGTCATGCTGAACAATGTTACAGGTAGCATAAAGTTCTCCATGGCTCTCCAGACCCTTTCACGTCTGTCACATTTGCTCTCATCTGTGAAAAGTACAGGGCACCAGTGGTGGACCTGCCAATTCTGATACTCTATGGCAAATGCCAATCAAGCTCCATAGAGGACACTGGGCCCTCAGACCACCCTCATGAAGTCTGTTTCTGATTGTTTGGTCAGAGACATTCAAACCAGTGGCCTGCCTGCTGGAGGTCATTTTGTAGGCTCTGGTAGTGCCCATCCTGTTCCTCCTTGCCCAAAGGAGCAGATACCGGTGGGTCCTGCTGATGGGTTAAGGACCTTCTATGAGGGGCCCTGTCCAGCTCTCCTAGAGTAACTGCCTATCTCCTGAAATCTCCTCCATGCCCTTGAGACTGTGCTGGGAGACACAGCAAACCTTCTGGCAATGTCACATATTGATGTGCCTGCCATCCTGGAGATGTTGGACTATCTGTGCCAGCTCTGTAGGGTCCAGGCATGGCCTCATGCTACCAGTAGTAACACTGACTGTAGCCAAACGCAAAATGAGTGATAAAACAGATGAGGATGGAAAAATGTCAGTGGCCTCCGTCCTCCTGTTAAACCATTCATTCCTGTTTTGGGGGTCATCTCATTGTTGCCCCTGTAGTGCACCAAAGCAGCTGAAACTGATTAACAAGCCCCTCTGCTACTTCACTGACCAGATCAATAGCCCAGAAGTTTCATTGACTTGATACTACACTCTCATTCATAAGGGTTCCTTTAATTTTTTTGAGCATATAAATATAGAAAACTATATTGATGTAAACCAGTTTTTCAGTATAAACCTATGACAAACAAGAAAAAAAAATGCTTTACTAGAAATATCATTGCCAAAATAAATTCCCAACTGTTCAGACTGAATTATTTAATGGCTAGGACTAGACAGACTCTGTGTAGTGTGTGCTAAAATGACCAGTAAAGTGGAGTTGTTTACAGCTTGTACAGGTTGTGATGTCAGGACCATCATTCTGTTCTGTTGCCCTTTTTAATGGAGTATACAGACTCTGTATGCGATTAATATGCTTTTTTGCTTGTGTAGTCATATAGGATTATGCCCAGCTGAACTATCTGCCATTCTAACGTTAACAGTCGTGATGCTGAAGCACATCAGTGCCTGTTGGACAGCTGGACTCCTGGCCTCCTCCTCCAGTGTCAGAAACACTAAAGACAGGCTGATGTGTTTAGCACACCACTAGGACCTGAAGGAGTCAAATGGAAGCTAAATGAGATATGAACAAAAATCAGTCATGTTTTAACCTCTAAATGTAACTTTTCCATAAGTAATATCTCTCTATTATAAAAAAATCCTGGAGAGAAACAGTAGGGCGACGAGACGTCATCTTCACATTAAGATCATGGAAGACACTTAAAAGACCCGCAAGACTAAAGAGATTGGCCACGAAGCGTCTCGCGGGAACCTTAAACATGAGACTTTGTGCCAAGAGATTGACCCAGGACTGTCTCGCGATGACGTAGAACATGTAGAATATCAAATAAGACAACGGGCAGCAACACACTCAGTCGTGTTTTAGCTTTGAGCAGGCACAGATCCATGGCTCTCAGCGCATATAAAGCATATAAGAATAATACGTTATAAATGAAACCTAGACGACTAAGCGAAGAAGAAAGCAACGCGGAGAAAAGAGACTCAAAAGCGTTGGAGAGACATAAAAGAAAAAGAATAACCTAGGTGCAAATTCAGAAAATAAGGAAAATAGTTTTCAGCCCGGAACAAGTAGAATTGAAAAAAAGAACACGTCCAATCCAGATGTTGGCGCTATACACATGCAGAGCAGGTTAGAGATTATGAAAGCAGTGGAATTCGAAAGGCTCAAAACAAAAAAATTAGTGCGATACACATGCGGAGAAAGTTAATATGAAACTAGGAAAATTAGAAAGTATAAAAAAAAGAAAGTAAAGATTGCAGTAGCACAAACAAATGGAAATTATTACTCGAAAAAGGGAAAATAATCAACACGGACCAGGTGTCATTGAAAAAAAAGCAGGACAAAGCAAGGTCAGAAATAAAAGACAGAGTAGAAAACAAAGTAAAACGTCATAAAGAGGTTAAAAAACTAGGGGCAAACACATGCAGAGCAGGTTAGAGATAATGAAAACTGGAATTCAAAAGACTCAAAAAAAAAAAAAAAAATGTAGGCGCGAAGCACATGCAGAGCAAGATACAGAATATGAAAGCGGAATAAAATGACAGTGTCAAAACAAAGAAAGTAAACATCACATTAGCGCAAAAAAAGAAAAATTATTACTCGGAGAAATAACGAAAAGGCGAATAGAGATCGAATATATGGACATAGGTGATATGTCAGAAGTATGTAAATATTGTAAGGCTTTAAAGTTTAAGTCAGAGAATTTCAAAAACGTGGTTTACCTCACATGCATTTATTGGTTACTTTGCAAAAAAAATGATTAACTGCTGATGATGAAGATTGTTTTGTCTGTGCAGAAATTCCAAATAGAGAAACCTATCCTGAATTCTGGTACAAAGTCATTAAACACATGTCTCACTGACCTCATTTAAAAGATTCAGCATATTGGGACTCGAAAGATTCCAAATATTGTTTTTTACAGAAGTTCTGAAATAAAAGTGAAACTAATGAAATAGCAGCAATTCAAAGAAAAAAAAAATCTTAAAAGTATGTATCCGGAAAAACAAAAACAGGGGTTGGAGAGCAAAGCGAGCAGGGGGTGAAGCCCCCTAGTGTATTATAATAAACATGTATTTGATTATCTTAAAGAGGTATTTAAAATCCCAAAGTAATAAAGATTCAGTTAAAATCAAATAATTAAATACCCTGATTAACAGGTGCACAGTCACAAAAACTGCAAAATTATTACTCTTTTTAAGGCATAATACTTGCTCTTCACAGATCATAACATAGTAAACTTCATTATAAAAATAACAATTGACATATGACTATTAGCACTATGATAACTGTGTTTCTTACATTTAACAATGATAACATGTTGAGACAGCCAATGAATTCTTTAAAGTCATAACTTTATTGCCAGCTTTCTTAATGTTGTCTATTCCATAATACATGACCCTGAGAGTGTAAAATATGTGATTTGTAATATTCTGTAATCATAATACAGATAGAAAAAAATTGAATATGAGATCCACAAGCAAGAAACTCACTACAGCTGCTGGTGTGTTGAGAACAGACATGAAGACCACAAAATATTTGACAGACATCAGCAAACAAAGAACAGAGGCTGATCTGTGGGCAGAAAGAGGCTACAATGGAATATTACGAATACTTAAATAAATTAACGTTGATAAATAGTAATGAAAGTAATAAAACAGTGTATTATAGAAGTAAAGATTTAACTCTGACAGTTTATTCAGCATTTAAAATTGTAATACATTTATGCCCCATCTTTAAGGTGACTTATTAAATGTAGGCGACGATTTCATTTGGACATTCGAGTAAACAACAACAGTCAAACATTTGTTTTAATCTGACTGACTCAATCAAGTAGAGCCCACACTTAAGTCTACGTCAATCCACTAAAATTAGGCGGACACAAATTTGTATTGTTATGTTCATTTGAATTTTCTTCAGATGTTGTTTAGTAACGACAAATATCTTATATCCAAACTTTTATTATCATTATTTTTTCAGAACCACTAATCATAAATGAGGGACGTAAAAATACACTGCAGTTTTAATAATGCACTCGACAGAATGCTATAGTGTAAAATACTGGTACTAGTAGACTATCGTCGCAGATGTATTTTACGAATATACACTCCGTCTCTTACAGTCACTTTATCGGAAATAAAAGACAAGTATTGTTTTTACAATGTCACGTGAGATAAGGCAGTGAGACATCATTTAAAACAAGTCTGACCTAACAGTTGTTGGATTGCTTTTGGCAGACACTTTTAATGTGCTCCCCAATCTTAAAACTACGACGAGCGACAAGCAGAACAGGCAGCTCGCTAGCAGCAGAAAGACAGCAGATGATCCGACTTTATCTCCTTAGTGTGTGTTCAGCAGCGCCCACTTCACAATGTGAACAGCTTTATGCGTCCTGCGAGAAAGAGATGTAACCACGCCCGGGGCAGGAAATAAAGGACAAATACTGTATTGTATTTACAAACATTTTAAAGTAAAAGTGAAAATAATGCATATGTATCAATTCCAATGAAAATAACAATCTCTTTAAACTGTATATGTGGTAAACCAAACCCGGGGGTGGGCGAGCGAACCGAGCAGGGGGAGGAGCCCCCTAGTTTTATAATAATATAATCTTATATCACAGCTCCAGCTGATTCAAAACTCTACTGCAAGAGTCCTGACACAGACCAACAACAGTGAGCACATCACTGCCATCCTGCTGCACCTTCAAGGCTCCCTGTGTCTTAAAGGATTGAATATCAACTTCTGTTATTGATCTGCCCGCTAAGGTCCTCTCATTCTGTGCCCCACACTAACCTGCACTCTGTGGGTGACAGCAGGGCCTTCAGCTGTATAGCACCCAGACTGTGGAATGGCCTCCCAAAATTAATGACATCAGCTGACTCCATTCATTTGTTTTTAACTGATTCGTTTAGGAAGACATTAAACAGACCTGACATTCTGCCCCTTCTTTTAGTTTACCCCCTCTATCTGTCCAGGTATTAAGGGTTTGAATTTTTATCACAATTTATGTTATTTGTTCAAGATTTTTTTGTAGTATTATATGTTGTATTTTAGTCTGCATTATTGTCTTTTATTCTATTTGAATGTTTTGTATATCCTATATTTATCTTTATTTAGTGAAGATATTATTTGTAGCCAATGCTACAGTATATTGGTCCTGTTGTTCTTTCTGAATTTTGGGCACAGGAAGGGTGCTATATAAATAAATTGTGTTCTTATTAGTATTTTTATTATTTTTCTTTTGATGGCCCATCTTTTATAATAATAAGTGACAAAAACTAGAGCAGTTCTATATAAGACAATTACTGTAGCATAATTCAGTGTAGAATATGTATTGCCATTTTCTTCACATACATGTTTAAAAATATTGGATTGGCTTAAATGCACATTAATAACTTTTATTATTAACGTTTTACTAAACTCTAACGTGGTGCAAACATTGTAATTAAATTGTATATTTCAGGAATGTAAATGTAAATTTATACTTATTTTTCTAGAATTCCTGTCTATTGTTTGGCTATTTTTGTATACACCCCAGAGTTTTTATCTACTTCCAAAATTTGACAGTCTTTGGGAACTACCTCATAAATATTAATGGCTAGCTTTCCCCTGTGGCTTCACCCATGTAGCAGGGAAACAGGAGAAACTTTAACAATCAATAAAAAAAATGTAATTCTGGCCAAGTGGAAGGTAGGAACACTCCAACGTCAAACGTTGGCACTGTATCTGGTTATGTTCAGCTCTGACGGGCGAGCTTCCCCCGCGTGGGGAGAAGAGCACATGGCCATGATATCTCCGGCAATCAGCAGCTACCCTCTAAAACACACTTGGCTCTGATCTCTCTCTCAAAAACATCAGACGTTACTCCTTAACAATCTGTAGATGATAATGTCTGTTGAACAAATAGGTATCGCTAGCTAAGCGGAGGCAAGGTGTGCTCCAACAAGTGGCGAGAGACAGACCGACTCAAACTGAGGTTGGCACGTCAGTGAGGAGGGCCCTGCCCCCCCGCTCCCCATCGGCCCACATCCTCTCTCTCAGAAATAATGAGAGAAGTCGCAAAATCAACCACAATGTTCAAGGAAATTATAGAAAAAAACCTGATCTAAATCCGTTAAGTAGTTCTCTCGTGAAAAGCGGACAGACATACAGATAGACAGATGATGGATTTCTTTATATATATAGTACATACAGTATATATATATATAGAATATAGATTTAATGAGGTCACTAATTCTAAAATAAAAACACCAAAATAAAACACACAAATTAAATATTACAAGTCATATGTAGCATACTGTAAAAGCTGTTCTCCAGCATTACAGTAACTTTGAAGGTGTTAAGACAGCAATACCACAAAGCAAATTCTTAGATGGAGACACCACTGTTCATATGAGTATACATTGTCTTCAGGAATTATTCAGACCTTTACTTTTTTCACATTGTGCTGTGCTGCAGTCGTTTCGATTATTTTTTCCCCTCATCAAACAACACTTGAAAGTCCAGAATGACAACATGAAAACAGGGTATTAGAAATTTTTGCAAATGTATTAAAAAAAAACTGACACACATGTTCACATACTGTACTGAGTACTTAGCTTAAGTGCATACAACCTGGAGACTTCTTGGATTTAATGCAACAACCTTCACACAACTGGATTTGGAGATCTACTGATGTTCTTCCCTGCAGATCATCTCAGACTCTGTCTATCAGTTTTGAGTCCATCAGTGGACAGCTATTTCCATGTTTTTTTCACAGATGTTAAAATGGGCTCATGTCTGGGCTGGCTGGGCCATTTGTCTTTGTGCTTTGTGTAATTGCCCTGTTGTAAAGTAAACCTTCACTCCAATTAGATGTCCAGTGAGTTCTGGAGCAAGTTATTATTTAGGGTATCTTGGTATTTTACTCTATTCGGCTTTCCATTGACCCTGATAAGTCTCTCAATCCCTGCTATTAAAGAAAACCACCCCACACAGCATGATGTTGCCACCACATTGCACAGTTGGAATGGTACTATGCAGGTGATGTTTGGTCTCCTTTAGAAATGATGCTTACAATTTAGACAAACAGTTTAATCTTGTTTATCATAGTCCAAGAGTCCTTCAGGTGCCTTTTTATGTGTTGTCTGACCATGCTGCCATAATGCCCAGATTTGTGGAGTGTTGTAATAGTGACTGTCTTTGTGGAAGTTTCTTCCATCTTCATACAGGTTGTCTGAAGCTCGGCCAGATGACCATTATGTTCTCTCATGCCATGCCCCTTCCCCACCCCCCAGATTGCTCAGTTTGCATCTGAAGCTAGGTTCAGAAAGAGCGGGGGTGGTTCCATTTTGATACCATTTTAAAATTATGGAGGCCACTAAACCCTTAGAAACCTGTGGGACCTTCTATGGACATGTGTGTGCCTTTTCTAATCACATGCAATCAGCGGAATTAAACACAGGTGGACTCCTAACAAGACACAGAAACATTTCAACAATGATCGATAGAATGGGATGCACCCAAGCCCTATTTCAAGTGTCATAACAAAGGGTCTTCATACATAAATCTCATGCATATCATCAGTGATGTAGCCTGGGATTATCGGGTGTTTTGGGAATTTCATCATCACACAACCTCAACCTGGTTGACCCAGCCATGGTTGATCAGATCCCTACCTGAGCCTAAGTAGCATTAGACCATGGCTCACTTTTCCTAAACCACAGCCATCTTGAGGCCTTCTCCCCAGCCCCTGTCCTTTTCCTGATGGGTTGATTCCTTGTGACAATTGATACCCAGAAGATGGACTGACTTCCAAAAGAATTGGCCAGCAAACCCTCTACAGTCTACCTCTATAGGAAAACACCATCCTCCACCATGTCTGAATACCCGTCTCACTTCATCTCTGTGGCCTCCTCCATGCTGTCTTCCAAGGAGACTGTGAACTCCAACATGACCACTTGGTGGTGACTCTGATAGTAACAATATATCTGGCCTGAGCGTAGTTAACATAATGAACTCTGGGAAGTACAGTTGCTTCTCCAAGTTGAACTCTCACTGCCAGTCCTGGGACACTGGATCACAAATTTGTAAGTACAAGTAAAGATATTCCATAACACAACTCTTAAACTCCCAACAGGGATGGAGAAGGGGAAAAACAGCAATTAATTTCTTGGATAGCCCAAAATCACACAGGCAATGCCTTAATGGTCTTGAAGGGGGCTCGGTATTTTAGACAACCCTTCAGCCTTGACTCTCCAAGAAGCCTTGTAGAAAAATAAAATTAAGAAATCTTCAAAAGGCAATTGAGAGAGAGTGAGAGCCCTTTTAAGGTAGGTTGGGTGTGCAATGGGTGTACTGCAGTATAAATTGTAGTAATCCTGTAGTAAGAACTCTGCTAATTTGAAGCAATGGAGGACAAGGGACTGCATACTGCTGTACCCATGAATCAATGCATATCCTTTACAGAGATGTCTTATGAAGCCCTCTTCATGCATAGGCAGGCAGATGATGGCACAGCATGCTCAAAAGTCAGTAAAAGACAAAAGATAATTGGTAGGTTAAAGGCAAGTAGTCTTATGAGAAGGGAACTACTGCCACTTTTTGGCTAAGTTGAATGCATAGCAACAACATGTCTCAAACTTTATTATGTACGAGGGGGCTTCACCCCCTGCTCGCTTCGCTCACCAACCCCCATGTTTAGTTTTTCGGATACACACTTTTATGATTTTTTTTCTTTGAATTGTTGCTATGGTGATTATTTTATTTTCCCTTTTTCAAGTAATAATTTCCGTTTGTTTGCGCTACTGCGATCTTTACTTTTTTTTTTTAATACTTTCTAATTTTCCTACTTTCATATTCTTTAACTTTCTCCACGTGTATCGCAACATTTTTTTTTTTTTTTTTGAGCTTTTCGAATTCCACTGCTTTCATAATCTCTAACCTGTTTTGCATGTGTATAGGGCCAACATCTGGATTGGATGTGCTTTTTTTTTTCAATTCCACTTGTTCCGGGCTGATAATTACTTTCCTTATTTTCTGAATTTGCACTTAGATTATTCTTTTTCTTTTTTGTCTCTCCAACGCTTTTGAGCGTCTTTTCTCCACGCTTCTTTCTTCTTCGCTTAGTCGTCGACGTTTCACTTATAATGTATTGTCCTTATACGGTTTATATGCGCTGAGAGCCCTGGATCTGTGTCTGCTCAAATCCTTTACGCGACTGAATGTTTTGCTGCCCGTTGTCTTATTTGATATTCTGCATGTTCTATGTTATCACGAGACGGTCCTGGGTCAATCTCTTGGCACAAAGTCTCATGTTTAAGGTCCCCATGAAATGCTCCGTGGCCATTCTCTTTCGTCTAGCGGGTCTATTAAGTGTCTTCCATGATCTTAACATGAAGATCACGTCTCGTCTCCCGTCTTTCTCTCCCAGGATTTTTTTTATAATAGAGAAATATAAAACACCACAGTGAAGACTCTTAAGAAGCTGTGACATTGCTCAGCTCCACTTACTATCTATTGAGTACAGATCAGGACGTGTTGGATGCATCTCATGCCTTTTTTAAAATTATTTCTGCAATTAGATGCTTTAATATTTCACAATTTCTACAGTTTTAGCAAATAAATATGGTTTTATTCAATATGACTGCTCGATTATATGCTGTGGGGTGCACAATGTTCTAAATAATGCTGTTTTGCTTAATTTTATTAAGCTGAGCAAGGGACAAAAAAGAAAACTATAATCATAAGCAGTTCATGAAAATCATGGAATCGATGTACAATAATGGATATACAGTGCAAGAAAATTGTAAAAAAATATATACGTATTAATTGAAAAATACATGGAAAGAGCTGAAATTATATACACATCACTGGTTGTAAAAGTGCAAGAAAAATGCTGAAGCTATATACATTAATGGTCAGAACATTACAAACATATCCAGAATAAGGCTGGGCTGGAAAATATAAAAAATTAGACATGTAAAACTTTGAAAATAAAAATTAGTCAAACTTTATGTCCTGCTACTGGCGGCCTCTACTCAGAACCTGAACAAGCTGTCCAAGGACAGCTATGAAGTTATTATTAAAAGACGCCGTCTCTGCTGCCTGAGCTGCCCGTGCCTCGGCCTCGGCTGCTCGAGCCTTGGCTTCATCTTCCCGGAGCAGCTGTAAATGTCTCTCCCGCTGATCCAGTAACTTCCCCAACATTTCCTGGTTCTTCTGATCCACTTCTCGCAAGACATCACAGATATCTGGCCAACCAGTATCCCTTCGCCTTTTTCCTAATGATCCAAAAATGAAGTGTTCATACAGAGCTTCTCTCAAAGCACAAATAAATTCACACTTCAATTGTATTACTCATTTAATCAAAACTACTTTTATGTTTTCACTACTTGCATCACCTACACATGACCGAATACTTACCTAAAATTGATTTATGTTTTTTTTGGCTGTTTGCTGGAGTGACCATTTTCTCCGGTGAACTTTCTGGTGTTTGTGGAATGCGGATGACAGTAACTTCGGAATCACTTGGGTAATCAACTTCTAGACACTGAGTTAATTCTGAAGACTGCTCAGATGAACCTGAAAACAAGCACAATATAACTATAAATAAAACAAACACTTTCTGCAATTTTACCTAGGATGTAAACAAGAATTTGCGAGAACTTTAAGACAGTAATGAGTACTTTTTTCTTATCTGCCAGACACACAGTAAGCTTATAAAGTATACTTAAAGGTCCATTACCTTTCAGTATACTTTTTTAAACTTCTGTATCATCCTGATTCTACTGTATATAATGTTAATCTACTACCATGTAGGGTTGCGTGGAATAGTAGTACTTGAAACGTATAGAAAAAATTAAATTTAAAACATTACATTACCCCAGATACTTGGTGACATAGCTGGGTAAAAACATGCTTTAAATGTGCTGGAGACTGTACAAAACCTTGTGCTTTGACATGATCAAGACTTCCTGCCACAGTAGGGCCGTGTCATATCATATCATCCATGATAACAACAGTATAAACTTTTTATGTTATATAAAGTGTCGTCTCACGATATCAATAATATAGCAATGCATTGCATTGACAGTGCCCTCCATTATTATTGGCACCCCTTGTAAAAATTAGTAAGAAGGGTCAAAAAAAATCTGTTTGCTGAAGAACCATCATCTTGCACTGAAAAAATGAGAAACATCCGACTTTTAACTGAAACAAGTTCATTCAAAGCAAAACAAAGCTTTCATCAAGAAATACATATTTTTAACAAAACACAAGAGCCACAATTGTTGGTACCCTTGGAAATTAAAGTGAAACAATGTAACTGAAGCATGTTTCCCATTTAAATTGGACATTAAGTTGATTGAAGTGTACAGGAACTTTCTAGCTGAAATCAATGACTTCCTGATTAACTTGGATACAAATGTGAGGAGACACAACCAAATTTCCGTAGCTAACTATCATCATGGCAAAGAAAAGAGAACACTCAATCCAAATGAGGAAGAAGTGTGTTTTCCTTCATAACTCAGGGAGTGGTTGTAAAGAAGTAAAGTGGTACCTCGGTATACATCCTTAATCCGTTCCAGATCCTATGACTTATACCAAACAGGACGTATACCAAACAAATTTTTACCATTAGAAATAAAGGGAAAATGATGAATC
The DNA here is from genome assembly GCA_026402145.1 of Polypterus bichir lapradei. Lineage (NCBI taxonomy): Eukaryota > Metazoa > Chordata > Cladistia > Polypteriformes > Polypteridae > Polypterus > Polypterus bichir. The sequence continues at coordinate 38,714,194 of JANRMT010062856.1, forward strand.
CGTTTCCCATGAAAAAAAATCCTATTGTTATTAGCATATTATACATTGATGAGGTTGTATAAAATAATTTTTTTTTTATTAATTTTATTTCAATCCGTACAAAGCAATCTAGTTTTTACAAAAAGAAAAATTGAGTTAAGAACAGATCGATCCCCACCCTTGAGAGAGAGAGCAAGCCAAACGGCGTAAAAATTTTACAGCTTTTAAACATACCTAAATTAATAAATTCTCTATGCTTCATGAACTTATTTTAAAATATTACTGATTAGATCCTGCCATGTTTTGAAAAAAGTCTGTACGGATCCTCTAACTGAGTATTTGATTTTTTCCAATTTCAAATAATATAACACACCGGTTTCCCACTGACTTAAAAGAGGAGAGTTTGGGTTCTTCCAGTTTATCAGAATAAGTCTGCGTGCCAAAAGTGTAGTGAATGCAATCACAATTTGTTTGTCTTTCTCCACTTTAAGCCCCTCTGGAAGAACCCCAAACACAGCTGTTAATGGTTTAGGAGGGATTGTGAGTCCAAGGCTGTCTGAGAGGTAATTAAAAATTTTTGTCCAGAATAATTTTAATTTGGTGCAGACCCAGAACATGTATAATTGAATGCTTTGCGCATATGGAGCTCGAGTGAATTCTCTGCATTGCTACTTTCCACTCCTTTTCTGATATATTAATTGAGAGATCTTTTTCCCAGTGTCCTCTTGGGTCTTTAAAAGGGAGGGATTGTAAAATGATTTTATATATTGTAGAGATGGAGTCTAAGTCCTTGAGATTGAGCAATATTTTTTCCAGCATGGATGAGGGTGCAAGATGAGGAAAATCTGGAAGGTTCTGTTTAACAAAGTTCCTGATTTGAAGGTAGTGAAAGAAATGTGTAGCTGGAATGTTAAATTTGGAATGTAATTGTTCATAGGAAGCAAAGACGTTGTCTATATAAAGATCTCTAAGCAAGTTAATTCCAAATTTTTTCCAGATATTAAAAACTGCATATGTTTGTGAAGGTTGAAAGAGGTGGTTCTCTTGCAGAGGTGCAACAGATAGAAGCTTCTCTGTCTTAAAATGCTTTCTACATTGGTTCCAGATTCTAAATGAGTGGAGCACAATTAGGTTATTTTTATATTGCCGATAACATGTATTTATTGGAGCACAGAGCAAGGAATACAAAGAAGTACTGCAGGATTTTACTTCTATTGCGGTCCATGCCTGTGTATGTTCTTCTATTTGTGTCCAGGTTCTTATCGCCTGTATATTTGCTGCCCAGTAATAAAACTGGAAGTTAGGTAGAGCCATGCCGCCTTCTGCCTTTTGTCTTTGTAGGGTCGCTCTTTTGATGCGTGGATGTTTTGAATTTCAAATAAATGAGGTTATTGTTGAATCTAATTGCCTAAAGAATGATTTATTAATGTATATTGGAATGTTTTGAAATAAAAAAGGAGCTTAGGAAGAATATTCATCTTAACAGTGTTAATTCTTCCAGCTAGAGTGAGATGAAGGGTTGACCATCTATGCAAGTCTTGTTTAATTTTTTCCATGCAGACGGCGAAGTTTTGTTGATATAGAGCTTTATGTTTACTTGTGATGTTTACCCCTAGGTATTTAAACTGTTCTGCAATGATAAAAGGTAGGGTATCTAAGCTAATATTATATGCTTGAGAATTCACTGGAAAGAGTACACTTTTATTCAGATTAATTCTGAGACCAGAGATCTTTTGAAATTCTGTGAGTGCTGTTAAGACTGCTGTTAAGACTGCAGGCACTGAAGATAAGTGTCGTCCCCTAATAAATCCAGTTTGGTCTTGTGATATTACCGAGGGGAGCACTTTCTCCATCCTTCTAGCTATGATTTTAGAGAGTATTTTAACGTCGTTATTCAGAATTGAAATTGGTCTGTATGATGCACATTTTGATAAGTCCTTATTTTGTTTTGGAAAAACAGTGATTAGTGCTTGGCGAAAGGTTTGAGGAAGAGATTGGTTATCTCTGGCTTCTGTAAATGTTGCTAATAGGAGGGGAGCTAGCTGAGCAGAGAATTTCTTGTAAAATTCTGCAGGGTAGTGTGGAAGACGAATGTTCTCTTCGTTCCCTTGTACTAATTCATATCTGAGAAGTAAGCTTTACTAAACCATGTAAAAACATGCTTTGTTTTAGCAAACAGAAAAATATTTGTGCAAAGGACTCAAGGTCTGAGCATTCCACACATGAGTCTGCCTTATCACGTTTTCCCTTAGCTTACATCTGAACGCCATAACAAAAGGGGCCAAGAAATCAAGTTGCACAAGGGGCGTTGAAGGGGCTCAAGTATTGTGTATAATAAAGTGTTGACTGTTACATTTCATAATGATATTAAATCACGCATTCTAGGGGTATAAAAACTTGCCCCACCCAACAGACGGGGTTCAGAAAAGCCCTGACGCTGTCATGTATATTTGATTGTCTGCTTTTCTGAAACTCTTCTCACCGTGACTCTGAAAAATAAAGCTGCTTTATAACCGCACCTGCTGTCTGGTCTGAGTTTTCGTCCACAGTAGCCATCAGGGCCTGCTGCTTTCCCGCCTTGGAGTGACTTTATAGCATCTAGTAATTCTGATAACGCCAGAGGTTTATCAAGTTCCTCCGCACTAAAAGCGTCTATTTGTGGTATCTGTAATGTATCCAGAAATGCATTAGATTGTGTATTGTCTTCTTTAAACTCAGTAGTATATAGGGATTTATAGTAGTCTCTGAAAGTGTGCATTATATTTTTGTGTTCGACAATTTTATCTCCGTTCGTGTTGGTGATTACCGAGATTGCGTTGCGCACTTCTTGCTTGTGAATTTGTTGAGCTAAAAGCTTATTAGCTTTCTCTCCATGTTCATAATAATGATGTCTATATTTGTAGATTAGTTGTTCAGTTTCTTTAGTTGTCAAGAGGTTTAATTCCAAATGTAGAGCCTGCCTCCTCCTATGTAGAGTCTCGCTTGGTAGTCTGGCGTGTTCTTCATCTATTTTAGTAATTTCGCTTTTTATCTCTGCTACTTTCTTGGCTTCGGATTTATTTCTGTGGGAAAGATATGAGATAATCTGACCTCTTAAGAAGGCCTTAAGAGCTTCCCAGAGTATTCCTGCAGAGATCTCGGGTGATATATTTGTCTCTAGAAAGAATTTGATTTGTTTGGATATAAATTCCATACAATTCTCGTCAGCTAATAGAAGCGGGTTGAGGCGCCATCTGCGGGGTGAGTGTATGGGGCTTAGTAATTTTAGCTCCAAGATCATAGGTGCATGGTCAGAAATAACAATAGCATCGTATTCGCAAGATTTAATCATAGGCAAGAAGTTATTATCTATAATGAAGTAATCAATCCTTGAGTAACAATGATGTACTGGTGAGTAGAAAGAATATGTTCTTGAATTTGGGTTTAAAAACCTCCAGGGGTCTGATAAGTTGTGATCAGTTATAAACTTTGTAATTATCTTTGCGGTGTTAGATGCCATTCCCCCTGTGGAGGAAGTCCTATCTAAAAGTGGATTTAGAACGCAATTGAAGTCCCCCGCCATTATAACTTTATGAGTGTTCAGATTGGGAATGGATGCAAATAAATTTTGTATAAATTCCTTATCATCAACATTAGGTGCATAAACATTTATCAAAATCATTTTACAGTTAGATAAGTCTCCCATGACCATTACATATCTCCCTTCAGGATCCAATACTACATCTGACGCTACAAATGGTACTGTTCTATGCATGAGAATTCCCACATCTCTAGTTTTCTTTGTAAAACTAGAATGGAACATTTGGCCAGTCCAGTCTTTTTGCAGCCGTAACTGATCCTTGCTTAGTAAGTGGGTCTCCTGTAAAAATACTATTTTAGCATTTAGACCTGTTAGGTGAGAGAGTACTTTCTTTCTCTTTAATTCGTGATTCAGGCCTTTAACATTCCAGCTTACGAAGTTAACTGTCCCATCATGGAGACACTGTTTCTGAGTTTTTGATGTCATTTTATAGTCTTAACTGGAAGTGAGACAGCTTCGGTCTTAATTTCCTATTTCCCCTAGAGTTGTTGCCATGCAGCTTATTATTGCGTTGGTAGTTATAATTATTAAGATTAATAGGATAGATTAGGTATAGATCAAGCCTGCTCTCTTTCTCTCCCCGCCTTAACCCCCCACCCTCCCTCTTTTTGCCTCCCCAAGTGAGGCTAAAACCCACTTCACACAGTCCCAGTCTTTTGACATACCCAGAGACAGAGCACGTCCAAAGCAAAACAATTAAAATAATTTAAACACTGCTTAATACTAAAATACATAAATACAAAAGCAATTAGATGAAATAAATGAAAAGCAACTGGCATACTGATGCTCATGGGCAGTCGTGGCTTTGTCTCAAGAGATGTAAACAAGAGTAGCGCGAGGGTTGTTCACAGAATGCTAGCAACTGGCGTACTGACGCTCAGGGGCAGTCGTGACTTTGTCTCAAGAGAGTTAAACAAGGGTAGCACACTGTGTTCTAGCATGCGAGTCATATTCCAAGCAAAGATCATATACCAAGCAAAATTTTTTGCGTCCAAACAGGTTGGACTTATTCCAAAGCGGACATATACCAAGGTACCACTGTAGTTACTTGCCTGAAAACGCCCATTTCTGTAGTGAGGCCAATAATAAAAAAAGTGGTCATCAACTGGAACTGTGACAAACTTGCCCGGAAGCCAAGTTTGACCCAAGTTTATTTTACCCCCATGTACAGAGAGAAGGATGGTAAGAGAGGCAATAATATAATAATATTTCCATTGATCACTGTTGGGGAATTTAAAGAAAAGGTAGAATTCTGGGGTTATTGAGTCTCTAGAACCACCATCAGACAGCATCTCCATGCCAACAGATTATTTGAAAGGTATGCCAGAAAGAAGCCTTTTCTGTCATTATCCACAAATGTGAGCACCTGGAGTTTGTAAAATGTTACTACAACTTTGACTGTTCTGATGAAACAAAACTTGGCAATAAACACGCAAAATGCGTTTGTTGTAAAAATAAGGATGGCTATAATGAAAAGAACCTTATCCCAACTGTGAAATATGGTTGATGTTCTGTTATGTTGTGGGGCTGTTTTTCTTCCAAAGTCCCTGGAAACATTGTTAGGGTACATGGCATCATGGATTCCAAGAAATATCAGGAAATTTTAAATCAAAACCTGGCTGCCTCCGCCAGATAATGCGAGGAGGCTGCAGAATTAAATCTTTCAATTCCCACAAATTTAATTACCCATCTGAAGAACCACCATAACAAATTACATGCAGGCTACCAAAACAAAAGTTAAATCAGACGCTACTGGGCTCACTAGCAGTAGCATCATACAGCAAACCCTTCAAAACGTAAAGACGTTTCCTTAAGACAGCGCTAAAGTTATGCTAAAGGCATAACTACTAAAATAATAGAAATAATCGCACTTGATGACCAACCTTTTTCCCCTAGTTGAGAACGAGGGATTTCGTCGGCTACTACATCACTTAGAACCTCAATTACCCTCTTCAAAACCAGCGATACTTTACAGATGTCTCACTGCCTGCATTATATGATGTGATTGATACACATATCCATGAGCTTTTAAGAAACAATGTCACTAGCATTAGCTTCACTACAGATACAGTACAGGCCAAAAGTTTGGACACACCTTCTCATTCAATGTGTTTCTTTATTTTCATGACCATTTACAGCACTCCATCACTCTCCTTCTTGGTCAAATAGCCCTTACACAGCCTGGAGGTGTGTTTGGGGTCATTGTCCTGTTGAAAAATAAATGATCGTCCAACTAACCTGACTTCTGCACAACACAACTGCTGGTCCCAACCCCATTGATAAATCAAGAAATTCCACTAAATAACCCTGATAAGGCACACCTGTGAAGTGAAAACCATTTCAGGTGACTACCTGTTGAAACTCATCGAGAGAATGCCAAGAGTGTGCAAAGCAGTAATCAGAGCAAAGGGGGGCTATTTTGAAGAAACTAGAATATAAAACATGTTTTCAGTTATTTCACCTTTTTTTTGTTAAGTACATAACTCCACATGTGTTCATTCATAGTTTTGATGCCTTCAGTCATGAAAATAAAGAAAACACATTGAATGAGGAGGTGTGTCCAAACTTTTGGCCTGTACTGTATGTGGAGCTCAGAGGTCAGCCCCGTGAGGATGTTGAAGCTAACGGCACACTGGATTGACAAATGTTTTGAGGCAAAAAGAATGGAGTTGCATGCTAATGAGTTCTCATTCTGTAACTTTCATTGCACAAGCTTTTGATTCCATGTTAATGAACTGGAACATTTCAAAAACTAATATGCACGTTGTGCTTCGCGACAACACTCGGAATATGGTAAAAGCTATGGAAGAAAGTGGCGTTAAAAGTTTAAGCTGCATGGCTCACACTTTGCAGCTTGCCAAAAATGAAGGCTTATGGAGCCAGAGAAGCATCTCCAACTGTGTTGCCATTGGGAGGCAAATAGTTACTCATTTTAAGCACTCCCAGCTTGCTATTTTGCGGCTGAGAAAAATAAAAACAGACCTTGATTCCCCAACAAGAATGTTTCAGCAGGACGTGCCGACTCGTTGGAACAGCACGCATTATATGCTGAAAAGTCTGGTTGATCAGAAGCGCTCTTGCTGCTTGTGGTGCTGAATTCAAGGTTCCTGCTTCTGTCATGGTGCATCAATGGGGACTTGTGAAAAACATGATTACTCTACTCAAACCATTCGAGCAATTTACTAAAGACATAAGCACGCATTCACCTATAATTGCAGATGTGATTCCGTCTGTTCAAGCTCTTCAAGACAAATTCCGGAGTTCAGACGGTGAAAACCACACTTTCGAAGGGTGTCACAAAGCACTTCAGTGGTGCATTCTCCAAGCCACTATACTATCTATCCACTGTCCTTGATCCACGGTATAAAGATCAATTTTTTGACAAATATACCAAAAAACAAGCGCTGTCAGCTGGTGAAGGAGATGCACAGAGCAACAGTGAACCACAAGAGAAAAAGATTTACACTCAGAAAGATGTTGCTGCTTCAATGCTGGAGATGTAGGAAGAAATTCTTGAAGAAAATTTGTATCCGGCTGCAAAATCACATTCTACTGCTGCCGAGTTAAAATAACAGAATCATAAAATTACCAACAATAATCATTCTAATTAGGATGACCAAACGTCCCAAATGAAGAAAAAAAAAAACTTTGTTACGGATTTAATTTAAAAAAAAAACCACACAATCCATACACAGCAGCTTCCTAATATCCAATCAGTATCATCGTGAATTTGCCGTAAACTTACAGTCGGCACTGTGAGGCAGCTTGCTGGGACCATGCATAACTTAAGAGTGCTGGGAAAACTGTTCCACAAACATTAGCTGAGAACAAAAGGAACATGTTAACTATACCACCTCACCATTTTGTCAGGTTTTTACAATTTATGTTTGCCAGATTGCCTACAAAACTGTTATTGCAGTGTTGCAGTTTGTGGGTTTTTCCATTTTGGACAGTGGAGTTGCTCTGGAAAAATACTGGAGGAATTTAATTTAGTGGGTACTTAACAAAAAGGAGGACAGGTTCTGCATGCTAGAATGCAGCTTCAAGTTTTGTACCTTGTGAAAGATGTGTCTCCTGTGTCTAAACTGAAAAGATTTTAAGACAAGATCTACTCCAGTTTTAATGTAAGCATTACTTTAAAACAAAATCACCCTAAAATATACAGCAGTCTCTCAATATTTTAAAGCACACCTGTGTTACAAAGTGTTTCATTGTGGAACAGCTTATGCTGTATCTCCTAAAAGTGCATCTGCATCACACTTTATAGTATGCCCTTTATACCCAAATCATTATACGTCAAGCTTTCAAAATCAGTTTTTATTAATGGTGGAGGTTGATAGAGACGGTTGTCCTGTTTTTCTAAACCACAAATTTGGTCAACCTGATGATAATTTATTATTTTTTATTATGATATAGATGAACGTTTGTAAACTTGTTCTTTTTTTTTTAATGTTTTTCAGCTGAATAACTATCTCAGTGAGCCCCCTATCTCCAGAAATAACTGTGCCCTCCAGTATTGGAAAAGTAATGCAGCCCGTTTCCCAACCTTGGCCAAGGCAGCGATCAAGTACCTATCGGCACCTTGTACCAGTGTAGACAGTCAACATCTTTTTTCAGCTGTGTCAAATATAGTATATGAAAAGAGAAACAGACTTGCTGGTGAAAAGGCAGAAATGCTTCTTTTTGTTAAGAAAAACCTACCATTTGTGCTTCTAAAGAAGCCAACTTAAGACCAGGGTTACTCTCCTCATTGTACCTTTTATTTTAGTTTTACTTAAAGTAATATATGTCTGATTATGGCACAAAGAATATGCATTCATTTTTTTGTTAATACAGTTAGGTCCATAAATATTTGGACAGAGACAACTTTTAATTTTGGTTCTGTACATTACCATAATGAATTTTAAATGAAACAAACTCAGATGCAGTTGAAGTGCAGACTTTCAGCTTTAATTCGGTGGGTTGAATAAAAAGATTGCATAAAAATCTGAGGGAACTAAAGTTTTTTTTTTAACACAATCCCTTTATTTCAGGGGCTCAAAAGTAATTGAACAAATTAAATAACTGGAAATAAAATGTTCATTTCTAATACTTGGTTGAAAACCCTTTGCTGGCAATGACAGCCTGAAGTCTTGAACTCATGGACATCACCAGATGCTAGGTTTCCTCCTTTTTAATGCTCTGCCAGGCCTTTACTGCAGCGGCTTTTAGTTGCTGTTTGTTTATGGGCCTTTCTATCCGAAGTTTAGTCTTCAACAAGTGAAATGCATGCTCAATTGGGTTAAGATCAGGTGACTGACTTGGCCATTCAAGAATTTTCCACTTCTTTGCTTTAATAAATTCCAGGGTTGCTTTGGCTGTATGTTTTGGGTCATTGTCCATGTGTATCATGAAACGCTGCCCAATCAATTTGACTGCATTTAGCTGGATTTGAGCAGACAGTATGTCTCTGAACACCTCAGAATTCATTCGGCTGCTTCTGTCCTGTGTCACATCATCAATAAACAATAGTGTCCCAGTGCCACTGGCAGCCATGCACGCCATCACACTGCCTCCACCGTGTTTTACAGATGATGTGGTATGCTTTGGATAATGAGCTGTTCCACGCCTTCTCCATACTTTTTTCTTGCCATCATTCTAGTAGAGGTTGATCTTGGTTTCATCTGTGCAAAGAATGTTTTTCCAGAACTGTGCTGGCTTTTTTAGATGTTCTTTAGCAAAGTCCAATCTAGCCTTTCTATTCTTGAGGCTTATGAGTGGCTTGCACCTTGCAGTGCACCCTCTGTATTTACTTTCATGCAGTCATCTCTTTATGGTAGACTTGGACATCGATACGCCTACCCTCTGGAGAGTGTTGTTCACTTGGTTGGCTGCTGTGAAGGGGTTTCTCTTCACCATGGAAATGATTCTGCGATCATCCACCACTGTTGTCTTCCGTGGACGTCCAGGTCTTTTTGCGTTGCTGAGTTCACCAGTGCTTGTTTTCTTTCTTAGGATGTACCAAACTGTAGATTTTGCCACTTGTAATATTGTAGCAATTTCTTGGATGGGTTTTTTTCTGCTTTCGCAGCTTAAGAATGGCTTCTTTCACCTTCATGGAGCGCTCCTTTGACCGCATGTTGTCTGTTCACAGCAAAATCTTCCACATGCAAGCACCACACCACACCTCAAATCAACTCCAGGCCTTTTATCTGCTTAATTAATAATGACATAACGACGGACTTGACCACACCTGCCCATGAAATAGCTTTTGAGTCAATTGTCCAATTACGTTCGAGCCCCTGAAATTAAGGGATTGTGTTAAAAAAATGCTTTAGTTGCCTCACATTTTTATGTAATCGTTTTGTTCAACCCACTGAATTAAAGCTGAAAGTCTGCATTTCAACTGCATCTGAGTTGTTTCATTTAAAATTCATTGTGATAATGTACAGAACCAAAATTAGAAAAATGTTGTCTCTGTCCAAATAGTTATGGACCCAACTATATACCAAATGCCATGCTCTATAATGACATGATGTCTTGATGTGCTTAAGTTACCCAGAATGTGTATGTAAAACAGGTTTTTGTACATGACCTGGAGAATTTTTTCTATAGAGACAGGTGATATCTTGTTCTTTTTTTCCTCCCACAGAAAGTACTGGCTGCTTATATCTATAGTAAAGAAGAGCTTAAAAGTCAGCAAGTTAATAAAAAAAAAAAAGTTCACCTCTGTTTCACATGTTACTATTGTTTATTTGATAATAAATAATACATTTTCAACAAAAGTAAAACATTTAAACGTGAATAAAAATTGCCCATTGGTTATCAGCATTGGCAAAGATGGACAAAAACATATCGGTTATCGGTATCACCCAGAATTTCCCTATCAGTGCATTACTACTGTATAGTGTATACAATATTGTGTCACTAATATTGCCACAATAATGCTGCTGCTGCTGCTGGCAAATTGTGGCAACAGATTCACAATTCGAATTAGTCAGTCATCAATGACAGTAGCTCACTGGAAAAGATGGAAAATTCCCTTAATTTTGTGTGCACTAACAAATGCTGCTGCCTGCAAGCTGCAATCCCCAATAAAACTTTACTCAGTATTTATTTTCTATATCGCCATAAATATCATTAGTGCAATTTTCCTTGAAATATGATATAATTTTGAGGCTATTTTGCTCACCCCTAACAGCCCTATTGCTTCAACGCTCACTTTATGCTATCAAGAGATAGGCAGTGTACATTTGCTACACAATTGTGCAGCACACTGGGGAGGGTGGAGTATGTAGTTATCCGTTATTTGCTTCATAGGTCTGAAAACTGGTATCAATAATGATTTTTTTATAATTTTAAAACTGATTTAAACTACTACCATGCGCTAATAGTCTGTCATTTCATGGCATCTAACTACAGATATTGTGACACGCGAGTCTGTGTCTTGTATCCCAAAAATGAGGCTGAGTCTCAGTACTTTAGCAAAATCAGCTTTATTCAACTTAAAACAGGAACAGCGAGGTTATTTATTGTAGCAGATCTATCAGTTCTACTATACACAAACACAGCAAACAGGCAGGGCTGGGGCCAGCTTGTAGTTTTTTCTGTGGCCTTGGCAATGGACAAGCAACACTCAACAGACGTCTGCGTGGGTTTCCTCCCACAGTCCAAAGACTAAATTGTCCCTAGTGTGTGCTTGGTGTGTGTGCCCTGTGGTGGTCTGGCGCCCTGCCCAGGGTTTATTCCTGCCTTGTGCCCTGTGTTGGCTGGGATTGGCTCCAGCAGACCTCCGTGACCCCATAGCTAGGATATAGCGGGTTGGAAAATGACTGACTGACTGGCATGTTAAAAACTTAATACTCTGTAGTTCCTTTTTTAAAAAAAAAAAAAAAAACACTGGTTAGGAGTTCCGGATAAACATTTTTACCATTGAGCTGAGGTCATACCACAAAAAAAAGATAAGAGGTTTGTGAGGTTACTTATTTTAACAATATTGACTCTCCCAGAAAATGCACAACGACCATCTGTTAATATCTTCTTTAATGTCCTCAATCATGCTATGAAAATTTTGTTTAAGGAGATCATTATGTTTCCTTGAAATTAATAACTATTTATAATTAAACTGTTCTGATACAATCAGTGAATAGTTACCCAGCTTTGTATGGCATGCCATAGAATTCTCACTATATAAAAGCATGCTTTCATTGAAATTAATTTTGAATCAAGTGATCTTATGAAATTTTTTTAACAGATTTTTATACAAATTGTATAGATGATGAGTCTGAGGTATAGAACACCGCAACATCAGCATAAACAGATATTTTCCATCCAAGCCCTTCTCTTATGATGTTCTTTATCTATGATTGCTTCTGGAGATGAATGGCTTATTGTTCGACAGAAATCACAAAAAGCATTACTGATAATGAACACTCTAGTTTTGTTCCACATTCTATCTTGAAGTAATCTAAGTATATATTATTGAAACAGACTGAGGCTTCTAGATTGGTATAAAATAATTTACTACATGTAGCTATATAGGGGAAAAACTGAAGTTTATGCTCTGGTAAATAGATATCCCCATTTAACTTTATCAGAGGCTTTATCTATATCCAAGGATAGCAAGATTTCTGGAGAGTCAGATTCTGTATGGGAGTGGATTATACAAGTGTCAAAGATCAGATGCAAAGTATCTTTCATAAACTTAATCTGGTCTTGTTGTACTACTGAGGGAAAACATTTCTCTATTCTACTTATAACTTTTGTCAATAATTCAAAATAATAAAACATTTTATTTATATAGGACCTTTAATTATTATTGCCAGACAGATACTGGTCTGTATAATGCATGCATTTCTCTTGGAAAACAGTAATTGATGAATAGCGTAATATTTTTCCTTAGAATTATCTCCTATAAATATTGCCAACAATAATTGCACTAATTCAGTTGAAAATCTTTAATAAAATATCAAAGGATGGCCACCTGGGCCTGCAACTTTTTTGCTTTGTAGTGAGAGGTTCATGAATCTCTTCTTCACTGAACGCATCGATTTATGGTATTTATATTTTATCAAAAAAAAAAAGAAACGTCCCTTTTTCAGGACTGTGTATTTCAACAATAATGTTTTAAAAATCCAAATAACTTTACAGATCTTCATTGTAAATTGTTTAAACAATGTTTTCCATGCATGTTCAATTAACCATAATCAATTAATTAACATGCACCTGTGGAATGGTCGTTAAGACCATAACAGCTTACAGAAAGTAGGCATTTAAGGTCACAGTTCTAAAAACGCAGGACACTAAAGAGACTTGTCTACCGACTGTGAAAAACACCCAAAGAAAGATGCCCAGGGTCCCTGCTCATCTGCGTGAACGTGCATTAGGCATGCTGCAGGGAGGCATGAGGACTGCTGATGTGGCTAGGGCAATAAATTGCCATGTCCACACTGTGAGACGCCTAAGACAGCGCTACAGGGAGACAGGAAGGACAGCTGATCATCCTCGCAGTGGAAGACCACGTTTAACAACACCTGCACAGGATCGGTACATCCGAATATCACACCTGCGTGACAGGTACAGGATGGCCACAACAACTGCCCAAGTCACACCAGGAACACACAATCCCTCCATCAGTGCTCAGACTGTCCGCAATAGGCTGAGAGAGGCTGGACTGAGGGCTTGCAGGCCTGTTGTAAGGCAGGTCCTTACCAGACATCACCAGCAACAACGCCGCCTATGGGCACAAACCCACCTTCGCTGGACCAGACAGGAGTGGCAAAAAGTGTTTCTGCATGACAGCAATGTCAGTGTTCTGCCATGGCCAGCGAAGAGCCCATATCTCAATCCCATTGAGCACGTCTGGGACCTGTTGGATCGCAGGGTGAGGGCTAGGGCCATTCCCCCCAGAAATGTCCAGGAACTTGCAGGTGCCTTGGTGGAAGAGTGGGGTAACATCTCACAGCAAGAACTGACAAATCTGGTCCAGTCCATGAGGAGGAGATGCACTGCAGTACTTCAAGCAGCTGGTGGCCACACCAGATACTGACTGGTACTTTTGATTTTGAGCCTCCCTTCATTCAGGGACACATTGTGAAACATTTTTAGTTTATGTCTTATGGTGTTGACTCTTTTAGTGTTCATACAAATATTTACACATTAAGTCTACTGAAAGTAAAAACAGTTGAAAGTCAGAGGACGTTTCTTTTTTTGCTGAGTATATTTTGTGTGAATGAATTTTGGACTTCATCTTCTAGCAACAAAGGTTTAAATCACCAGATATAAGTTGAGTGTACTATTTAGGGCATAATGATTTAAGCTTGAAAATAAGAGGAGTATGATGACAGCTATATAAATGCAAAGAATTATTATCATTATTATTATTGTTATTATATGACAAAAAGCACTGTACAGTATGTGCAAGATTTATCAGAGAGTACAACATTATTATCAATAATATGCTGCCATATGCTGCCTGATCTGGTATTTTACAGGAAATGTTTCTTTTCTTGGGGATTTTGCTAATAGAAAACAGTAGAAAATGTGCAAAAACATTTAAATATAAAAATATAAAAGCAAAAGGAAACATAAAATGTGATTATGTGCTTGAATATTAGTTGTTTATTTTATAATTTTATTAAAATTAAATAACATTCTATACAAATAACTCAAGTTTTACAAAAAAAAACCAAAAAGGTTCAAAACAAATCAACCCCTACCCCTGAGAAATAGAGCTAGGTCAGCAGAATTAAACTTTAAGCTAGTAAAAATAAGTAAATAGATAAATTAATAAATGAATAAAGATAAATGGAGTAAAAGATGGGAGAGAACCTGCTTCTTCAATATAAATGCTTATTCTAAAATGTTATTGATTAGATCCTGCCAGGTTTTGAAAAGGTTTTGTACAAATCCTCTAAGTGCAAATTTGATTATTTCCAGTTTCAAATAGTATATACAGTCATATGAAAAAGTTTGGGAACCCCTCTTAATTCTTTGGATTTTTGTTTATCATTGGCTGAGCTTTCAAAATAGCAACTTCCTTTTAATACATTTCATGCCTTATGGAAACAGTAGTATTTCAGCAGTTACATTCAGTTTATTGGATTAACAGAAAATATGCAGTATGCATCATAACAAAATTAGACAGGTGCATAAATTTGGGCACCCCAACAGAGATATTACATCAATACTTAGTTGAGCCTTCTTTTGCAAATATAACAGCCTTTAGATGCCTCCTATAGCCTTTGATGAGTGTCTGGGTTCTGGATGGAGGTATTTTTGACCATTCTTCCATACAAAATCTTTCCAGTTCAGTTAAATTTGATGGCTGCTGAGCATGGACAGCCTGCTTCAAATCATCCCATAGATTTTCAATTATATGCAAGTCAGGGGACTGTGACGGCCATTCCAGGACATTGTACTTCTCCCTCTGCATGAATGCCTTTGTAGATTTCGAACTGTGTTTTGGGTCATTGTCTTGTTGGACTATCCAACCCCTGGATAACTTCAACTTGTGACTGATGCTTGAACATTATCCTGAAGAATTTGTTGATATTGGGTTGAATTCATCTGACCCTCGACTTTAACAAGAGTCCCAGTCCCTGAACAAGCCACACAGCCCCAAAGCAGGTGTTCTTCTTGGAATACTGTGTTCTTCTTCTGCCATACAAAGCACTTTATGTTATGACCAAATAACTCAATTTTTGTCCCATCAGTCCAAAGCACTTTGTTCAAAAATGAACCTGGCTTGACTAAATGAGCATTTGCATACAATAAGCGACTCTGTTTGTGGCGTGAGTACTGAATGGGCTTCTTTCTCATCACCCTGCCATACAGATGTTCTTTGTGCACATTGCACTGAATTGTAGAACGATGTACAGATACACCATCTGCCACAAGATGGTCTTGCAGGTCTTTGGAGGTGATCTGTGGGTTGTCTGTAACCATTCTCACAATCCTGTGCATATGCCGCTCCTGTATTTTTCTTGGCCTGCCAGACCTGGGTTTAACAGCAACTGTGCCTGTGGCCTTCCATTTCCTGATTACATTCCTTACAGTTGAAACTAATGGTTTAAACCTCTGAGATAGCTTTTTGTAGCCAACCCTAAACCATGATACTGAACCTTAAATACCTTTTCTCATGATTGGACGCACCTGTCTATGGAGTTCAAGGCTTAATGAGCTAATCCAACCAATTTGGTGTTGCAAGTAATCAGTATTGAGCAGTTACATGCATTCAAATCAGCAAAATTACAACGGGACCCAAAGTTTTGACCAGCCAGTTTTTCACATTTGATTTAATTTCATACAACTAAATACTGCTTCACTAAAAATCTTTGTTTGGAAAACACCCCAGTACTCAGATGTTCCTAGGAAATGAAAGACATACCACTGTTATCTTTTTTGTTGAAAGTAGAGTAACTTATTATGCAGGCTGAGAGTGGTTCCCAAACTTTTTAATATGACTGTATGTCTTGATTTTTTGATGAGCAAGTGAAGGCAATTTTTTAATATTCAAACCACCCAAATTAGCATAAAATAACTGGAGGGATCAAATCATTTATATTGGAACTTTCCAAACACTTAAAGCCATTTTTGTAAATTTATGTCTTGTTGGAATATCCAACCCCTGCATAACTTCAACTTTGTGACTGATGCTTGAACATTATCCTGAAGAATTTGTTGATATTGGGCTGAATTCATCTGACCCTTGACTTTAACAAGTGCCCTAGTCCCTGAACTAGCCAACAGCCCCACAGAATGATGGAACCTCCACCAAATTTGACAGTAGGTAGCAGGTGTTTTTCTTGGAATGTGGTGTTCTTCTTCCACCATGCAAAGCACTTTATGTTATGACCAAATAACTCAATTTTTGTCCCATCAGTCCAAAGCAAGTTGAGTGAGAGATCCTTTTCCCACTGTACTCTGGGATCTTTGAAAGGGAGGGACTATAAAAAGGTTTTATATATTACAGAGATGCTGTCTGAGTCATCAAGACTGATTAATATCTTTTTCAGCGTACAGGTAGGTGGGAGGTGAAGAAAACAGGGAAAGTTCTAATTTGAAGGTAGTGAAAGCAATGTGTTGCTGGAAAATTAAACTTACAGTGTAATTGTTTGTAAGATGCAAAGACATTGTCTATGTACAGATCTCTAAGTGATTTAATCCGAAAGGTTTGTTCCTGCCTTGTGCCCTGTAGCAGGTTGAAGAATAACTGACTGACTGATTGTTTTCAAGACATTAAAAACTGTGTACGTTTGAGAGGGTGGAAAAAGGTGGTTCTCGTGCAGAGGTGCCACAGATAAAAGCTTCTCTGTCTTAAAATACTTTCTACATTGGTTCCATATTCTGAGTGAGTGAAGCACAACTGGGTTGTTAGTATATTGGCGATAACTTGTATTAATTGCGGTTCAAACAAGGAATATAAAGAAGTACTGTAGGATTTTATTTCAATTGCAGACCAAGCCTGTGTATGTTCATCTATTTGTGTCCATGTTTTTATAGATTGTATATTTGCTGCCTAGTGATAAAACTAAAAAGGTAGGTAGAGCCATGCCGTCTACTGCCTTAGTTCTTTGTGGGGTCACCCTATGGATACGTGGATGTTTTTAATCTCACATAAATGAGGTTATGGTTGAATCTAATTTCTTAAAAACAGATATATTAATGTGTATTGGAATGTTTTGAAATAAAAAAGAAGCTTAGGAAGGATATTCATCTTAACAATGTTAATTGTTCCAGCTAAAGTGAGATGAAGGGTTGACCACCTATGCAAGTCTTGCTTAATTTTTTCCATATAGATGGTAAACTTTTGTTGATAAAGAGCTTTATGTTTACTCCTAGGTATTCAAACTTATCTGCGATGATAAAAGGGAAGGTGTCCAATCTAATATTGTATGCTTGAGAATTCACTGGGAATATCACACTTTTATTCAAATTGATTCTGAGAACAGAAATCTTTTGAAACTCTATTAGTACGGTTAGGACCGCAGGCACAGTATTTTGTGCATCTGATATATACAGTACCATATCATCTGCATATAGAGAAACTTTCTGTTCCAGTCTTTCTCGTATAATCCCCTTTATCTCATAAGCATTTTTACCGTGAATTGACAGTGGCTCAATGGAGATTGCAAAAAGCAGTGGAGACAAGGGGCATCCTTGTCTGGTACCAGGTTCTAGTTAAAGTATTCTGAATTAATGTTGTTAATACAAACTGAAGCTTCTGGATTGGTATACAGTAGTTTGATCCATGCACAAATGTTTCAGGCCAAACCCAAATTTCTCCACTGTAATGAAGAGGTAGTTCCATTCGACCATATCAAATGCTTTTTCTGCATCCAACAATATCATCTCTGGGGTGTTTGACTTTGTAGGTGAATATATTACATTAAACAGGTGTTAAAGACTGGAAGCTATGTGTCTGCCTTTAATAAATCCAGTATGGTCTTGTGATATTACTGAAGGCAGCACTTTCTCAGTCCTTCAAGCTAGGACTTTGGAGAGTATCTTAACATCATTATTCAGAAGTTAAATTAATCTACAAACCGGATTCCAAAAAAGTTGGGACACTAAACAAATTGTGAATAAAAACTGAATGCAATGATGTGGAGATGGCAAATGTCAATATTTTATTTGTAATAGAACGTAGATGACAGATCAAACGTTTAATCCGAGTAAATGTATCATTTTAAAGGAAAAATATGTTGATTCAAAATTTCACGGTGTCAACAAATCCCAAAAAAGTTGGGACAAGTAGCAATAAGAGGCTGGAAAAAGTAAATTTGAGCATAACGAAGAGCTGGAAGACCAATAAACACTAATTAGGTCAATTGGCAACATGATTGGGTATAAAAAGAGCTTCTCAGAGTGGCAGTGTCTCTCAGAAGCCAAGATGGGTAGAGGATCACCAATTCCCACAATGTTGCGCAGAAAGATAGTGGAGCAATATCAGAAAGGTGTTACCCAGCGAAAAATTGCAAAGACTTTGCATCTATCATCATCAACTGTGCATAACATCATCCGAAGATTCAGAGAATCTGGAACAATCTCTGTGCGTAAAGGTCAAGGCCGTAAAACCATACTGGATGCCCGTGATCTCCGGGCCCTTAAACGACACTGCACCACAAACAGGAATGCTACTGTAAAGGAAATCACAGAATGGGCTCAGGAATACTTCCAGAAACCATTGTCAGTGAACACAATCCACCGTGCCATCCGCCGTTGCCAGCTGAAACTCTACAGTGCAAAGAAGAAGCCATTTCTAAGCAAGATCCACAAGCTCAGGCGTTGTCACTGGGCCAGGGATCATTTAAAATGGAGTGTGCCAAAATGGAAGACTGTTCTGTGGTCAGACGAGTCACGATTCGAAGTTCTTTTTGGAAATCTGGGACGCCATGTCATCCGGACCAAAGAGGACAAGGACAACCCAAGTTGTTATCAACACTCAGTTCAGAAGCCTGCATCTCTGATGGTATGGGGTTGCATGAGTGCGTGTGGCATGGGCAGCTTGCATGTCTGGAAAGGCACCATCAATGCAGAAAAATATATTCAGGTTCTAGAACAACATATGCTCCCATCCAGACGTCATCTCTTTCAGGGAAGACCCTGCATTTTTCAACAAGATAATGCCAGACCACATTCTGCATCAATCACAACATCATGGCTGCGTAGGAGAAGGATCCGGGTACTGAAATGGCCAGTCTGCAGTCCAGATCTTTCACCTATAGAGAACATTTGGCGCATCATAAAGAGGAAGGTGTGACAAAGAAGGCCCAAGACTATTGAACAGTTAGAGGCCTGTATTAGACAAGAATGGGAGAGCATTCCTATTTCTAAACTTGAGAAACTGGTCTCCTCGGTCCCCAGACGTCTGTTGAGTGTTGTAAGAAGAAGGGGAGATGCCACACAGTGGTGAAAATGGCCTTGTCCCAACTTTTCTGGGATTTGTTGACACCATGAAATTCTGAATCAACATATATTTTTCCCTTAAAATGATACATTTTCTCAGTTTAAACTTTTGTTCCGTGATTTATGTTCTATTCTGAATAAAATATTAGAAGTTGGCACCTCCACATCATTGCATTCAGTTTTTATTCACGATTTGTATAGTGTCCCAACTTTTTTGGAATCAGGTTTGTATATGATGCACATTTTAACAAGTCCTTATTTTGTTTAGGAAAGACGGTAATTGGCAAAAACGTTTCAGGTAAAATTTTATTTTCTTTAGCTTCTGTAAATGTTGCTAATAGAAGGGTAGCTAGCCGAGTTGAGAATTTCTTATAAAATTCAGTAGGGTAGCCATTAGGGCCTGCTGCTTTCCAACTCTGAAGTGAGCTTATAGAATCTAGTAATTCTGATAGTGCCAAAGGTTTATCCAATTCCTCTGCACTACAAGTATCCATTTGTGGTGTCTGTAATGCATCTAGAAATGCATTACATTGTGTCTTGTCTTCTTTAAACTCAGTAGAATATAAGGATTTATAGTAGACTCTAAATGTGTGCATTATATTTTTATGATCAATGATTTTGTCTCCATTTGTTTTGGTGATTGCTTTGAAAACTTCTTGCTTGTTGATTTATTAAGCTCTTATTAGCTTTCCTTCCATGTTCATGATAATGATGTCTTGATTTAAATACAAGTTGTTCAGTTTCTTTAGTTGTTAAAAGGTTGAGTTTCGAATACAGAGCCTGCCTTTTCCTATGAAGCACCTCACTCGGACACCTGGCATGTTCTTAGTCTATTCAAGTAATTACGGTGATTAGCTCTGACACCTTCTTGGTTTCCAATTTATTTCTGTGGGAAAGATATGAGATAATCTGTCCTCTTAAGAAGGCCTTCACGGTTTCCCAGAGTATTCCTGCAGAAGCCTCTGAGAATGTATTTGTCTCTAAAAAAATATTGAATTGCTTGTATATAAATTCTGTAAAGTTCTCGTCTGCTAATAAAAGTGGACTAAGACACCATCTGCGAGATCAGTATGTGGGGCATAATGATTTTAGCTCCAAAATCAAAGGGGCATGGTCGGAAATAACAATAGTGTACTTACAAAAGAAATAATCAATTCTTGAGTACCAATGATGCACTGGTGAGTAGAAGGAATATGCTCTTGGGTTTAGAAATCCCCAGAGGTTTGATAAGTTGTGGTCAGTTACAAACTGTGTAATTGTCTTTGCAGTGTTGGATTTCATCGCCCCTGTGGCAAAAGACCTATCTAGGTCTGGATTTAAAACACAATTAAAATCCGCAGCCATTATAATTTTATGAGTGTTCATATTGGGAATGGATGCAAATACATTTTGCATGAATTCCCTATCATCGACATTGGGTGCATAAATATTTATCAAAATCACTTTACAATTATATAAATTACCTATGACAATCACATATCTCCATTCAAGAACAGATACTACATCTGATACTACAAATGAGACTGCTCTACAGTATGTATAAGAATTTCTACACCTCTAGTTTTCTTTGTAAAGCTGGAATGGAACATTTGGCCAGTCCTGTCTTTGTGCAGCCGAAACCGATCCTTGCTTAATAAGTGGGTCTCCTACTTTAGTTATTAGTTATTTGTAAAAATACTATTTTAGTGTTTAGACCTGTTAGGTGAGAAAATACTTTCTTTCTCTTTAATTCGTGATTCAGGCCTTTAACATTTCAGCTCACAAATTTTACTATCCGGTCTCGGAGACATTGCTTCTGAACTTTTGTTGGCATTTTGTAGTCTTAACTGAAAATAACACAGCTTTGACCTTAATTTCCAATTTTCCCAGGAGTTATTGCCATGAGGCCTATTGTTATGGTGGCACTTATATTTTAAAGGATTAAAAGGATATATTAGAAATATCTTGCTTTTTCTCCCCCCCCCCCCGAATAATAGAATATTGGTTTCTTAAAAGGTAACATCTTTAAGTATGAACTTTTGTTTGAACTGTGCGTAATAACTGAGCATAGCCTTTTAAGAATATTACCCAGAGTGCTATATGGTTCATCCCGATTGGTGAGTCAATGAAAATGATGTAACTTTATTGGCCCAAGAGAGATAAATACTTGCACTCTAATCTATTTGAGCAGCACAGCACTAATAAGCATTGCAACAAATAAGAGCCTGTCAATTATATTAATCATTATATTAATAACACTAATTTGCTACAGATTAGTTATTTGTTAAAATAAGTTTCAGGCTAAAAAGCATACACTAATTAATTTTACCAGTATCTCTCACAACCATTAGAAATGTAAGTCATACTATGATTTGGACATTTTCTTATATAGCCCACTCCTCTCCTAATAGCAGTTACACTGTGTCTGCTTTCTAGGAAACATTTTTAGATATTGGATGAAGCGAGATGTTTTAAACTGGGAGCAGACAAGACTGGAATGAAACACCTTTTAAAAAACGAGTGGAAGTGGGTTTAAAAAGATCAACCCATTATTTGAAGATGTGTGTGAATAATCGACAACAGGAATATTGAGATCTGTTTAGAAATGTTAGGGAGACATGATTAATCAAAACAGGTGTTTTCAAGGTTCAGTTAAACTCACCCACATTGTTGACATTCTCTGTTGAATTCATTGCAATATCCACTATTGACTTCAAACAGTGGCTTTGCAACCTTTACCCATCAAAAGTATGACCTATTTGCAGTTTAAAGATTGTGGGAATCATTTTAAACAATTCAGCTATCTCTGGAGAGGTGTAAATTATATGTGTGACTGAATATGAGTCTAGTGGTAATCAAAATGCTATAGCTGATAACAGCTTTGCTTGCAGCCCTCTTTGTAGCAGTTGTTAACAGTTTATTCTGTTTACATTATTTCAAAGCGTTTCTATTTCCAAAAAGAATTTCCTTCTCCTGTCCAATATGAAATAACATGTTTTCTTTCTGCTGTAGTTTGTCCAAACTAATTATAAAGCTTTGAGGATATTGATTTCCAGGGTGAAAATAATCAGTTACAATTTCCACTTTTTTTAGAAAGAAAATTCTTCTGCATATTTAATTGGATTAGTGTACTCTAGCGTTATCGGTAGTCCAGTGGTTCTCAAAGTCAGTCCTGGGAGCCTGCAATGGATGCAGACTTTTTCTTCTAACCAGTTTCACATTCACTAAATCATTTTACAATGAGACTAAGTGATCCAATTTATTTATTATTGGACTGTCTACTCTTCTCTTATTCTGCATTCAGAAAAGCACAACAATGTGATTTTTGTATTATTAAGAAATTTAAAAAATCTGTGTTTTGCTGTAGCTTTAAATACTTAACTCTCTTTTGTTGACTTCCTATTAATTTGTCTTTTTCTGTGCAGTTTGCACCTTTATTATATCTGTATAATGCCAATTAACACCAAGCAGATAGCAGGTTGGGGAGACCCTGGAGTGGTGGAGATATGCTCTAGAGAGGACAGGAATGAAGGTCAGTAGGAACAAGACAGAATACATGTGTGTACAGTATATGAGAGGGAGGTCAGTGGAATGGTGAGGATGCAGGAGTAGAGCTGGCGAAGGTGAATGAGTTTAAATACTCGGGATCAACAGTACAGAGTGATTGGGATTGTGGAAGAGAGGTGAAAAAGAGTGCAGACAGGGTGGAATGGTTGGAGAAAGAAGAAGAAGAAGAGTGGGTACCTGGAAAAACAAAACTTAATGCTGAAAAGCTGCAAAACCTTCAGTACCAGAACTTCTAAAATACTCATTAGTACATTAGTAAATAATGGATTAAATAATCAGAACCCCTGAAAAAGCATGATATAAAATCATGATGATGCTGAAAATTAAAACAATAAGCTATCCCCATGTAACATACATAAATGCCTGGTATTCTAATAAATAATTATAAAACCTAGTTTTGTAATTCCTAAATTGAACCCAAAACAAAGAAACTGGAAAATAAGAGCTTGCCTAATTAGGCTAAGTGTCCAGTTAAAAACAGAAGTTGGTTGGAGCAAAAACCTTTAACCACATGGGACCCCAGGACTAAGTTTAAGAAACGCTGCAGTACTCCTACAATTCTGTTTTTTCTCCTTCTAAATTAGTCTTCACACTCACAAGAATTTAATATGTTGTGCTCAGTTTCTATACCAGTTATTCTTTTACAAGTGTATTCTTAACTCAAAAAACAGTGTAATATTAATATGTGACAATGTTGTTATTAACTAACCATCAAACTTGAATGGAGCTTAATGCTGGATTTGTATGTAAAAATATGCTTACTTATGCAGACTTTACAAATGTTACCTTTTGTTGTGTACTTAATCTTGCTCTGTTTTCAATACTTTGAATTGCTGTGGTCAAATATCTCCCGGGTACAAATAAAATGTTACGTATCTGTCTAACTATCTATCTATCTACAAAGAGTGATGCATATGAAATAAAGGACTATTGCCTTTCATGTACGAAATAAAGGGAGATAAAGCTACCCAGCTGACATATACATTCAAAAATGTAAATATCTGTTGTAAATAAATGACTGAGGATAAAATGATACAAACAGATCCTTAAACTTACACTACCAGTCAAAAGTATGGAGACACCCATACATTTTCATGATTTTGATAGAATTTGATATTTTATTTTCATTATGATACAATTACATTTATTTTAAAATATAGCCAATAAATTACTAGTGTTTCTAATTGTTATTCTTTAAATTACTAATTTTAATGACACGACAGCAAAGCCCAATTTCCAGCAGTAACTCCTTCCGTAACTCCCTTAGCTTATCCTTAATTGTTTTTTCTTTTGTACTCTAAACAATTCGAGAAACCTTTGTAATTGCATTAACGTAGCTGAAACCTATTGTTCAGGTAAATTTGGTTGCAAGGTACAGTACTGGCATCTCTAAACTTCAGTTCTCAGTTTAGAAATGGACAAAATGTAACAGCTTTCTCTAGATATGTGTCAGTCTGTTGCTGTTTTTTTTTTTTTTTGTTTGTTTTTTTTAGCAAAGTGGGTTATTCCTTGTGACAGACTGAAACTGAATGTTTTTTATATAGATGCCTATTATTACCTTGACAGAAGATGGCAAAGTGGATTTAACCAGGATGGAAAACGAAGGGGATGACCTCAGATGCACAACTACATAAGAGGATAAGTTTGTAGTCTGATAAATAAACACATTACAGGTGTTTAAATCATATGTGAATAAAAAAATTTAATCAGTAATTTTAAGCAGAAATAGCAATCAGCAACACTAGTAATGCACTGGCTGTAACTTTAAATCAGTTCTATGTATTCTTTATAAAGTATCAATTTCTATCAACAGCATGAACATTTCTGGGTGTGTCCAAACTTTTAAGTGGTAGTGTACATATATAGATACACACATACAGTAGGATGCAGGATTGCTTTCTAAATATTGACAGATTTCAGTTGGTTTCTTGGCTTTTCATGCCTTTCGCACCTCCTTTTCTTTGTGTTCAATACTTTTCCCCGTGTCACTCCACTTTATTACACATAATTTATGAACTTATTTCTTTGATTTCTTTATATGCGCAGATTACTTGGTGTAAATTTCATGCCAATAGCCCCATTAGAAACATATTTACTGAGAAAAACGACGCGTTCAACACTTCTTTTCCCCGCTGTAAATATACACACATTCAAAATAGGGCTGGGCAAAAAATCGATTTCATCGATTTATCGATTTTGTAATTTAAAGCGTTTTTTATTTTGCAAACTCGAGTTTTTTGCCACAATAGTTTTTTCGGACTTTTCCGCGTTTCGTCCTTGTTGGTTACCGTAGCGCGATATGAGCCAGCCCCCGCCCCGCCTAACACAGTCAAAACATGGCAGCGTGTAGCAGAGAACTACTTCCAAAGAAAGGCACAGGTAATTCCGTAATTTGGAACTGGTTTGGTTTTGATGCAGCAGACGAAACACAGACGAAGCCTTGCTGCAAAATATGTTTCAAGGCTGTTGCTACTGGAAGCAGCAGTACAACAAATCTTTTCCAGCACCTGAGGAATAAACATCTCGAAGAATGGGAGAAGTGCAGCTGACTCCGTAGCGAAAACGGCTCCTCTAGCACACCTGCTAAAAAGCAAACTACACTTCCAGAGAGCTTTACAAACTGTGTACCTTATGATAAGAACGGAGCGCGATGGAAAGCGATTACAGAGGCGATCACGTTTTATATTGCCACAGACATGCTGCCAATTTATTCTGTCGAAAAGCGAGGCTTTAATCACATGCTGAAAGTATTAGATGCGAGGTACGTTGTCCCCAGTCGCAAGTATTTCGCCGATGTAGCGCTGCCTCACCTGTACAATACAACTCAGGAAAAGATCCGCAGTGAGCTGGAGGAGATGCAGTTTTACTCAGCCACAACGGACCTGTGGTCCAGCCGGACGATGCAGCCATATCTGAGTCTGACGGTTCACTACATCAACACTAGTTGGACTCTGCGCAGCATCTGCCTTCAGACAGCGTATTTCCCCGACAACCACACTGGTGACATAATTGCCCATGGCTTAAAAGATGCTCTCAGCTCCTGGGGACTTTCGGAGGAACGACTCGTCTGCATGACAACTGATAGTGGCACCAACATCATAAAAGCCTTTAAGGACAACAACTGGCCCAGCTTGCAGTGTTTTGGCCACAGACTCCACAACGCTATAGGTAAGAGTTGGTGTAAGAATAAATAGGTGCACATACTTGCACATTGTAAAGTACTGTTTGCTTATAATTTAATAGCCAGAACATGGTATATATTTCAACTGGTTTACACACATAGACTGGGTTACATAAATAAACCTGACTTTTCCTTAATCTGCATTCATTATACATTATGTATTAAACTGTGTTACAGCTATTAAAATTGTGATAAAAGTACAAAACAATTTTGAAAACTCACATCATCAAATATATAGTTTAAGCTTGGAGTGACAAAAAATATACTAAATATCTTTTCACATTTATTAGAGAATGGTGTGAAGGATCCAAGGATCGATCGGGCCATAGGGGTCTGCAAAAAAGCTGTATCAGCCTTCTCCTACAGCTGGAAAAAAAGGCGAGACATGACAGAGGTGCAGGCTGAGCTTGGACTTCCCCAGCATCTTTTGATCTCAGAATCCCCAACACGTTGGGGGTCTCGTCAAAAGATGATTGAGCGCTTTCTTGAGCAAGAGAAGGCAATAACTCGTGTCCTGGGTGCGGACAAGAAAACGCGTCATCTTGTTCCCACGTGGCAAGATTTGGAAGTATTAGAAGCCACCAACAAAGCAGTAAAACCTCTCCAGGACTTCACTGATGCACTGTCAGGGGAATCATATGTCAGTGTGTCATGCATCAAACCAGTGCTGCATTTGTTTAAAACAAGTCTCCTCCTGCCAGAGGAGGAAGATTTGGAGCTAACAAAAACAATCAAAGCTAACATCATGCGTTACCTCGAAAGTAAATACTGTGATTTGGAGAAAGAGGAACTTTTGGACATGGCCACACTTTTAGACCCGAGGTTCCGTACAACCTACATTGATGCAAGCAAACTGGAAGTTGTCAAAAAAAGAGCGGTGTCTGAGATCTCTGCTCTCTGCAACTCTACCACAGAGGAAGCTGGTCCCTCAGCTGTTCAAGAGAACACCCCACCAAAAAAGAAAATGACTCTGGGTGCCTTCTTTAAAAACAGTGCACCATCCACCACGCCACACCCACAATCTGAGAAAACAAAAATTGAGACTGAGCTTGCAACGTATTTCCTTATTCCAGACATAGAGCCAGACACAGATCCTCTTGAATGGTGGAAGCTGCATCAGCCCAACTTTCCAAGGCTAAGCTTACTGGCTAAAAAATATCTTTCTATTCCAGCCACTAGTGCCCCCTCAGAGAGGGTATTTAGTGTGGGTGGGGGAATAGTTACCTGCAACCGGGCCTGCCTTAAGCCAGAGGTTGTGGACAGGCTCATCTTTCTTGCAAAAAATGTTTAGAATGAGCATGCACAATGTTTCAGAGATCTAACAAGCACGTGTTTTGTTGTTATAGATAAAAGTTTACATTTGTTCATTCTTTGAGCAGGCTATATGTCTGCCACAGGCATGTTTCATTTTTTATATTCACACTATACTGAGAAGAGTTTATTTTTTTTAATTGTAATGTTATATGTTACAACATTTGTAATTATCTGATTTCTTGAACAGAAAATTTAAGCTACTGTGAAGCTGTTGCACTTTTGCTTAAGCCTGGGTTAAAGCTTGAAATTGTTGAATGACAGAGCCTCATTTACTTTTTGTTTTGGGATTCTACGCATTTTAACTCTTGAGGACAATCATAGCAATAAAGTTGCACTTTTGACACTATATCTGATGTCTGCAGCCATTTTTTAAGTGCATTGGGAAAAAAAAATCGAAAATCGAATCGAAACTCGAATTTTTCTTTAAAAATCGAAGATTTTTTTTTTAGGCAAAATCGCCCAGCCCTAATTCAAAACACACACGATGTCTGTTACGCAAGTAGACCGATAGTTAAGATTTTTTTAAGACAGGTCGGTCTTTTCATCACTGTAAGTGTTTTTGGAAAAGATCTGTCCACACCACATGACCCAATCGATCTGATCTTTTGATGTCAGGTTTCGTGACAGACCACACTTGTGAATACGCATACGTTAAATAAAAAATAGAACATACACACTGTATCTACATAGATAAAAATGTCAGAAAGTACATTATTTTTATCAGCAAACTTACATGTTTCCGTATCCCCACTGATCGACTCAAACACTGTAGTCGAATCCAGTGTGCTCCCGTTTGAACTTACTTGCCTTTGCCCTAAAACGGAGTCCATGGCGCTGTACCAGCTGGCAGACTTGCGTTCAGTGCCACTTCTTCTGTTATACTCTTTAATTTTTTTATACTCTTGTTTCAGCTTTTTAATTTTTTCTCGACACTGCTTTACAGTTCGCATAATGCCCATGTCTTCCAGCTTCTTTGCTATTTCTCTGTATACTTTCTCGTTGCGGACGTTAGTTTCCAAATCGCGCTGGACATTGTCATCGGCCCAAACGGAAAGAAGTGCCTGGACTTCGTCTGATGTCCAATGTACCTGTGACTGCATTTTGCACAGAAACGTAAACTTGCAGCTGTCCGCGTCCCCAGTCATTGCTTCCAAAACTGTAGCCGAATCCAGCAGACTGCCGCCTGAACTTCCTGATCTTTGTCGGAGAACAGCATCCATAGCGTTGTACCAGCTGGCGGATTTGCGTTCAGAGCTGTTCCCGTTGTTATTATTATTATTATTATTGCTGTTGTTGTTATTATTACTGTCTTTTATCTTTCTGTACTCTTGTTTCAGTTTCTTTATTTTCTCTCGACACTGTTTGACGCTGCGTACAACGCCCATCTCCTGCAGCTTCTTAGAGATTTCCCTATACACTTTCTCATTACGGACGGACGTTTCTAAGTCACGCTGTACGTTATCGTCGGCCCAAACAGTAATAAGCGCTTGCACTTCTTCTGGACTCCAGTGAACCTGAGATTCCATACTGTAGAAAATAAAATCAAAATCGATCAGCACAGCTGACGTAAGTGTTTAAAAATGGCGCCGATATCAACAATACTTTGACTACATTCGTGTCGCGCGTGTGACGAAAAACACCGGAACCAATCAATAGCCACGACGTCACCATGACCCTCTGGAGGCGTTGCTAGGTCGAAACAGATTGAGTAGCATCCACTAAGTAGGATAGTATTGAACAAATTACTTAAATACTGTAGTAAGAAACTGAAAAGGTATAAGTAAGAAAAAGAAGTTATGGAGTGACACAGCGTGGGGGATACGCACGAAAGTTCAAGTTCAGAAAGTCGCACAGTTCCCGAAATAAAAAAGAAACGGTCAGATATGAAAGTCGACGTGAAAAGCGAGTCGCAGCCCACGGTCTGTTTATTGTGTTTTATGTAATATTACATATAGATATATAATATATAAATATTCTATAATATTACAAATGTCAACCCCCGTGCCGATGGCGTGATGATTCTTCAGTGCCTAGCACTTCAGACGCTGGCTGCACACACACCTCAGCCCCGGAAATCCCTGGGCGACCATCTGGCTGTGTGCTGACGGACGCTTTTCTGGAGTCACAAAATGCAATAGTGGATGTTGTAAGAGATGTGGCCAATGGCCTGAGGAATATACGGGGCCTTACTGAGTGATATTGGCCACATTTCTAATGAATCGATTAAAAAATAAATGCTGCATCTGATTACCTTTTTTTTAACAAAATCTGCGAATTACATTCAAACGAAGTTGTAACGATTTGGGTCAGGTTCATCATACCACATATCTTCAGGTACGGGCAAGATACGATTGCGTGGCACATTAATAGAGTGGAAATGCCTTCTGTTTAGATAAACAAATTCATTTTTTGGTGATTCATCCCTGGCTGATGTAATTTGTCCAGCGCCGCTGCAATAGTAATGTGTGTGCCTCTGACCGCTCCGATTACATTTGAAAAACCGGACGTTGCTGCGAAGTGAGCGTTGATCTTTCGCAGTTGAAACGCAGTGTAAGGAAAACTTGGATATCTGGATGACAAGAG
The DNA here is from genome assembly GCA_026402145.1 of Polypterus bichir lapradei. NCBI lineage: Eukaryota > Metazoa > Chordata > Cladistia > Polypteriformes > Polypteridae > Polypterus > Polypterus bichir. Next base: position 38,744,265 of record JANRMT010062856.1, read on the forward strand.
GATACTACCGTCCTATACAGGTGAAATGGCGCGACTCGGTGATGTCTGTGACATAGCCGATCGGTCAGCAAATTCACGTTGATGTGGTTAAAAACCCCAGAGTGGACAGAACTTGCAAAGAAGCAGGTAGGGCACAATTCCTCAAAGTCTGCCTTTGTAAAACCAGCGCTAATTCAGCGCACAGCTCTTAAAAATCTAAATCAATTTAGGAGTCAGTCATCATGTATAAATACCCACTCTCTTCTAATTCTTTCATTTGCGATGTCTTCTAACAACGCTAAGGCAGCTATGGTAGTTGGAATAGTTTGGCCATTACATGACCATTATATTGTAACATAATGATTACAATAAAGTGAATTAAACTTATAAACGATATTCAATTAATTTAGGTGTATTTGTTAAATCCCGCGTCATTGATGCAAATATGAAAAAGAGAGGCAAATGACACAAAAACAGTGCTTTGATGCTGACTGCAGCCAATTTGCAAAACTGAGCAGAAAAGTGTGTATGCAAGGTACGGGGCTACTGTGAAAATGTGCATCACTTTAATAAAGCCAAATGTAGTTCTTATACATCTCGAAGTGAACAAGCGTAACATAACATTTTTGTGCATACACACCGTTTATACGTGAGGCTCAAGGACACTAGCAAAACTAGAGAAGGATAAGGAGAGAAAAAGTGTCTGTGGCCACCACCTTTAAATCCATTCCTGTTTCGGAGTTGTCTTGCTGTTGCCTCTCCAGTACCTGTTGTCACTTTCATTTGCACCAAAGCAGGTGAAGTTGATTCACAATTGCTTATGCTTCCTAACTGGACAGACTGATAGCTGTGAAGCTTAATTGACTTGGTGTTAGACTGTGATGATGAAGTGTTCCCTTTATTTATTTGAGCAGTATATTTAATAATTGTTCTTTCTTTCTTTGTAGAATGTTATGACACTGTCTCTGTAGTGCCAGTTGTTTCTACTTCACCATAATTTGGAACCCATTAACATTAGGCAGAAGAGTAAATAATAACTATTGACTATATTAAGTAGTGAATTAATTAACTGAACCTCACTCATCTTAGTTGCTAGAATTTGTATGTGTATTATTGCCATAGATATTACAGTAACACACAAATTGCCTCAAGATGTGTAAATGTCCCAAAGTGCAGCGTACTTATAATCCATTCAGTTGGCCAAACAATATGTTATAGTTTATATTTTGACTGAACAGATATGTTGTAAAACTAGTCCATAGCAGTGAGCATGCTTTCAATGAATGCCATAAAAATTGGTATGGAACGGTCAATAGAGTGCTTTCATGTAAATTACACTCTAGTGAGAGTTAGATATACTTGGTGAAAAAGCAACAGTATTTGATGACAAGTACACCTTGCCAACTGATAAGTACAGGGGTGGGTCTATTATGCTTTGGTGATGTATAGCAGCTAGTGGCACAGGAAACATTGTATGAGTACAGAAATGAATGATTTCCACCAGCTATCAATAACTCCTTGAAGAGAATGTCAATTAGTCAGGAAGACTGGTGCTAAAAAAGGATGGCAACAATCTAAAACACACATTCAAATTTCACATGAAGTACCCCAAGAAGCACAAGTGAAAGGTGAAGGATTTGGAATGGAGCAACCCTTGCAGTCCTCTGACCTGAACATTATTGAAAATCTTTGGACGAATCTTAAATATGCTTTGTATACAAAACAGCCCAAGAATACTTTATGTCACAGCTGGAAGTGATCAGCAAGAAAGAGATAGGTTAGGAGCATGCACTGAAGAAAGAATTGAGGAAAAAATCTAAAATAAGAATTAAAAAACTCCTAGCTGGATACAAAAAATATTTTCAAGCTCTGATCTTCCCAAAGGAGGAGTTAGTAAGTTGTGACTTAACAGGGTGCCCAAATGCCTGCAAATACAGCTTTTACTCTTACTTTTTCATTGTGAAAGTGGCCTGGATTACAGATAACGGTGTTTTGTGATTCAAATCAAAGATCACAAAATGCTATTACCCCTTCTTCAATCATTCTTCCATTACTTCTAAAAAAATGGTGCACTACTAGTTCTGTTAACAAAGAATTCAAACAAAGAAACAACAACATTTATTTATATAGCACATATTCATACAAACAGTAGCTCAAAGTGCTTTACATAATAAAGAATAGAAAAATAAAAAAACACAATAAGAAAACAAAATAAATCAGCATTAATTAACATCGAATAAGAGTAAGGTCCAATGGCCAAGGGGGACAGAAAAAAAAAAAAAAAAAAATCCAGACGGCTGGAGAAAAAAAAAAAATAAAATCTGTAGGGATTCCAGACCATGAGACCGCCCAGTCCCCTCTGGGCATTCTACCTAACATAAATGAAACAGTCCTCTTTGGATTTAGGGTTCTCACGGAAGGGCTTGATGATGATGGTCACGTAGAATTCTGCCTTTTAGTCCATCCATCATTGTTGGAGCATCATGAAGCTTTGAGTAGGTGGAGGTGGCGCAGGCCACCACCACAAAGAAACCGGAAAAAGAAACAGAAAAGAGAGTAGGGGTCAGTACGGATTTTAGAGCCACCCTGAATAGTTATTATGAGGAAATTGAACATACAGAGTATCAGGATTAAGTTAAATTAAGTTAAATTGAAGTTATAGAAAGGCCATGTTAAAGTAATATGTTTTCAGCAGTGTTTTAAAGTGCTCTACTGTATTAGCCTGGCGAATTCCTATTGGCAGGCTATTCCAGATTTTAGGTGCATAGCAGCAGAAGGCCGCCTCACCACTTCTTTTAAGTTTTGTTCTTGGAATTCTAAGGAGATACTCATTTGAGGATCTGAGGTTACGATTTGGAATATAAGGTGTCAGACACTCCGCTATATAAGAAGGGGCGAGATTATTTAAGGCTTTATAAACCATAAGCAGAATTTTAAAGTCAATCCTGAATGACACAGGTAACCAGTGTAGTGACATCAGAACTGGAGAAATGTGTTCGGATTTTCTTTTCCTAGTTAGGATTCTAGCAGCTGCATTCTGCACTAGTTGCAAACGATTTATGTCTTTCTTGGGTAGTCCTGAGAGGAGTGCGTTACAGTAATCTAGTCGACTGAAAACAAACGCGTGAACTAATTTCTCAGCATCTTTCAGTGATATAAGAGGTCTAACTTTACTTATGTTTCTTAAGTGAAAAAATGCTGTCCTAGTGATCTGATTAATATGCGATTTAAAATTCAGATTACAGTCAACAATTACCCCTAAGCTTTTTACCTCCGTCTTGACTTTTAATCCTAATGTATCCAGTTTATTTCTAATAGCCTCATTGTATCCATTATTGCCAATCACTAAGATTTCAGTTTTCTCTTTATTTAACTTGAGAAAGTTACTATTCATCCATTCTGAGATACAAGTCAGACATTGTGTTAGTGAATCAATAGAATCGGGGTCATCAGGTGCTACTGATAAATACAGCTGTGTGTCATCAGCATAGCTGTGGTAGGGAAACTCTTCTGTCTGTACACAGAGGTTGGAGTTAACTTTGTGGGGATTGGGAAACAAAGTCCTGCTGAGTCAGGTGCAGCAGTTATCACAACTGATAGGTTTGTTATAAAGGTCATGTCAACAATCTACTTTTTTGTGCACCACTTGATAAAAGGTACTTTACCTCTGTGCAACCACCTCTTGCAGTGAATTTTGTCCACACATCTCCTTGCCAATTTCCATTCATCATTTTGGCTTAACATCAACACTGGACTTGCTTCTTGGCGCAAGGCACTTACTTGTATTTCACTGTGGCTTTTTTGGTGCAAACAAATACTTTGTTGACTCATAAACCTCTTTAATAATTCTCTTTCAGCTCTCTTGTGACAAGAATCCACTGTTGACTTTCAACAAATGCTCTTAAGTGACATAACTCTTTCAATTAACAAAAATTCTAGTGACACTCCATTCAGTTTCCCTGTGAAATTTCCTGTATCAATATTCATAGTAAATTAAATATAATTAAATTGTGGAGTACTGTATATACAGTCTATCAGGCAATGCATGTTAATGCACCCTTTACTGGTATAACACATTTTAACTACATTATGTACACAATACACAGTTTTTAAATGAACAGTGGGCTAAAATGACATCCAATGGAAAGTTGCAAGGTGAAAGCCACTGCTAAATAAGAGAAAGATAAATGTTCATCTAACATTAAAAAAAAAAAAAAGATTAACCCCAAAAACGTTTTGTTCTATGGACAGATTGGAAGACATGGATCCCATTACATCTAGTGTAAAGGTAACAAAGCTTTATGCAGAAAAAACACTGTGCCCACATGATGGTGGTAGTGTGATAGTATCAGGATTCTTGGCAGCTTCAGGGCCTGTGCAACCTGCCCTAAATGAAGGAAGCATGAATTCAGCTTTCTGCTATAAAGTACAGAAGAAGACACCATAAAGACACCAATCCACAGCCTAAGAGTAAGTCCGCCTCTGAATGGCTGAAAATGAAAAAAACAATTAAAATGGAGGTTTTGGAGTGGCCAAGTCAAAAGTCCTGACATAAACCATATTGAGATGTCAGGTTGTAACCTTAAAAGTTTAGTTTATTGTCAAAAACCCTACAACGTGTCTGAGTTATAACAATTCTATAGAGAAGAGTTGGCAAAGCTGATTCCACTGCAATGCAAAAGGCTGATCTCCTGTTCCTGGAAGCATTTGATTGTAGTTGTTGCTGGTACAAGTGGCACAACCAAGTAATATGTTTAGGGGAGCAATTCCTTTTTTAACAGGGGTGATAGAGGAGTTAATAAACTTTTTCCTTCAATAAATCAAATGATCATTTAAAGATTGTAAATTGTGTTTTTTCTGGTTGTCATTGTATTATGCTAAATTTGTTTGCAGATCAGAAACAATTAAGTATTATGAATGAGCTAAAATAGAAGAAATCAGGAATGGGTTACTTAGCACTTTGTTTATTATACATTAATAAGTGACTCTAAATTAGCCTACTGAGACTGAATGTGCAGATAAGTAACAATCGTAGCAAACAATTCAAACTATTTCCATAAACCAAAGGTGCATATCTGATATTTAATGATGGAAATAAATTTTATTCTGCATCCTTAAATCAGGACTGGGAGACTGAGACTGAATTCAGGTAAGGTCACCTTCTTGTACATGTTTTCCACCATGTTTCACTGCTCAGTAAACCTCTGCTTCACCCTTAAATTTTAGATGGATTAACAAGTTTATGCACCATAAACTGGCTGTTGTGTTTGTGTTCACAACCTCCTGTTTGCACATTAGATCAACATTTGTACTTAAATGATCCACAATTGTTTGTCCATTTTTCCTTTAACATCCAATCAGTTCACAGACGTAAAAATAATGGACTTTGTATTTTAACCATGGTCACCCCTAGATGGTAATGTCAGTATAACCACAGTCACTCCTATATTGTACAGTATGTCCAACTTGTATCCTAAAATCTTCCTCTTCCTGAAACAATAGCAATGTGAAATTTTCAGAACTTGCCTCCACAATCACCTCTTACGAAGATCTCTAATGTTAGGAGTGGCAGCCAACATCATAAGCAACAGGATCTGCCCAGCATTGGCTTTGCTGGCTGAGATGCGAGAGTCATCCATTAACTGCACTACTTTAATGATAACCATCAATGGCTCTACTCTCTTGAGTTGAGAATCAGTTTTTTGTGTATGACTGGATTCCATAATCACAGCAACTCCTTACCGGACTGGAACCATAAATGCTACTCCTTTGTATTTCCTTGTTTAGTGTGCTTTCATGAATGGATATTTAATCCCACCATAATAAGATGGATGGGTTTTTGAATAATTGCAGTGATACAGTATGTAAGCTGGTCAAAGCTACAATTTTTTGTGTTGTTTCCTTTGTTGAACCACTGTTCATCAACTCTGTGTGTAAATATACAAAATATTGTGAACATCCAGTTGGCCTTTTTGGAGTACTGTATGGCTTTCGTGGCATTGAACCTCCTATTACAACTCCCCAATAAGAATACATTTTTTGTTGTCCCGAAACCATTGCAAACATCCTTCCTGATGAAACTTTTGAAATGCCATATTGCCTATATTTTAAGCTGAACCAACAACCACCTATTTGCAAAATTTTGTGAAACTGTATTCACCTGTTTTTACGTGATGGGCAAACAAACAGACAAGATGTGATCTAAGGGTTGAAGTGGGATCTTTAGAGTGCAAAACAAGTAACATCAAAGCTGAAAAATTCCAAAGAGAGACAAAGGGGTATGATGGTTTTATTTACACAGATTAGTGGTTGCTACAGACTAGATAAATCCCTAAAATCTCATAAAGGGGTGTACTCTTTCATCCCTAGACTGTAAAGCATTGTTTTAACGTTTGAAGTTAAGAATAGAAAACACATCACAAACAGTAGGAAATATGCCCATCTTTATTGAAATAAAATGTTTTATAACATTGCATAAAACAGACACTCATACCAACATGCAAACCCAGTACAAATAAAGCAATCATTTGGCAGAAAAGCAGAATAAAAGATTGAAATGCAGGTCTGTCAACTAGCTTTCCTGTTCTGAGTAAGACAGACACTATGAACACGCTGAGCTGGTCACATGTGACTTTTTACACACTGATACATAAACACTTAAAAAAATAAACTGAAAGATTGGTGTTAAATCTGCTATTGCCAAAACATGTCTTTTGATCCCATACATTTTAAACAGTGTGATTAGCAAGGTCACTGCCCCAACACATCTGGAAAACAGGTACAAAAAATGATCAAGCAGTAGTTGGAGGGAGGAAATGGAATTTGCATTCTCAGTATAACTTATCTAAATATATACCCCATCTGCCATTTAATATTAATCAGGAAGTAAGTGGTTTGTTCAAAAGGTATCTATATTAATGGAGTTAAGTTGGTGAAAAAGGTATATATAAAAAAAAAAAAAAAAAACGAAAACTGAGCAAGTCTCAAATTTTTCGATGTGTTATTCTGTATAAAAATTCTTGCTCTTCACTCCATCCTTTAATGTCTCAGGTTTTACCACTGTGCTCATGGTCTCAGGTATTTACCCCAGCATACACACACCAAAACACCTTTCCATCCCAACCCACAGTTTTTGTACATAACTGGTTTTCAAAGTGAAGCCATGCCTCAAACAAATTCACCCTTCCAATTTCCTTTAACAATAAGAACAATTTTGTGTTAGGTTTTTGTTTGTTATTATGAAAAAAAAAAAACAACAAGCACTACACAGGACAGCTGAGAGGGAATATCTTAACAGCCCAATGGCAGTGTCTTTCTTGCTTGTCTTTTCCCTCGGTCTTGGTGAAACCTTTCTGATAACACCAAAGGAAGTAAAACTTCATTCTTCATCTGCTAAAAAGCTTTCACCTACCACAGCTCTTGCAAGGCATCACCAGTATCTTAGCTAACATGCTTATTAAATGTCTACCTGCATACCCCTTTCTCCCATCTGTTTAGGGAGAAGATGGGGAGTTGGTTTTCACTTTCAAATGTTCGGCACACTCCTAAAAGCAATCACCTGGCTTTAGATCCCCAAAGAACTCTCAGAGCTTGTTTCATTAGAGGTGCGGACCTCTAATGGACACCTTCGTTTTTGGAGGGCACTGGCAATTGCAATCGCCCCACCTTTCAGGAAGCGAACAAAGTTATCCCCCACCAGGGGACCCATGGCAAAAAGATTAGGTTCCTGGGTTGACTCATAAGTAATTAGGTCAATGTCCACTGGATTGTGCCGACAGGAGATAGGTTGCTGGCTGTTTACAGCAAGGTACTGACCATCATCTGGCAAGAAGGAGAGGTTGGGGTGGGCGCCTATTAGAACCACTGCCATAGAAATGCGAAGCACTGCTCTACTTCTGTCTCCCTCCAGGATGCACTTTTTGTCTTTAGTGAAGGCAACCACTTGGTGTTTAGGGTAGCTAGTATAACCTGGGTAAGAAGTGGCATCACTGTTGCCCTGCACCTGCAATTGCATCATCTGGTGTACCTTATGGTATTCTGGGTAAAGAACCTTTGGTAGCTGGTTAAAGATCAAGGCAGGGTCACTAACAGACCGACGGAAGGCATGATAAACAGGAATGTTCAAGTGATGTGCAGCAAGTACTGCATCAGCCGCCATCAGTCCTGCTCCAATGATCAAGATGGGCTCAGAAATCTTATCCACCATGCGTCTGGCAATGGCCTCTTCAAATTGCCTAAAGTCATGATAAACATATGGAAGATCTTCTCCTTTTACTCCTAGCCAGGCTGGTTTGTCTTGTGTTCCTGTGGCCAAGACCACATTCTCTGCACACACAGCAAAGGGGACCTCCAGATTCTCACTCACTTTTTGTACACCCCGCACTTCCCACAAGCCCTTTGAAACACCATGCTCTGAATATGCATAGCAGTTTTTATGGTGTCCAGGCAAGCAGTATGTTTGATCTTCTCTTTCACCAGTTTCTTGATCACATTTCATTCTTCTCACTGATAAAATGTGAGTATTTCTTACAAAGTTGTCCTGAAGGCCCATTATGGACACATAATGCTTGTAATAGGAGGCAATCTCTCCTGGAGTCACTCTGTCATTGCGCAAATTCCTAGGAAAACAGTCAGAAGAGGTAATAATGAAAAAAATCTATAAAGACCTCATTACTGAGCTTAAATTATAAAGAATGAGAGCCAGTGGGAAAAATGAGAAAAATAAACTGGAAGGAAAAAAAAAAATATGAGTGAGAGGACTAGCACAGTTTTTTCACATCTTTAGAGTCCTCAGTTCAGGCCCTATCCTGTTCACTCTATGACCCGAGTTTGCACATTTTACCCAAAAGTCTTCTCTACCTACACCAGCTACCACCTACAGTACGTCTGAAAGCCATTCCTGCCAACATCAAGCATAAGATCTAGGGTCTTGAGTGTTTGAACAACAGGTTTAGTGGAGTGGGTGGTTTGCACCACTACACAAACCATTTCTCCACATCTTAGATAAGTGTTTTAAGGAAAATAACTGATTGTGACCACCCACCCAATGATTTTTTTTTTCTTTTTTTTTTTTTACACAGTTTCAGTGGACGCATACTGTGCACAAACTCAACTCTCATTCCAGAATATAATCAGTAAAAAAAGAAAATCGAATTGCATGGAACATAAATTCCAACCAGTAGTCTACTGATCTGTGCTTCTCCAGAGGAAAACCCTCATCATCATGGTGAACACATGCTAACATAATACAGAATGTATGGAATCAAGACTCAAAGGCTGTGACGTAGCTATGGTACTTTTTAAAAAAAAAAAAAAAAAAAAACCCAGAAAATCAGTTCAACTATCCATTTTCAAAACCTGCTGAACCCAGTTCAAGATTGCAGGTATTGGAGCCTATCCTGTTAGCAACAAAGTCAAGGCAGAGACCAACCCTGTGCCGCATACTTCATTCAGACCTGACCACTTTACAGTTGGAAATTAATTTAATGGGCACATGCTGGAGAATAAAACTGGAGTACTTAGAGAAGAACCCAAATAGTTAACAAGAGAACAAGAAAGCACTGTGCAGGTGGAGAGGGTCCACTTCTTAGAAGGTTCACAACAGACACTGACAGATAGTAAACAGAGGGGTCCATCTTCATAGATCAGAACCCTGCACAGTTGTGCACTCACCTGCGTTTTTCTCTCACCCAGTCCTTTAGCCGCAGCCCTGGCAGTTCCATCCACTTCGCCAAGCTCAGTGTTAGCATGGAACCTTCCATGGCCTGATGATAAAAAGCCCAGTTGTTAGACCACCAAAAAACATGCTAGTGCATACTAGTGCTGTGAACAAATAGAAATGACTTATTGCTATTGTACAGTTTTGAGAAACAGAATTTGACTATAGAAATGAAGGAAATATATTAGGTTTTCCCTTCGATTAGATTTAGGAATATCTCTTTTAAATCACCTGTATAGCAGTACAGAAGATGCATCTCCAGGGAAAGTAAAGAGAGACCTTTCAAAGTGCCAGATGTCAGAATTATTCTCCTGTCTTCTCATGCAGGAATACAAATAGCAAGTGCAGCATCCATCCCAGGTATAAGCAGGGAGAAGACAGCATTGAATGGCAACATACATACAGGTTTTACAACAATTTGCATGTCCCAAATGTGTTGCCACTTCACTGTGTTCACAGGCTTACCAGAAGGTAAAAAGTTGTATATATCAAACTATTAGCCAGCTGAAATGAACTATTGCAAGAAACTAGGTGGGAATCAGTTGATCAAGGCTTACTACAGATCCTGAAGAAATCCCAAGGCTGATAAATATTTTAAAAAGACATTTTTTAGGATGGTTGCAACTCACTATGAGACAACAAATACTGTTTTCTATTACTTACTTTTCTGGGTACAGAATGGCAGGGGACCAGTGCCAATTCAAGATTAGTAGGTACAGGACAGCCATTGGCACACTCAGAGTGGAGTAAACTTATTAAGAATCAATCCAAGAACATATCTTTGGAATCTAGGAGTAAACCCACAAAAAAGTGGAAGAACTCGGGTAACAAGACCAGTCTAAAATAGTAAGCAGCAAAGAACTGAATCAACATATCTTTTAGATGTGGGTGTGTGCAATATGGGTAGCACAGAGGTTAGTGCTACAGCCTCAACTCCAGGAGACTGTCTTAAATCCTTGCCCAGCCACCATGTTGAGTGTTACTCTTTGAGATTGTATGGCTTTTCTCTAACATAACAAATGTGCTTCATGGTGTTAGGTTGAATCGACTATAAATTGGCAAGTATGAATGAGTCTGGATAAGTTTGTGCATGCATCCCCTGACCAAAGAATAGTAGTTCCAATAGTCCTAGGATAGACACTGGCTCTGCGACATCCAGAAATCAGATTAAGTGTGTTTAGCAAATGGAATTTTAGATAATATGCAACAGTGGAAAAAGACAAAACAAACAAAAAAAAATTACATCATCTTGGAGTGACTCTATAAAGATAATACTCACATGCCAAACCCCACCAGGTGGTCCCTTGCCAAACACCAGGTGAGAAATGGCCTGCTCAGGCTTGTGATGCCACTGAAGAGGAGAGGTACAGTCTGAGCCAAAATCACTGTCTGGTAAAATCAGGGAATCAAAGAGAACTGCAACTGGGTTTTTTGAACGCCCTTCCAGCCCTTCACACAAATATTCCAGATCCTGAAGGAAGAGACAATGAGAAATCCACATGTAACAAATAGAAATAAAAAGAGAAAACATTCAGAAGAGCAGGCTGTTGAATCGAAAGGTAGGTCAATCCTTTGTTTCTCCAGTTTAGACTCTTGCTGTATCAAATGACTATTTTTACCAGCTGACCTTCTCCAGAAAGGGAGTTAGCAGTGAGACCATCTTACTTAACGATGGCAGGTTCTCATGATATTACATGCAATCTTCCCAATGAGAAACTTATAAAGAAGAGGTCCACCCTTATACCTGATCCAGAAAAGAAAGCTCTGGTCTCTCTTGAAGTTTTCCAAGGAGCAGAGGATTTGGATGTGTGGCTCCAGGAGCTAGATATGGAGTGTAACCAGACAGCAAGTAGGAAAGACAGATTCCAGAGGGTCCATTACCTAAAAAGGAGATAAAAATAAGTATAGCTACAAGAAACCTTTATGATCATTAAGACGGATGTTATAAAGACCAAAAAAAAAAAAAACCCACCAAGAAATCACAGTATATGACAATACTGTTGGATTTTAGGAATGGGCATAGTTCCCATCTTTCATTAATTAGGGTTACCCCATTAAAGATGAAGCTCATTGCTCCAAATTACATTTACACTATTCCTTAGCTGGCTCCGTGGTTACAGAAAAGTGAATGGATGGAAATCTAAAAGCCAGAACAAACCAATTACACAACACACTCATAAAGTCATAAATTTGGGGTGTCCGATTAAACCAGCACATGGGATGGGAGAATAAAACAGAATCTTTGTATCGCTTGCCACTAAAGTCGCTCAATTCACATGTCTTTGCTGTCATGCTAGGCACAACCCTGTACACCAGCGTACAGTGGCGGCCAGAATCGTTGACTAGGCAGAAGTATGGGAAATGCATGTACTTCAAATTTTTTCGGTGTTTTTGCTAAAGACACAGATGAAGAGGCACAATGTCCATATGAAGCAATCGCTGGAGTTTAATAACGTGCAAGTGAAACACCTCAGCAACAGAGGGCAAGGCTTAAAGTTTTCATTGAAAAAAGCCAGTGAGGCAGCAAGCACAAGGTGGGTCCACATCCTTTGCACCGAGTAATTCTTAAGAGTTAGCGGACACCTCTCTTAGTTCATGAATATAGTAAAACTTCTAAGACGTCTTCGGATTGTTTTTTGTCTCGAAGACCACATGCAGCTAGTTAATTGATAATCAAATAACTTGAATAGTAGAAGTAGTACAGTAACCACAAAAAATGATCAAAACACAGAACTTCATTTTTATTTAATAGTATATCATGATTTTTCCATCACGACAGCATATAGCACAGGGGTACAAACCAGTTCTAGACAGGAAGTCATTCCAACCATGGCCAGGATATGCCCATGCACACACACTCAAATTCATTCATACGGGGTCCATTTATTGTAAAGCAACATTAATATCTTTAAGGAAATGGGAGGAAACTGGAATAGCTGTAGAAAACCAAAAAAAGCGGAGGAGGAGCATGCAAACTTCACACAGATACTGACCATCTGGGAACTGCACTTGGGTCCCTGCAGTTGTAATGATGAGAACATATATCTCATATCATTGTGCTGCCCTTGCAGAATACTAAAAAACACAAACATCCAGAGTGGACAAGTAATATAAACATAAATGCTTGCTCACAGGAAACCTCCTCACAAAAGCTAATGATGGCTTTTAATCTGTTTACGTACCAGTATATACTTCAGCCTGACAGGCAAGCACAAACTCCAGAAGAAAAAGCCTTTGATCTGAAAAGCTGCTACTCTGGAAAGTCTCAGGCTGACTAACACATTTGTGTGAGCACAAAACTGTCTGCATGTGTGGACTCTTCTGGAATACATCAGCCAAATGCAACTGTACAGCATTTGAACATAACCCAGCAGCAGACCAAAAGTCTGTGCAAGTCCTTATAGTCTACCTTAAAATACGTTATCCTTAAATTGCTTCTGTGCCACTGTGTGGAGTACCTGAAATAATCTACAAATGTTTAGCTCGACTCTCCAGAGCAAACACTGTGTTGAACTCTCTATATAGACCTACAGTCCCTCTATGACAAGTGCCAGAATGTTAATACGTAAGTGTTTCAATGGATAAGTAATGGTTATTTGCTAAAAAAAATGTTTTAGTCTGAAACTAATACATTACATTACAGTATTACAGTTTTACATTTAATATCCCTTTGTGGACAAGTAGAGTACATCTATAAATCTGTGTATGGAAACCCTCAAATTTTTAATTATACCATGACATGGTTGGCCACTCCTGGCTGTATAAATTTGCATCTCTAATTTGAAGATTTGGAGAGTCTGCTTTAATTGCAATAGTTCAAGTACAACAGGAGCTCATTCATATAGGAGGATTATGTGAAATGGTCTGAAGGGATCTGGCTGCAGTGACCACAATACTGTCTGTATGCTGTATTTGACAGCAGTGGTGAAATCAGGAGCTGAGTTCTCAAGTGAAGCTGTCCATACACCTATCAGTCAGTTTACTTATTGTCTAAATCGTTTGTAACTGACCAAAAGGAGGAGGTTATGAGTACAACTGTACAATATTATAGGGCATTAACAACATTCATGTATATAAGAAAGAGATCCATAATTTTAAAGAGATATCCATCTGCATACATAGAAACAAACATACACAACAGCACACATGCAGTATTTGTCATTAAGTATAAGAATTCCAGAGGCTAAAACTGAATTACGTTACATTAATAAACACATTCATTGCTGCAGGGTGCAGATCTTCATAACTCTAGAGTAGGGCCACTGGACATTGGAATTGAGAGTTATTCAGCTACCTTGTCCTACTCAATTGAGACCCCAAGCACACTAGAGAGATCAGGGATCTTAGGCAACCTAGACGTTTACTAGAAAGTTTACAGCCACCCTTTTCCTATTACAGAGCACATTACTTCTTATAAATACAATGTGCCTTCCAAGAACATCAAAAAGTAGTGCCACTTCTTTAGTATAAAATCAAGCAGTTCTAAATGGATACCACTATATATACCACTAAATGGAATAAACTGCAAGGATGCCGAGATTTCTGCAAAGTCTTAACTAGCCAAAGCACTGTTCATGAAGGAATTGGATCACTTGGGGGCTGGACAGACCAACCACAAAATGTACATTTTCCACTATATTTGCATTCTCAGATTAAAAAAATAATACTAATAATAATGATTCACACTGACATACGTATAAGGGAAACAAATTCAAGTATGAATAATTATGAAATTATCAGCTAATAAAAAATAAAAAAAACCCTTTTCAGTGAGCTGAAACAAACAATCCCTATTTAGTTAGCGGACATCTGCCTGGGTTGATACCACTGCCATTGGCTTAATCATTAAATATAAATCTTAAGGTTGCCGATTCAACAGGCATAGTTTAATTCACTTTGATTCACTCTATAAAGTTGCTCTGTAGAAAAAACAGACAGTTAATTAGTTTAACAAATTCTGTCAAATACTAAATCATAACCATCTATTTTTCATAATCCAATCAGCCCAACATTTCCTTTGCTAATACTCAACAATCTGTAGCCTCCCCTTCCCCTCAACCTGAACAATTTGACCATCCTTCCCAATATTTTCTGAATCCACTTGATCCAATTTTAGGAGGTGGCACACCTTATTAATGCAGCATCAGGCATACTGCAGAAAGTACCCAGTATAGGCCATCAGTCCACAGCAGGTCAAACTCTCCTGTCCACATACATAGTCACAAATGAACCTAACCTACATGCCTTAGGGTTGTGTCGCACAGACATGAGAAAAACGTGCAAAATTCACACAGACGGCCCCTGGGCTGGACCTCAAACTAGCACTCCTGGAATGATAAGGCAGCAGTGCCGGCCACTGCAGCTCTGCAAACCAGCAGCATTAAAACACACCGGCTAATGATAAAGCTTGATTGATTCAAAGTGAAAAACAGGAGTAACTTGGAAATGTGACTTACCCACTACCACAACAGGAACAGTCAAGGAGAAGTCATCAGGAAGTATGTTTTCATTTAAAATAGGCATGTCTGAAGCAGTTTCTGTAGGAGGAAGAGAAAAGGGAATTTATAATCAGTCTCAACATTTTATTGCACTAAATTATTTCACACCATATTTGTGTCTTGCAATTTTTTTTTGATTGGATGACCCCTTCCCATGCATGCTTAGTCAGCAATCTAAAAAACAGAAAAGGTTTTCTGTCAACTTAAAATATCCACTTCTGCCCAAGTGTAAAACTAAAACACGTAATGCAAAGGAGTGAAACAAAACTTTCTTTACTCCATTCTCTTTCCTGGTGGGTTTTAGAGAATGCCGGGGAATATTACAGCTCTGCTCAATAGAAGATGTATCCTAAACCTGATGTCCCTCAGCCAAAATCTGAAAGTTAATCTGATAAAACACCCACACACTAAAACATATGGCCCTCAGACCAACATTATACTTCAGAGACTGGTGACTGCCACTCCCTGCAGCTGGCAAGACTGCAGTAAGGGTCCATCATACTTTAAGTATTTAACACAAAAGAAACATTAGGAGAGTCACATTTAAGATCTCCAACAAAACAACACTAGCCTCAAGCTGAGGGCATGCTGTCATCTAAGATGTCACTTCAAGTGTGCCATACAGACTAATACTGTATTTAGGAATGTGGCCAGGTTTTCAATCCATCACAATCAAGTACACCAATCCATCTACTGGAAGAATTTACTCCAGTAATGGATTAATGCCAGCTAGAAAATACCTTGGAAACACCAGGGGCAAGGCAGGAATCAATCATGGTTGTGATCCCAGCCCACTGCAATTCACACTTAAGCACAAAGTTTCACTTTAGTGTAGGTAACTCACCCTTATACTCAAAGATTTTTAATTTAAAGCTAAAGGAGAAAACCATGGAGGGAGGTTGAGTCACAAGTTACCCTAAAAGTGTTATCTTTAAAATCCTGGAGGAAGCTGGTGCACTTGTCCGAGTACACTGAAGAGAAAAGGTGACATACTGTAGAGTAGGATTCCCAAAGTAAGTTCTAGGTATGGCCAATTCCTGTCTTTAATTCACACCTGCTTTCAATATGTAGGCCTACTGTCAAAAGGGGTTCAATGTATAGACTGTTAACTGACTGTCGCATCTTTTAGGGTACATGGCTTACTGTGACCTCTTTATTTTCTTTCTCATGCAATACCTGTTCTTCTTGTAAAAACGTTTTCTCCTTCAATAGATTCTTATTAGTTTTCTTTAAAAACAACAATATCAGGCAGTGTAAGTAACTATTTGAACAGAGGTGCAATTAATCCAAGAGACATATATAAGATGTACAAGTGTTTAATAGTAGACAAAGTAAACCCTGATTAAAATGACTGGAATGAAGAACAGTACGCATAATGAACTGTGGGGTACTCAAATGTACTAACTGTACATATTTCTTCAGTACAGCATATGCAAATAACACCAATAAATCATTTTTGAAGTCTTAAAGGATAATTAATCCATCATGTAACACACTAAATTAAAAGTTCTAAACTGCCAAAGTACAAGACTATGCCAGTTTATTATTAGGTGCCGGGCAAGAACAAAGCGTTACAGGATGCCAATTGAAGGCAAGACACACTCAAGTGAACCTCCATACTTGAGCATAGAGAAACAAAAAACAAAAAAAGTTTGACATTGTCAGTTGTTTCCAATGACATCCCAAAGACAGTTTTTCTGTCTCAAATTCATATGCTGTAGGGCCAGAGAGCGTGAGAGTAACAAAGTTAGAATGTTCCCATCCCTACATCTGTCTGGAATAACAAGTGTATTTAGTTGAAAACAAATTTTTTATCGTACCTGCATAAACAAAGGTTTCACCTGAGTGACACAGTAGGTAATGCTGCTACCTCACAGGTTTTACAGTTCTCGGTTCATGCAATGTGCCTGTTTGAGACTGCATTTTCTCATTGTATCCACATTATGTTTTTTTTTTCAGGCAGTCCAGATTTCTTATGGCATCCTGAAGACATGACTGCTAGGTTAACTGAAGACTTCAAATTAGCCAAACATGAGTAACCACATAGCCCACTCAAACCTGCTCCCTGACTTGCACCCAGTGATGCTGGGGTATACTCTGACTGCTGGCAACCCTGAACAGAATTATATGGTTATGATGACAAATGGATAGTATTATGTTGACTTGTCAGGAATTACATAACCGATTCAGCATAAATCTTATTTCTCTTGGGGTGCCTATTGTTAAAATGAGTTAAATGGCAAAAATCCTGAATAAAATTATACTCAGTGCCACCCAAACTTTTTGAAATTCATTATAAAATTCTTCACAGGATTTATCTGCTTAACTCATTTATGCCAAAACTTCACTCTGGTATAGCCAATGTACTTTTATTTTTTAAATACAAAAAAAGGCAAGTTGGATTACAGATACTGTAGAACTGGTTGTTTAACCGCTCATTCACTTAAAGATAGTTTTCTTTTATGAGCAGATAAGAGCATTTTTACCCGTTTTAACTAAACATGGGAACAGCAACAGAAGAAGAAGTAAACACTTTATCCATAAATCATCCTTATTCTAATAGAAAATTCCATCAATGTATATTACATACTAGGCTGACCCGCCTTTTAAGGCGACCGACTTTTAAGTTGACCACTTCTTAAGGCAATTCAATATGTAGATCAATTTGATATTTTATACAAACTCATTAATTTGGTTATATTGCATTTGAGCGATATTACTTTAATACTCGTAGTTTCTGTTATTTTTGTGATGAAATTTAAACTTTTTTTCTATATTGAGGTCGCCCTTTTGAACCCCCCTGATATTTACTACACGGTGAGGCATTTGTACTCCATCAACATTAACTATTTCCAGAGACATAATTTTGTCTATTTTTCCAGCGCATCGCGCACAAAAGCAAGGGAACGATGGGAGCACCAGAAATCTGCTCACATCATGTCGCTTCGTACCGCAAGCTGCAAGTAGTAAGTCTGTGATAAGCGGAATACCGCTACGCTTTCCACTCACGGGATGGAAGGACAATCCCGACCGCTTTTATATAGTAAGAAAGAAGAAGAAGATATCACACAGTCTGGAGTAGAAAATCATCTTTTACCTGGAAAAACGAAACTACAAATCCCATCGTGCATTGCAAAATGGACGGGGCGTGTGTGAAACTCCGCGCCTGCGTAGCACTCACGGGACAGAAGGACAATCCCGACCGCTTTTATATAGAAGGATATCTAGGAACTTTAGATTTTGTCAAAATCTCAGCCATCATTTTCCGGGGTAGGATGCTGCTCTCAGACGCATGACAGGAAGAAAATCTGGATGGGATGTCATTCAAATATATGGCACACTCAGGCATACTTCCAAATTGACTTGTGCTGTTTAAATTTTGTCTTCAATTCTGTCTTCATATTGCCAATGACCAGACCAGGGATCAAACTAATATACTGTATGGGATGGCTGAAATAAATAAATTTTATACATTACTGTTCGCGTCATTTTCACACCACTTATCACGAAGATTACTGATCTATAAAGCTTAATCTCTATATGTTTGTTTGTTTTTTATGCACATTTTGTTCTTCAAGCCATGGAAGTGCAATTTGGTTCACAGGTAGTTTGCACTGTAAGTTGTATTTATAAAATATGACTTTCAGGTTTGGTCACAACAGTGTAACAGCTTAGGGTCAGAGAGAGTGGCAGGAGGTACTAAAATGTAATCTATCAGCAAGGAAAACAACAAGAAATCCAGGTTCAGTTTTTTCCTGTTATATTTTACTTTTTCTGTAATCAAGCATTTCCCATTAACTACTTTGGTTATAATCCAAATCATCCCAGGTGGGGATATATTGCCAATGGGGTTACTAGCAACAGGAGGGAAGAAACGGATGTTGTATAGATAAGAAGCATTCCAATACTAACAATAGACATATATTAAATGCAAAATCTCAGCAGGCAAAATTGCATAGTAATATGTAATTAATGCTGAGGTGGCATGGTGGGGACTGCTGACTCACAGTAAGGAGACCAGGGTTCACGTTCATGTCCCGAGTCCTCCCTACGTACAGCTCGCTTACTCCAGTTTCCTCACACAGTCCAAAGACATGCAGGTTAGGCGGATTCATGTCACTAAATTGGCCCTTGTATGTGTTCAACCTGTGAGAAACTGGCACCCTGTCCAGGGACTGATCCTGCCTTGCACCCTGTAGTTGTTGGGACTGGCTCCAGCCCCTTGTGACCCTGCTTTGAACTGATTAAGTGGGTTTAGAATCCTACAACACTGGGTATTCGAGCAAGACCTGCATTCTGACCTCCAAAAGGTCATGCGAAAAGACAATTTCCCCTCTGGGATTAATAACGTATATAAATAAATAAAAAAAAATAGTATGATATAATAATGATGATTGCTCCTGATGTCATCTGTTACTCCATGACTCAGTACTGGAAAAGATTTAGCCAGGGGACAAGCAAATAGCTGCTGCAGTTTAATAACAAAATGAAATACACGAATGGACTCATGAAGTCAGTTTCAGTCATTTTTCTTAGTAGAGACTGGAGCCAAGTTCATGGTTGATTCATTTCTTGCCCCTAATATATCCTGAATATATATTATACCACACCATGACCCTATATTGATATTACGGGGCCTCCATTTGATTCTTAATTAGTTACATCAAATAGAGGTGGTTTAGCATTTATTTTGTTAATAAACACAAGAAAGAGTGAAAGAAGTAAATTAATCGATTAGCTGATTTTTTACTAACAGTAAAAAGATGTTTGATGATGCACTGCCTTCCAACCCCTTTCCCAGGGGTAGATTCTTTCTTGGGTCACGAGTTATGGAAATGTATAGGTAGGTATATTGAAAATGGACTTACCGTTAATGTATGCCTAAAATGCATTTAGGATGTGTACTGTAACATTTTATTACTATTGACAATGGAAAGATTACATTTATATTACCCTTTCAGCACCGAAGAAACTAAAATCCCGTTACCTTTTGCTCAGAAACCGTTTCAGTTTCACTCTGCATTTTCAGTTCACTCCTCGTCTGCGGTTTGGTATTGCACGCCATAAATAATAAGGTGCGTATGAATAATACCGTTATAAAACAAACATAACCAAAATATTATATTATATATACACACACGGCATATCTTACCGAAACGATATTCCTTGAGCTGGACGCCTGTTGTTTAGTACAAGTGACGACGCAGATCTCCACACATCCACGATCAGAATACACTGAGCTCCCACACATGTCAGAGATTAGTGGCATATGTGACGTCACTCAACTCTCAGGTTAATCCCATTTTTCAAGGCCGGTGTTTGGCAGACAGTGCGATTTTGACCCAAATTTATATCAGAACAACTTTGAAAGTGTTAGTAAAATCTGCAAGACAGATTATTTCGTAGGTTACGAATTCATACATTTCTTTACGACAATCCCTGACGCGTTTGCTATTTTTCCAAAGAAAAACTTCGCAATTATTTTTTAATTTTTTTCGTCGTGATGTTCTCTTGGTGTAACCTGTAACGCATTAGCCAGCATTAACGAAGAAACCGCAAGATCAGTTTCTGCATGATTAAGTTTACACACGCATCCTGCGTTTATATGTACTATGAATTTCAATATCTGTTGATCTTTTAATCGAGTTATACAAGCAAAAGGTTGTCTTTATGGTTTAGCATTAAATGAAAAATGCAGCGAAATACCACCACTAGACATTGTTGGCGGGCAGCCGACATTAGCCTGCTTCAGAATTAAAAATCTGTGAATGATCGCACATACATCAAAAAAAGAAACTAAATTCTTCATCTACAAAGCTTCACCCTCTCACGCATCTGCCGGTCCAGATAAAACAGTGTAACAATATGGAATGGTATCCAGGAGAAGGCACTGGGTAAATCCTTATGAGACGCGCACGCGCAGTAGAGAAAAAGACACCTCTTATTCGCTTGAGACAACGGATTGTCGAAACACTTGCACAGATGAGCGGTACTCACAGCAATACGCATATAAGATTTAGCAACAGATTAAACACACATTTTTTTATTCTGGAGATATATGCATTAAAAGAGCTTTATTCATAATAAGGCTTCCCGTTCTTCTGTAATTCAGACAGTATGTCTAAATACAAAAGAGAATGTACTTACACTGACCTGCTAGGTGCAATAGCCAATTAATTCTTTAACGCAACCCATTCGTGATCCTCTTCTCCATGCAACTAACACGCCCAGTGGCGGATACTAAATGACCACCTTGTGCATACGTGATCCGGCCACTCGGTTTTCCTAACAGAAAACTGCAGCCCTCTCTCCGCCCCATCTGTCAAGTGACACGCCCTCTAGTCCCCCTTAGCCATAGTCGATTGGCCCTCTAAGCGGTTACCACGTGCTCAACGTCACAAATGGCGTCAGCCGACCGCCGGTTTTCAAGTTCATTGTGTGAGGTAAGTGTCTGGTCACGTGTAACTTGCCGGCCATTTGCGCTTTCATCAATGAAGCCGGAGTGGAGTGACAGCCGACGTGGTCATCTTATTAGGTAAATAAATATAATTGTAGTAATACAAACATAGTATTGGATCCAACTAGAATAACGTGAGGCGAATGAATAAAGTACTGAGTAAACTGAAATTTTAAAAAGGGAAAATCGATTGATACATTTGTGCATTTGAACTGAATAGTAAATTTAGCCTACACTCACGATTTAATGATTACATTTAAGGTTTCATTTATGATGATATTATGCAAAATTGCAGTCTATTTGTTGCACTGGTTAAATAGTCACACGTAAAGCTTTAAGAGACTAGCTCTGTATCCAGGTCACTGCCTGTACAGTCATTCAACACTAGAAACATAATCCCTTAAAATTTCAAAATTGTATATGTTGTGTCTAAGATCAGGTTTGCACCCCTGCTGTTCCCTCCTCACTTTGGAACAGACTCAACTATAGACAGCACAGACGAGTGGACTAAGAACTGCCACAGCCACGTGGCTAGAACTATGGTTATTAGCAAGGCAGTTCAGCACCTCTAACACTGATTTAAATTGAGGAGAGCATGGTGGCTTAATGTTGTTGCTGCCTTGCACCTGAGGAGTTCAGTTCCTATTTAATTAAAGACTGCACTTTTCTCCATTAGTCTGTTTTTTTTTTTTTGGTAAGAATTCTTCAGTTTTCCTCCCAAATGTGTAAGATAGGCTCTTGTAAATTTCCTTGGTTAAGACAATGGTTCTGCGAATCATTGTGTTGTGTGAAACATTGATGTCCCAATATACCTATTTTACACTGATTGTTACTGGGATGTGTTCCATAACCCTGAATTCTATAAGCAGATTCTGCATATGGGTAGAGAGAGAACAGGCTATGTGTGAATGTGTCTTGTGATAATTTAGTGTTCCACCCAAGGTTGGCTACAGTTTTGCATCCAGTTGTGCCAGGACAGGGTGTGGACCTTCATGACTGCACTGTTGATGGATGTCATTAATAATACACATAGTATGTAGTGGTTATATATCTGAGGAGGACTGAAGATCCAAAGGGTGACTAGTAGTCACAGATGCAAGGCCATGTGGGACATGATGCACTGTGGCACTGACCTCATCTCAGATGAAGTTTACCTTTTTGTCACATCAGGAAATCAAATTTTATTTGTCCCATACAATTATATACACAGTACAATATATAGTGAAATACTTAGTTGCTAAAATTCAAAACTGAGCAATAAGTAAGAAAAAATAAAATAAAAGGACAATAAATAATAATACAAACATTTTTTAAGTATCAAAAAAGTCGAGTTAAATGACAGGAATATTATGCGTTACATTAAAATTATAGGAAAATATTTATTAAAAGAAGTAAGTGGTCATGCCTTCCTCATCTGAGTCTTGATGTACCTGGAGCAGGTTAGGTCTTCTGTCTTGTGGAGAAGACTGTTGTCCTGACACCAGGATGATAGACTGTCTGTTTCTTCCAGATAAACCTATTCATTTTTGTTAGAGATCATACTCACCACAGCTATGCCATCAGCAAATATGAAAATGATGTTAGAATCATTGCAGCCATGTAGTCATATAGATATGGAAGTGCACAGCACAGGACTTGGAACACAGTCCCGTGGAGCAATTGTGTTGTTAGGCTTAGTGAACTACAGGAGTATTCCTCCTGCTCACTGGCAATTACTGAAAAGATCTGATGAGAAAACAGTGACTAGATTGGGATTCACACAATTTCCTGCCTTTCACTTGATCCATCTGGGGAAGTGTTGAACCCCATGCCTGTCTGAATTTAATATGTGAGTACAGGGATCTTTTACATAAAGACATGGGGAGAATATGAAACCACCACACAGACAGTAGCCAGAATACGATCCCAGTCTTCTGAAGCAATGAGAGGGTAGAGGGTAGCACTTGCCATATTCCATTCTTCCAAACTAACTCAGAATCAGAGGAAGTTAATCTCGGTGAACTTAAACCTTTAAATATTTTCTGAACTGTCTTTTATTTTTATAGGATTGTGGAGAATCGGACAGCATTCCAGTAGGGCTTGGATGCAAAGTAGGACTCAACTCTGGATTGCACTCTTGTCATCCTCAAATCATTCCATCCGTTCATTTTCTATACCAAGTTTTTTTTTTGTTTAATTTATAAACTCACATGGTACTAGTGACATTCCACAACTTGAGAGACATGCCAACAGACCTAAGTCTTTCTTTTAGCCATTAGAAGGTTACAGGGAGCAAGAGTCTTTCCCGGTAGCACCACACACAAATCAGAAATCAATCCTGGATGATTTATCCCTGACATTTTCAAATATCTATTCATTCCAACCCAATATTGGAGTCAAATGATGTGCTAGTCTTCTGAATTCTACCTAGAATATATCTACTGTTTTCTTTTATAATTAAAAAAAAAAAATCACCAAGTGAAATTGCGGAATATGACCAACACACTTTTAATGGAGTTATTTTTTTATATTCTGGTTAACTGGATGATTTAAAATGCCAATATTATAAAAGAAATTGTACCAGCTCCTGAAAATACAAAACTGATGACTGTTGCTTAAGGAAACTACTAGTGACTGACAGTTTGGAATGAAGTGTGTGGTAAACTTTCACCCATCTGTTGGTCATCAATAGGTAGCCAACCAATCAGTTAGTCAAACAATCAAAATTCTATAAAGCCCTAATGACGTCAATGCAAGGCATTTTACAGAAAAAAACACAATTACCAAAAATTCTTAACTTTCTCATTGGTTAAATGTTCTTTTGCATATTGTGAAAAGCTGACAATGCAGAGTCAGAATATAAAGGGAAAGGCAGCAAATGGGAAACAAAACATGCATTTGGAATGGTGTCTATTCAAGTAGAAGTGCCAGATGGTGGTCATCCCCTCCACATGCGAAAGGATACAGGATCCCCTTTAATTGTAATATGCAACCACTAGAGGACTGTGTATCTAGAAGTTCTTTGGGCAGGCATGCGTGCCAAAATAAACTGAGGTGATTCTTCATTAGAGAGCTCCACAGGTTTAGACAATTCTTCATAGAAAGTATGCCAGTGATCTGTGTTCCCACAATTCCAAAATCTTGCAGAGGAATGGTCAATGCAGTCTGTTCTCACAGTAGGACATGAAAAGACCATACACATTCTAGTTTAAATGGTAATAATGTGTAATTTTGGGAAGATAACCTTGTCTGCAACTACTAGACTTTTTTATACAAGGTGCTCTATCAAATAAGGGCTATCAACGGCTATTCAGAGTCAACCCTTTAAACAAAGCTTTCATTATTTACCCTGTTAATCTTCTGGTTTTTAATATTTGGGAGGAATATAATAGTAACTATAAAGGTAAGAGCTGAGTGTTGCAAGGATGAAAGAGAGATAAAGATCATGTTGCTATGCATTAGTCACCCACCCACTTACAAGGTTCAACTGGCTGGGGTGCCAAAAGGAGTTCTGCTGTAGCTTGGTTGACTGAAAGAGTTGTGCTGGTGTTGCCCACAACAAATTTTTTCTGCAAGGCAGTCTGTCTCTAAAGAAGATATAGCGTAAGAATAGAGTGATTAGGATTTACCAGACCATTAAGACAACCCCTGTGGGTATTGTATCCTTCAACCTTTTTAAAGTATACCATAAATTCACAAAAATGGCTTTAAGTGTTTGGAAAGTTCCAATATAAATGATTTGATCCCTCCAGTTATTTTATGCTAATTTGGGTGATTTGAATATTAAAAAATTGCCTTCACTTGCTCATCAAAAAATCAAGACATACAGTCATATTAAAAAGTTTGGGAACCACTCTCAGCCTGCATAATAAGTTACTCTGCTTTCAACAAAAAAGATAACAGTGGTATGTCTTTCATTTCCTAGGAACATCTGAGTACTGGGGTGTTTTCCAAACAAAGATTTTTAGTGAAGCAGTATTTAGTTGTATGAAATTAAATCAAATGTGAGAAACTGGCTGGTCAAAACTGGGTCCCCTTTTAATTTTGCTGATTTGAATGCATGTAACTGCTCAATACTGATTACTTGCAACACCAAATTGGTTGGATTAGCTCATTAAGCCTTGAACTCCATAGACAGGTGTGTCCAATCATGAGAAAAGGTATTTAAGGTGGTCAATTGCAAGTTGTGCTTCCCTTTGACTCTCCTCTCAAGAGTGACAGCATGGAATCCTCGAAGCAACTCTCAAAAGATCTGAAAACAAAGATTGTTCAGTTTCATGGTTTAGGGTTGGCTACAAAAAGCTATCTCAGAGGTTTAAACCATTGGTTTCAACTGTAAGGAATGTAATCAGGAAATGGAAGGCCACAGGCACAGTTGCTGTTAAACCCAGGTCTGGCAGGCCAAGAAAAATACAGGAGCGGCATATGCACAGGATTGTGAGAATGGTTACAGACAACCCACAGATCACCTCCAAAGACCTGCAAGACCATCTTGCGGCAGATGGTGTATCTGTACGTCGTTCTACAATTCAGCGCAATGTGCACAAAGAACATCTGTATGGCAGGGTGATGAGAAAGAAGCCCTTTCTGTATTCACGCCACAAACAGAGTCGCTTGTTGTATGCAAATGCTCATTTAGTCAAGCCAGGTTCATTTTTGAACAAAGTGCTTTGGACTGATGGGACAAAAATTGAGTTATTTGGTCATAACATAAAGTGCTTTGCATGGTGGAAGAAGAACACCACATTCCAAGAAAAACACCTGCTACCTACTGTCAAATTTGGTGGAGGTTCCATCATTCTGTGGGGCTGTTGGCTAGTTCAGGGACTAGGGCACTTGTTAAAGTCAAGGGTCAGATGAATTCAGCCCAATATCAACAAATTCTTCAGGATAATGTTCAAGCATCAGTCACAAAGTTGAAGTTATGCAGGGGTTGGATATTCCAACAAGACAATGACCCAAAACACAGTTTGAAATCTATAAAGGCATTCATGCAGAGGGAGAAGAACAATGTTCTGAAATGGCCGTTGCAGTCCCCTGACTTGCATATAATTGAAAATCTATGATAAACAAAAATCCAAAGAATTAAGAGGGGTTCCCAAACTTTTTCATATGACTGTATATACTATTTGAAACTGGAAATAATCAAATTTGCACTTAGAGGATTTGTACAAAACTTTTTCAAAACCTGGCAGTATGTAATCAATAACATTTTAGAATAAGCATTTATATTGAAGAAGCAGGTTCTCTCCCATCTTTTACTCTATTTATCTTTATTCATTTATTAATTTATCTATTTACTTATTTTTACTAGCTTAAAGTTTAATTCTGCTGGCCTAGCTCTATTTCTCAGGGGTAGGGGTTGATTTGTTTTGAACCTTTTTGGGTTTTTTTTTTGTAAAACTTGAGTTATTTGTATAGAATGTTATTTGATTTTAATAAAATCAATAAAATTATAAAAATAAACAACTAATATTCGAGCACATAGTCACATTTTATGTTTCCTTTTGCTTTTATATTTTTATATTTTAATGTTTTTGCACATTTTCTACAGTTTTCTATTAGCAAAATCCCTAAGAAAAGAAACATTTCCTGTAAAATACCAGATCAGGCAGCATATTTATTGATAATAATGTTGTACCCTCTAATAAATCTTGCACATACTGTACAGTGCTTTTTGTCATATTATAATAATAATAATAATGATAATAATTCTAGATTTATTGTTTTATGGTAGTACTGCAGGTGGATAATGCCGTCTTACAGAACCTGGATGCCAGCCTTAGCGCTTGATTGTAGAATTTGTATATTATTCTTGTGTAAATGTGTTTCCCCCACAATCCATGGATAAGCCATTAAATTGACTTGAAACCCTAAACTGCACTTTAGAATATTTATAATAACTGTATGAACCAGATTGATAAAGCACTATACGTGGAAGGTATGACATTTATCATATATTGATGCCCACTGGATGAACATAACAGTCACTGCAGTAATAGCAAGTTGTAAAAATAGATGGGGGGGGGGGGGGGGTCTAGCTGATACGAGCAGCTGCACCACAAATCCTGTACTGCTCTTTGACACTGAGAGCTTGAAAGACATCTTGTAGGTCAGCTTCATGGCTTCGCCCCTTCTTGTTTTTTCAAAACTTTCAGAAATCTGGAACATTCTCAAGTGGCTTGTAAAACAAGTTACTGCCTGCTGTGTCTCAGGAAAATGAGATTAAGTACAGGACGTACACAAAAGCACAAAGTCTTAATCATTCAATGGAGTGGATTATCACACCATAACCCCTGCTAGATGGTGACAGCAAGATGGCAGTCTGATAGGTTCAAAATCAAGAAAGACTTTCAAACTCTCCCAGTGTATAGGACTGAGTTGCTCCTGTGCTCACAGGTCTTTCAAGATTTTACCATTTTCAAAGAACTCAATCTGCCATCTGCAATATTTAGGGGATGTCAGTGTCACTGAGCACCACCTTGGTGCAGTTACTGAAACCAGGGAGCAGTGCCAGTCAAAGCCTGTTTGAAGTACTATTTGGGGTTGATGGAAGTCGCCCCTCATTGTCCATAGTGGGTAGTCAACCTGTGTGGAGGGAGTTCTCCCTCAGTGTCTAGAGTGCATGCCCCTTCTATAGCACAAACAACTGCCCTTTGTGCATGTGCAATGGACTTTAAGGAGCACATGCCCCTTGGTGGGCAGAATGTGCAGACTTTTACTTTCATAAATGTCATTTAGTGGGTAATGCCACCCATTCAGTTTCATAATAGTTAGACTATGGGGGGTCAGGTTTACTTTCATTAGCAGCGTCCACTCATTGTAATCATAGTTTGATGACTGTGTGCCTTCAGAAACACAATTGGTGTCCATTTGTGTACATGCCATGAACATTGTTATCATTCTTCTGTGACACCTCTTAACTTTCCTAAGTTGTGTCCCTCAGATGACGGTGCCCTACGTCTCCATCTTTTGTGACATAATGAATTGAACAGCTCTGCCAGTGAGCCCCAGATTGTCAGGTCCTCTTGGTGCCACTAACAGGCTTCACAGCTGGCACGGTCTTCTACCTGCATTTTTATGTGTTTATCCACTGCCATGTTCTAATTTTGAAAGGGCAAAGGTTTAGTGGGTGTTATGTAAAATTTATAGACTCTTGGCACAGTTCAGCTCAGTTTTACCACAGACTTGTAAATTGTGTGTCTTTTATTGTTTATATTGTCATTTTTTGATAATTATCGTGTTATATTTTTCTATGTAAATTTTTTAAAATATATTTTTTATTAAGTGTTTCAAATTATTTTATATTTAGTCTGTTATTTATCTTGTTATTGTCTTTGTGTTTTACATGTTGAACTCAAGTCCACCTGACTCTGCAGCTGTGGGGACCCTGGGTCTATAACGATTAAAAATGTCTATAACACATTCCTGCTTGTGTTGATCAACTCATTTTTGGATTCCTTCTCTTAAACTTTTTGTAAGATTTATTTGTTTGTGAATGTTTTTTTTTAACTCTGTCCTCATTTTTGGTTAATGTCTTCTGACCTTTCATTTTTGTTAACTTTTGGGTTGCCTCACAGAAACATTTGGCATAAACCTATTTGTTAAATTCTTCTGAATAAATCTTATTATTATTAAAAGAAACAACTGTTTTTGCTCTTGGGCCAGGGTTTTTTCAGTCTCCGTTTTATTTTCTCAGTGCTCCTGTAAGCATACAGGCCAGAAGCCTGTTTCTTGATTTTAGGGGCCAGGCATTGATTGGAATGCATCATCAATTCTAATTCACTTTCTGGAATGTGAAGTGGAATTGGAATTGCATCCAGCTCACAAGGATACAAACTGGAGTTGAACTGGAATGAAAGTAAATAAATTCCACAAAATTCCACTTCTAAGATAATTTGTCTTGATTTGTTAAACATCATACATCAAATATTATGAATCACGTCAAATACATTCATGTATAATGTACAGTATTAATTACAGTACATGTTATCCAAGATCAGTTTTAACCAATTTTCATTTCTACATGAAGAATATGTGAATATCTTATTTGCATCATTCACTCAACCTATAACTTTCCAAAATAATACTCTTTTTGAATTTGATTACAACACCACTACCTAGAATTCCATGCAGACATGCTGGGTCAAAGTTCATGGCCTTAGAGTTTAAAGGAAGTCCCACATCCTGGGCATGACATTAATCTACATCCAGCTCTGCAAGCAGGTCCTCCAACTTACTAGGAAAACTTTAGGGTTGGTACCAGAATTGGCACTCCAGCCACCTTAAAAAATCTGGGACAGTTCCAGTGTGGCACTGAGGTATCACCTGCTGTCCTCGGGTCCCAATCCACGTGGTTCATTGTGTGGTGGGTGCGGCAATGCACTATCAGCACATGCTCGCTCCCAACCTCTCTCTCTAGTGGGCCTGTGGTTAAGGTTGATACTAGTGATTTAATTAATAGAGCCTATCAGCAGACCCTGCTATTCTTTATACATCTTACTACTTGAATGGAACATTACACCTTTTATTTTGTGATATATTGCCATTGACAACATGAAATGGCTGGAATGGATAGTTCCTTGGCTCGGGAACCTGTATAATGGAAGGTTCTGGATGGACCATCCATCCCGACTTGGGTGCCAACCATCTCATGTCATCAATGGCAATATAGAGTCACATGCATGCTTGGGAGTCAACCAAAGGGACCAGAAAACAGCAATTCCACGCCAGGCCAGGGGACAGCAGGTTGCGCTAAACCTCTCTCTTTTTTCTCAGCAGAACAAAATATGAGAAATCCTGCCTGTCCCGGCCCTGAGAACATCATTTCCTATCCCAGTCCAGAGGACATCACTTCCTGGGAACCAACTATAAAAACTCCTCATCCTCCATACTTGAGCAGTTCTACTTTGGACTCAAATCCGTACACATTGTACTAAAACGTAAACCCTTTTGCAGCCAGGGAAACTATATGGGTTGCTGCCCCAAACCTTTGTTGTGTGTTCAGTCATTTATTTCACAATACCTATATACTGTATACTGTATATTGTTATATATAATTATAATATAACTAATCTCTTATATATATTATGTTAACAGTGTTGGAGAGCATTACTTTTAAAAGTAACTTAGTTACATTACTCATTACTTACAAAAAAACTTAAATATGTTATAGTTACTTATCATACAATGTAATGCAAAGAGTGTGTTAGTTTTTCTTTTTTTGCATGAATGAATAACTGCACCCTGCCCAGCATTTGTTAATGAATCCAAACTAATATGTATAAATACTGTATACAGAATATACCTTCATGAAACTGACCAGACACACAACCAAATGCGATCTTCCTCTGTTTTATAAATATGTTTAGTCCTTAATGTGCTGTGAAGCAAAGTTGAAATGAGACGTACCAGCAGTTTTCCATTTTTCACTGCAATGTACCACCATTAAATGGTTGTGTACTGGCACCTCCTGCTCTGACCTTCAAGAAAGGAAGGTCTGATGTAATGTTCAGATATCCTAATCCAAACTGCAATGGGTACCCAAACACCCACCCACCTTTGCTCTCCGATAAAATGTGCATATCTCATAGCGATGGAACTCCTGCAGTCTGCCCATGTGATTGAGGACTGGCATACCAGTCCACCATGTTTGCTTCTTGACTTACACCCAGTGCTGCTGTGATAATCAGTGGCTCCTTCTATGACCCTAAATTTTGCTGATTAAATTTACCCCTCAGCATATGCAGGACTAAATTTATACTGAGAACTTTTCTTCAGTTCTTTTCACTTAATTGCACGGTATGTACATGCTTAACCTCTTCCTCCAGACGGTTGGAGCACACGTTGCATGCCCAATGTTATTGGAAAAAGGCAATCCTTCTGCAAAATCATACAGTAATTTTTTTCATTCTTTTGGAGTGTCAGAAATAAATTCCAGCTCAACTTCCTGTTGCTTTTTTTATTTCAATTCCAATTCCATTTCATTTGTTGACTTGGATTTGATGAGTTCATTCATGAATTATCCTCAACTCTGGTGGGCTCACACTCCTATGTGCATTTGCAGTAAGTAAGGATCAGGGATATAGAAGCATTGGATTGTAAGCAGGTAAGGGAACAAGATTTAGAGGTCTGACAGGATCAGTGTCAATGAAGAGAAAAGGGTAAGGCACGGTTCATGGTTCTTAGGATGTTGAAATATAAGGGAGAGGTTGAAGACTACAAATGGGAAACTACAAGATACTTAGGTTTACAATAATGAGACAGCAATTGGATATGTGGCAAATAAGGAGCAGGATCAGAGTGGGCTTCCCAGTGCACAACGTCAGTTCTGGGGTAAGGCAGAAAGTTTCCAATAGTTCTTTTTGTTTGTGCTGAAAATAGCTTCTCCATGCCAGCTGGCAGAGGCCTACCACAGCCAGAGGTGATGCATTAAATGTCTTCTGGAAAGTTCACTGGCCTTCACCATGCAGACAAGCAGCTGTGAGTCTCAGACAGTCTCGTGAGCACAAAGCAATCTAAATGGCCTGACCTGAATATCACTGAGGAAGTGAAGCCAAAAGACAACAATCAGTGGGGCCCGCTCTTGACTCTGTCTCTGCTGAACCGTACACCCTCAGTACTTTACTGAGACCATATACCCAGGCAAGAACCAACACTGGACAGGGTGTTAGTCCATTATAGAGCATAACTGCAGTCACTCATACAGGACCAATTTAGATTTCCCAAATCACCTACAGAAACTTATACTTTTCTGGAATGTGAAAGTAAAACCCATGCAGATGGATAGAAAGAGTAAACTCCACAAAGACAGTGAAGGGATCAGGATAGAAACCCAGAGCTTGGAGGGATGAGGAGTTAGTGCTCATCACTTACTTTGTAGTGATCCATAAATTCTAAATTAATTTTTTTCTCCTGGGATTCTGCCTCTCTGACTTGTACATTTGAAGAAGAGAGGTAAGGCAAGCAGATGGATACCTGGATAACCTCATAATAAGGTATTTATTATCAACAGCAAAACTAACATTGTCACGCTTGGGTCACAAAGTTGCACAGATACACTTAGGAGATTCTAGAGACAAACACTTTATTCAAACACTTCAAACAAACATTAGTCTCTCTCAGGAGTGATTCAGGCTCAGTGTGTACCCAGAGGGCACAGCTCCATCTCTCATTTAAAACAATAGAAAATCTTCCTCTTCATAGAGGTGTGCCTTGGGAGTGGGAGCCCCAATAGGAGCAGAGGCTGTCTCGGGGAGAAGAGAGACAAGGCAGCAAGACCAAAGGACAGCTGCAGTACAGGCTTTTAAATGTTTCAGATCACATGGCACGGCAGCAGCAACAAGCCTGCAACTGATCTAGCAAAGTTGAGGTAAAAAAAACGGTATTTGTTTCCCATTGAATCACCGTTTAAGAAGGGGTTTTGGAGGAGTGACCATGTCTGCTTAGGGGTGCATTTAACCTGTTCACAACATATAACTCACAAATCCAATTCAGAGTCACAGGAGGCTGGAGCCCAGCCTAATAACTGTCTATAATTTGAGTTGTGGAAATACAACTCATCCATCCATCCATTAATTTTTCAAACCCACTTTACAGATAGATAGATAGATAGAACTTTATTTGTCCACAGGGGAAATTTGGATTTTTCTAGAAGCTAAATAAATAAATTAAACAAACTTTGGTCTGAACACACACTGGAGTGACTATAAAGAAAGATTTAAAAAGAAAGAAAATGTCTGACTTGACTGTCACAGTCCCAGTGAGGTATTATGCAGACTATTGCCTTTGGTATAAAAGAGCCCCAGCAGTGTTTCCCAACACACTTCTGCTGAATAATTTGTTGTCTGAAAGTCCTATGTTAGCATGAGGATGTGCAGCTTGTTCATAATGTCACTCAGGTTTCTTTTAATTCTTTCCTTTGCTACATCCTCCAGGGGATCCAGAGTGTGTCTCATAATTGAGTCTGCCCTTTTAATTAGCTTGTTGATTCAGTGTTCCTCTCTTGAAGTGACGTGACCAGTCCAGCACTCCACAGCACAGAAAATCACACTGGCTATAACAGAGTTATAGAAGTTGTGAAGGATGTTACATCCCACAACAAAGGAACCCATGTCTCCTAAGGAAAAATAGCCAGTTCTGCCCTTATAAAGCTCATCTGTGTTCCGAGACCAATCCAACCTGTCATTAATGTGGACCACTCTACATCCACTCCTTGAATAGTAACCGGACATTGAGGCTGTTTGGTGCAGTGAAAGTCAATGGCAAGGTTTTGCTGATTCTCTTTGCACCACGAAACAGACTTCTCCACCTGATTCTCTTTGCACCAAAAGACAAGCTTCTCCACTTGACTCCTATACTCTGTCTTACCTAGTAAGGGATATGTTTCTTTGTTTAATTATTTAATTTCTACCACTAGGACAAGATTACAAATTGATCACCACAAGTGTAGAGCTCAAATAACAAAATACAAGCTGGTTAGAATTGTTACAAAATCTAACAGCTAATATCAGTTAGACAGAAGTTCACTAAACAAAAGAGTTGTCAAATGCTTCTTAAATACACTGATGGAGTCAGCAGTTTGAATGGAGTGGGTAACTTATTCCACCATCTACAAACTACAGTCTACACATGAAAGGAGTGTGAGATTTGATATCAGAGGTGGCCTCATCAGATGCTGTTCATCAGCAGATCTGAGTGGTTGAGAAGGAGCATTGGATCTCACAAGTGTCTCTATACATAGCTGCTGACCCACTGACTACTGTTTAAGCATCAAGGATTTGAACTTAATATGTGCTACTACAACTCATGTAATGATCTGAAGACAGAACTACCATGTGACCACATTGGCTTGTTGAACACCACTTGTGCTGCTGCATTTTGAATCATCCACAATTTGCTGACACATGTCAGAACTCCCACCAGCATCAAGTTGCAGTATTTCAGATGTGACAAGACCAAAGCTTAGACCGGGAGTTGTGCTGCATACTCTTATCAGAGACAGTCTGATCTCGTGGATGTTGTTTTGAGTGAATATCCCAGACAAAAGCAACATTGTTCCCGAAGGACAGCTGGTCATTAATTGCCACCTGAATGATGTGTACTAGTTGGGCAGGTGTTAGTGATAGTTAGCCAAGCTGACCAGAGATAGAGTGCAAAACAGTCAGGCGAGCTGGGATAACATAAAAGTCCATCTTTGACAAGTTGAGTTGCATATCATGGGTCTGATAAGAATAACCATGGGACTCGATTATAAGGCCCAGGAGGTGTGCAGGGAGAAGATAAGAGGGCCCAGCACTGATCCTTGGGGCACCTAGCATACTTGCCTGATGCACCCTTGACACCACTCCTTGCTAGGACACACAGTAGGATCAAACCACTTGTGGGCAGTCCCAGTGATTCCAAGGTCAGACAGGATGGCAAGGAGAAATCTTGATTTGTCTCTGTTTACATACTTGCCTTTTTCCAATATGAATTACAGCATTTGAGATACAAATGGTTACATTTCTTTTTGTTTTTTCTAATTGGAGCACAGGCAGGTGAAGTGACTTGCTCATGGTCATACATGTCAGTAGCGAGTCTTGAACACACAACCTTAGGATTTGAAGGTCAGAGCCTTGTATTCCAACTTTTAAAATGTGCTAGTGACATCATGACACTCTTTTTTAGCACCCAACAAGATGATGTCCATAAGAAAAAAAAAAAAACGGCTCAATTTTTAACAACATTAAAAACACAAAGACGCAAAGAATGAATACAACCACTAGAATGATTGACCTCAGAAATCTCCATAACTGAACTAATATAAAGAAATAACTGGAAAAAAGTAAAATTCATAAGCCATATCATGGTAGAAGTTAGTCAAATGAATACTGGTCATTCTCATACTATCAAATAATCCTGGCATAGGATCCATCCGCATTCTAATATCTAGAGGACAGATACACAACATATTGTCATTAGAAAATAAATAGATTCGTTGCAATAGTAGAAAGTTTATTTGTATTATGGTGTGATGACTGAGAAGGTCTTCTCAGACGGCTAGCTTGGTGGTCATGCTAATCAAGCCAGTAGGAGACTGCACATGCTCTGTTAGCAGAAGTCACCTCCTACACCAGGAATAATCTCAGGAAGTGTTCAATCAGAATTGTGAAGCAATGTTAACGTTTTACAATGGATGTGGGCTTACAAGCCACCTGACGCCACTCCTGAATTGACTTGAGCGTTGAGCTTCTTTCTCAGAAAACACAACTCAGCTTACCTGATGTGCTGTATATGTATATGGTGTCTCACTAACTGTTGTCATCTATTTTCCTCCTGGTAATGGAGAGAAGTCATCGACTGAGGGCAGCTAAACCTGCTCACTCTCTGCTGGTTGGGATTACATAAAACCAAAAGATGAGGAAAGCAGATTCTTTTGACAAGTCTTTCAGGTTTGAAAAGCTTTTGTTATAATTCTTTTCTAGTGGGCCACCATTTCATTTCAGTTTTTTGGATTCTCGCTATAAACAGGTTGGGCCGATTAGAACCCCAAATATTCATTGGGTCTTCTTTTCCTCCTTCCTCACTTACAACGATGATTTAAATATGGTTGATTTGTGAAGCTATATTTCATCCCTGCAATTCTCATTCAAATGAGTTCTTTGCAATATCCACCTCAGCTATGTTCTCAACAGACTGTTCTCAGTGAAAATGCCCGCTCATTCCTTAGACTGAAGTGTTTGTTTAATTGATTCTTAGATATTCTCTTGATAAGTCTAAAGCTTAGATATTACAATTGAGCAGGATACGCCCCTGAATGATGACATCCTCTTCTTGAATTCCAGGTGAATAAACTGTAGGATCTGTTCATCATCAAACTCCAACAGACTGAGCCGTGTTCATTTATGAAACCTCTGGGTGACCTTGAGCAAGCCTCTCAATAACTAACAAACATGCAGTAAATTCAGAAAAGATTCAGACCCCTGCACCATCTGCCGAGCTGGTATAACAAGAAAGTCCGATTTGCCAAGTTGAGCATGTTCCTTCATCCAGGTCTGCACATTTTATGGTGTTGTAGATTTAATTTTACTTCATTCATTTGCCACTTCTACCCATCAATCTACACTCAATAACCCATAATGACAAAGTGAAAACATGCTTTCAGAAAATATACTAAAGATCAAAAACAGAATACTCTTTGACGCTACTGTATAAGAATTCTCACCTGTGAAATGTTTTCAGATAGGTGTATGGTAAAGAAAGGAGCTATACAGTACAAACTTTGTTATATTTTATTGCTACCCATTTAATATGAATGCATAAAGGAAAAAGGTGTTTGTCCATTCTACAGCTTTTTTAGACTTTTTCTTTCAGCCATTTGTGATGTTTAATTCTTTTTATTCATCTCTTTCTCTCTAAAAGTTTCCAAGGTCTGCCTGATTTCTCACTCACATGATACAGAATGCCTAGACATCTGACTCCAATTTGTAGTTGAAATTTTAAGAAAGCCAAGCAGCCAAACATAAAAGACTGTGTGTTGGGCTTAAATGACTTATCATTTTCATAGACTGCTCTGTTTATGTCTGTTCATTTTCTGTACCCACTTTGTCCACTATAGATCCATTGGAGATGCTGCAAATCCCAACAGTGCTGGACGCAAGGCACAATCCACATGTGTCACCAGTACTGACAATACCAGTTGATGCTCATGTGGAATCTTAGATGGGGGGGGGGGGGTAGGGGGTTTACACACCCATTGAGTTATTAGTCCAAAGGTCCAGAGTGTCTGCCACTTCAGTTACCTAAATGGAGCCTCTTGGTGTCCATAATACACGATCTGCACCACCACCACCTAATCAAAGCACCGTGATGTCCTTACATTGATGGATTAAAGGCCAGAAGTCCACATGACTATCATCATCAAATTCTTCCATGAGAACCCTGAATACAATGAGGACTGATTGAGATCATTGATGTTAGGTAGAATGCCTAGAGGGGGCTGGGTGGTCTTGTGGCAACAGAACCCCTGCAGATTTTATTTTTTTCTCCAGCCATCTGGAGTTTTTTTTTTTTGTTTGTTTTTTTCTGTCATCCCTGGCCATCAGACCTTACTTTTATTCTACATTAATTAGTGTTCTCTAATTTTAATTATTTATTTTGTCTTTTTTCTCTTTCTTCATCATGTAAAGCACTTTGAGCTACATTGTTTGTATGACAATGTGCTATATAAATAAATGTTGTTGTTGTTGTTGTTGTGAAGGACCCCATTGTTGTCTTTAATTGTTGTTGTCCATGGTGGGTTCAGTATTATAAGAATTCACTTATGTGCCCCTTAACTTTCATAAATAGACTCGCATTTGGGTGACAGTACCCTAGGTGGCCGGCTCTGAGTAGTGATGAGCAAAATAGGCAAGTTTCTATTCACATACAGTTTTGAGAAACTGACACTGACACTTTAATTCACTTTGTAGGCTGATTTTACAGTGATTGTGCAATGAGTTTTATCACATTTTACCATGAAACTTAAGATGAGATTTGTTAAGGTTTTAAAAGGTTTTTGAGGTGGAAAATGATAAGTACTGCTCACTAATGTCTCATTCACACTTTTGTGTTTACCTGTGTCCTTGTCTGCAGTTGTGTAATACATATAATATGTCACACGCCTGTCTAATCAAGCCAATTTATATTTCTCATTCATGTTAAAGTAAAAGTGTTAGCACTCAAACCCTTATTTTATGTCTTCTCTCCTCATTTTTTATTCTTTTTTGTATGAATTCTATTTCTAGTTATATGGCGTATTCTTTGTGTTTGATTTTGTCTATGTAAGTACTGTATGTCTGAGTTACGTTCCATGGGGTTTGTGGGTGGTTCCCTAAGGGGTGTGGTCATCTACCCATCAATGCAAGGGGCTGCCCTCAACTTTATAAGGGCAGAGACAACCCACAATTCCTGGCAATTCATTCTGAATAGTTTGCTTTGGTTTGCCTTTATTGTGTTAGGCTGCACCTTTAGCGCTTTGTACTCCACAGAGCTTACGTTTTGTTCAGAGCATCTGTTTGAAAATACATCTTTTTATTTTATGGTGATCCTGTGTTTGCTCTTATTACTAGCTGGGGCTTGATGGTAAATCCCCCTAATTAGCATTTTTGGAATTTTTTGGGAGTTATGTGCTTGGAAGCTCTCAAGAGTGCAGTGCAGTTTTTAAAAATATGACAAGTTTCATATTTTACCCACAAATACATATTAAAATGTACCATTATGCACATTACTTTGTGTTTAATACATGGGAAATTTTCACTGCACGAGAAGCAGTCCTGACTCCACCAGCTGCTACCTTGCAACTGCCTTTGCCTGTCAGGAAATGAGTCTGGTGATTTTCTTATCTCTAGGTCTTTATTTAAATACTAAATGACAGCCATATGCATGCTGAAATAAGGCATGTAAATGCTTCTAGTATGGAAGATTATTTGTGCCAAAATTAAATGCAATCCAACGTGTTCACTACATTGAAATGCAATACATGCACGGGGCATTTGATTTTTGCACTGTTTTATCGTGTCATAATTAGAAACATATTAACTAACGGATCAAGTGATTTTCACTACAAGTTGAGAGAAAAGTGACAAATAAAATGCAGAAAACGCAGAAACCAATAGAAGTAATGGGCTTATTATTTAAGCTAGCGGTGATGGCACTCCTCAGACACAAGCAAGAGATTATATAAATAACCACATTCGTATCTTCCCTGATTTTTCTCCAGCAACAGCTACTAAACGTGCAGCCTTCTACAACATTAAACAGCGGTTACGGCAAGCCAATATCAAATACAGCCTGTTGTAGCCTACCAAACTGAAAGTGGAATTGCACGGTCAATTCTATGTCTTCGCCAGCATGGAAGAAGCAGAAAAGGAATTAAGAAAGCTGATCCCGACACTATTCTGAAACACAATAGTGAGTCGTAGCCTGTCATGACATGGCAAGGATAAATAACCTACTGGTCTGGTCTATTTGTTAAGATACAGGTTTTTATAATTATATATTCTCTTTATTACTTGGACGCTATCTGTTTATGTTTTAATTACAGTTATAGATGTGTGTGTTTATTTTTTTTATTTTTTTATTTATTTATTTTTTTTCTCTACCCTAAAGGAGACTGTTCAACATCATACCCTTGGTTTATTGTTATTGTTATTATTGCATTAAGACTTACTATGCTTACTATGCTTATTCTGGACCACTTTCTAACACCATTCCCTGGGTTTATTATCCGGGTTTATTATCTTAATATATTAAGACTGCTGAAGATTATATATATTTTAAGTTCATAGTTTGTTAATGATTATATTTTAGGCATATAGTATTTAGACTATATTGGCAATAGATATCTCAATTTTTTAATCCTAAAACGCCGCTGCATGGGGGTTTGTTTTGCTTTGGATGTGCTCTGTCTCTGGGTATGTCAGAGGACTGGGACTGTGTGAAGTGGGGTCCAGCCTCATGTGGGGAGGCAAAATGGGAGGGGGGGGTTAAGGGGGGGAGAGAAAGAGATCAGGCTAGATCTATACCTAATCTATCCTTTTAATCCTTATAAGTATAACTACCAACGTAACAATAGGCTGCATGGCAATAACTCTTGGGGAAATAGGAAATTAAGGTTAAAGGTGTCTCACTTCTAGTTAAGACTATAACATGACATCAAAAATTCTGAATCAATGTCTCCATTATGGGACAGTAAACTTTTTGAGCTGGAATGTTAAAGGCCTGAATCATGAATTAAAGAGAAAGAAAGTACTCTCTCACCTAACAGGTTTAAACGCTAAAATAGTATTTTTACAGGAGACCCACTTATTAAGCAAGGATCAATTCTGGCTGCAAAAAGACTGGACTGGCCAAATGTTTCATTCCAGCTTTACAAAGAAAACTAGAGGTGTGGGAATTCTCATACACAGAACAGTCTCATTTGTGGTATCAGATGTAGTATCTGATCCTGAAGGGAGATAGATATGTGATGGTCATGGGTAACTTATCTAACTGTAAAGTGATTTTGATAAATGCTTATGCACCTAATGTCGATGATAAGAAATTTATACAAAATTTATTTGCATCCATTCCCAATGTGAACACTCATAAAATTATAATGGCTGGGGACTTTAATTGTATTTTAAATCCACTATTAGATAGGACTTCTATCATGGGGGGATGACATCTAACACTGCAATGATAATTACAAAGTTTTTAACTGATCACAACTTATCAGACCCCTGGAGGTTTTTAAACTCAAACTCAAGAACATATTCCTTCTACTCACCAGTATATCATTGCTACTCAAGAATTGATTATTTCTTTATAGATAATAATTTCCTGCCTATGCTTAAATATTGCAAATACGATGCTATTGTTATTTCTGACCATGCACCTCTGATCTTGGACCTAAAGTTACTATGCCCCACACACTCACCTCACAGATGGTGTCTCAAACCGCTTCTATTAGCAGACGAGAATTGTACAGAATTTATATCCAAACAAATCAGCTTCTTCCTAGAGACAAATACATCCTCAGAAATTTCTGCAGGAATACTCTGGGAAACTCTTTAGGCCTTCTTAAGAGGACAGATTATCTCATATCTTTCCCATAGAAATAAATTAGAAGCCAAGAAAGTAGCAGAGATAAAAAGCGAAATTACTAGAATAGATGAAGAACATGCCAGGCTTCCAAGCGAGGCTCTGGATAGGAAAAGGCAGGCTCTGCATTCAGAACTCAACCTCTTGACAACTAAAGAAACCGAACAAGTAATTTATAAATCCAGACATCATTACTATGAACATGGAGAGAAAGCTAATAAGCTTTTAACTCAACAAATTCACAAGCAGACAAACAAACTGTGATTGCATTCACTACACTTTTGGCACGCACTTATTTTGCTAAACTGGAAGAATCCTAACTCTCCTCTTTTAAGTCAGTGGGAAACCGATGTTTTATACTATTTGAAATTGGAAAAAATCAAATACTCAGAAGATCTGTGCAGATTTTTTTCAAAACCTGGCAGGATCTAATCAGTAATATTTTAGAATAAGCTCTTAAAGCACAGAGGAAGCAATTATTTCTGTATTTCTTTTTCTTCTCCATTCATCTCTATTGGCTTATCAAACTCATCAATTTAGGTTTTATTTACAAGCCTTAAGTTTTACTCCATTGGCCATTCTGTCTCTCTCAGGGTTGGGAGTTGACTTGTTCTCAGTCCTACTTTTTGTAAAAACTGATTGATTTGTATGGAATGATTGCAATAAAATTAATTAAATTTCAAAGAAAAAAAAACAAAAGAAGTAATGGGCTTAATAGAGCTCCTATCTCTCTGCATTTCCATCTCCAGTATCTGAAAGAGGACCACAGGGGATCATTGTGGTGGACTCCTCAAGACACTCATCAGCCTTTCCACAGCCAAAATTAGTGTTGGAGTTTATTTAGAAATAGATGTGAATGTCATTTCTTGTCAAGTCCAGCCTGTCTTGGAATTCTAAGATGAGATAGGGAACAAAGGAGAAAAAGCAGGTGAGGATAGTATCAGTGGTATTTTCAGAATGACAAGTCCACATGCATGAATTCCATCGCAAAAGTATTTACCCCAGAGACAGTGGTCCAATTAGCTTAAAAATGTAATATTTAAAGCTGAATGTGTGTTTGTTTGTCTGGTATGTAAATCCACACTGTTGGACTCATCTCCTCCTAATTTTACACACATTCCCTATTTGCAAAGGGGATGACCACAGGCTATGTTTCATTCTGAAATATGACCACATCTGGGGTCACATTTATAAAGCTTGTGTACGCACAAAATGTGGTTTGAAATGTGCACCACAACTGCCCATGCAAGTATCAGGATTTATAAAAGAAAATTTGATCCAAAAGCTTTTGTATATTTACGGCAACTCTGACCAATGCATGCACAACATTTTAGACAATCTGGGAAATGATGGCACCCATGATGAAGCAGCCAAACCAGCTAAATGATGACTCACTCTCATAATAATTAATTATCACCAAGCCATTAATATAATGTGTGCTGACGTGACAAACATATTACACCTCAAAAGTGATAAATATGATGTATAGACTCTATTTTAGTTGCATTTTAAGAGGGACTATGCTACTATGTATTGGCACTGGAGAACATTTTTGGTTTTTCATTGCTTTATATAAAATACCTATTGTCACTTCTGTGGGAACTGGCTGACAGGTCAGGAATATCTCAGCCAAGCTTCACTCCATCATGCCCACTGTGCTAAAAGCCACTACATTCAGTTTCCGTTTGGTGGGGGAGCACATACATAAACATAATATGCTTCTGCCAACATAAAAAAACATAAAAAGGCCATTTGCAGCAGTGTCTGGCTCTCCTAACATAATCAGAGCACTGCATTTATATTGCAATAAGGGTACCTAGCGAAAATGACTCTGCTTTTGTTAACCATAAGCTGTTAAATTCCATTAATGCACAAGTCATCGAAGATGTGGCTGACAAACGTTTTGTCTCCATGGCCTGTGTCAACTTGTGATTCATTTATTTTGAGGCAAAGTAGATTTAGCAGATGTGGTGGTGCTGTAACATAGTGGCTGGCTTATAGGTAAGGTAACTGGCTGAACCCGCAGTGTTTCATATGGTCTGCACTATTAAATGTAACAACAATCACGTCATCACATGTGCTAGACTGAAGCAGTGCTACTTAAAATGTACTATATCTACTAGTGGCCCAGGCACATTATAATGCTATTGGACAGCTTTAGGGGGGTTGGAGGGGCGCAGGGGCTACTGGGATGAAGATTGAGCAAATGGGCCCTTTTCAAAGGAACCTTTAAAACACTAGGGAAGGTCGAGATCATCAATCTGTTTGTTCATACGCGTCTCACACTCAATTGGATTACACCTCAACCACCTTGGATTATAGTTTCCATCTGGATATTTGTGCTGCCCTGTGCCTGCTTATCCGTGTGAGTTCATTTTTATTGAATACGTCTTAGGCCCAAACCTTACATTGCTTTCAGAGAGCTGTTCACAAGGTATATCTTTCATTCATCCATTATCAACTTCCCCTCTTATACTGGAATGTTTTAGGCATTGTTGTTAGTGTTTATTGTTTGCTATTCTGTGTTGTAATATATTAATGCTGTCAGGGATCTGAGGAGGTCCTTTGTCTATGCAGTTTTGGTTGTATTGTGTGTTTATTTTCCATTATTTAACTAATATATTTATTATTATTTATCAGTATTTCTGTGTGCAAGTGTTTGCATGCCGGGTCAAGGCTGGGTGTGTTCCTGGACCCCACAAAAAATTAAATAAATCACCATGTCTGGATGATGTGAACCTTAGTGTTATCACAAAAGCTACAAGGTGATAGTGGCTACCTGCTGAGACAATGGTGCCATACACCTTTACTGGACCCCCAAAGGAGAGGCGCTGTAATTCTGTGCCTGATCTTGGGCTCTCAGTTGTGGAGCACAGCCAGTTACTCTTCAGTGCAGGCAGCAGGGTCTCAATGTGTCAGGAAAATAAGGCTGCTGTACCAGCCAATGAAAAACATGAAGTGTAGTTGGTATTATCTACCTGATTCATAAGCATTCCAGGAAGATTGCATCCAGTGTGGTCTGGCATTATTCTTTTAAAAAATGTCTCCTGGCAAAATGCTTGCAAAATGTTAAATGGTGGATGCCATATCTTCTAGATGTATATGCCATTGCTGAAGATATGTGATGCCAGTTCATGGCAGTCCAAACTATTTAAGTTGAACAACAATCTAGATTTGTTCACCAAAAGTGAGCAACAAGTCCAGTTTCTCATTTGGGGGATGACTACCAGATTTCACATGAATATCGATTACATTGTATGAAAGACACACTTACAAAGTATCTAGTATCATAGTGTAGAATGATGATCATCTTGGTTACTTGCTCCAGGACTCAATAAAAGGCATCCTAAAAGAAATTGTGAAGGGCTGCCCAGGCATATTATTTTTGTCTTTTACAGAGCACATAGACAGTCTTCCAATTCTAAACCTTTTTATTTTCAGGCAAATATTTCAAATATTAAAATTGGTCTGAGAAAATGTGTGTGCATGTTGGCTGGT
Organism: Polypterus bichir lapradei; assembly: GCA_026402145.1. NCBI lineage: Eukaryota > Metazoa > Chordata > Cladistia > Polypteriformes > Polypteridae > Polypterus > Polypterus bichir. Next base: position 38,788,996 of record JANRMT010062856.1, read on the forward strand.
GTCCCATTCTCTGGTTGATTAATGCTTTGCTGGAATTGCTTTCTGCGCCTGCGATCCTGAACCAGATGAGGAGAGTTTGATAATGGATATGTAGATTTATTTGTGAGTGAGCACAGTGGTACAGTAGTTAGTGCTACTGCCTCATGCCTTCAGAGTCTGGGCACTGCTGTTTGCATTTCCTTCCTGTGTCAGCATAAATAATTCCCATGAGCAGAAGACTTGAAGCTTAGATTGACTGATGAGTTGCACTTTACCCAGTAGATAAAAGCCAAGCAAAATGACACCTTTTATTAGCTAACTAAAAAGATTACAATATGCAAGCTTTCAAGTTGGCCAATAAAAGGTGTCATTTTGCTTGGCTTTTCTCTACATTCATAATGGCTAACACGGTACAGCTGCTTTACCCAGTGATAACCTGTCCAGGGTTGGTTTTCACCTGACATCTAATGCTGCCTAGAGTAGTATCAGCTCACATTGATCCTGGCTTAAATATTTGAAAAAACAAGTTGAAGCACATTTAGAAATTGATGGATAAAAGGTTAGTTGAACTCACAAATGAAAAAAATACAGGGTCAGGGTCAGGCTTCAGTACACATAGAATTACTATTAAGACCTGAGGCTGAAGTCAAGAGAGCAAAGAAGAACAAATAGAAATTAAAATAAAAGGTGAAGTTGCTAGAATGCACCAATCAACCCCTTCACAACATAATATTCTACACTGAGCACCCGTGTCATCCATTTGGCTCTGCTTTCAGTCTGTGATTGGTACTTAGGATGAGTTACATTTGATCCTGTTTAAGGCTCAGATTCAAAAATGGGATTTGCAGTAATGGCTGGAGCTGGCAGAAGGCACTGCCATATGGTGGCTTCCAACACTTCAGGGAAGCTCCTACTATCCAAAGCACATGGATAGTTATGTAACTCTTGAGACTTTATTAAATGGGGCTACTCACAGTCAATGAATCTCAGGTTTGAAACTGAGTTGGGGACAACACTGTCTGGGAAGAATTTTTCTTGGAGGCAAGGAACAACACCAGTGATGAGAAGAGATTCAGGGGACTTTAGGCCAGGCAAGGAACTGTGCTACCATTTCAGGTAGAAAGGAAGCGGCCTAGTTGAGCAGCAGGGTGTTCTTTGTCCCTACCTTGTGTATCCAATGAATAGATATAATGTTAGTGTCACCACTGTGTTCAGGATCCTAAGCAGCTGCATTAAATTCAATTCATTTTTAAGGATTTAGGTAATAAGACAGCATGACAGCACAGTAATCAGCTTCACAGCTCTAGAGTGCTGTGTTTGAATTCTGATCCAAACAACAGTACTACTTCAATTGTTCTTTAACTCTCTATAACATTGTAGCACTTTTGTTATAAAATTTCCCCTTTCTGACATCTAACTCTGCCCAACAACAAGAACCAGAAACAAGAATGTGTAACAATGCTTCCATATTGCAGTCCTCCTTGTTGCTCCAAGTTGCTCATTTTGTTACAACTTTATAGGAAAAACATAGGGGTTGGTGGCAGAATTGGCACTCCAGCTACCGTAAGAAAACTCACACTGTTCTAGTGTGGTGCTGAGGTGTCACTCGTTGACTTGGGTCCCAATCCAGGTTGTGTGGTGGGTACGGTAATGCACTATCAGTGCATGCTCCCTGCAGTAACTCAGTGACTCACACAACAGTGGTCAACTCAATTAATACATAATATGTTACACATACTGTGATGGTAAGTAAAACCGTCACTGGGTCCTTTGTCGGATACAGTGAGCTGAGGAAGAACAAGTAGCCACCGGTGTTTAACCAAATATAACACAGTCTAGAGTGGACAGCTGAATGTTAAACAAATATCCACAAGATGTTTAATGTTAGGCCGTCATTCCAGTAACAATTAGATATTTTAATTTTTATACAATGCCTTCACTTACTAGTTTAGCAAAGTCCTCTTCTTTGCTAACTAGCTGCGTTAGTTGTCAGTTGACGGGCAGTTTTCATTTTGCGCGCGCGTGGCTTTATACTCCCTGTATGCTGCTAAAAGCCGGCAAGCAGCTGATCTGCAACAGTCGAGAGTAAGAAAACGGGAAAGGGGGAAAGCATTCGCAGTGTGGGGATGGTAGTAGGTTTACCTTACTTGTTTGTGGAGTTTATGTTTTGTTATTGTGTAAGAATTTAGAAATAATTCCCAGGGATGTGTGAAATGTAGGGAAGATCATTTATGTGTAGGAACAAGGTAGACCTCCCCTCCATCACAATGGTTTGAGCCTATTGCCCTTAGGCGAGTAGGTACGAAATGTTTAAAAGGCCTCTGTGCCGTTAGTTCAAAAAGTCAGTGAAGATGATAGGTGTTGCTATTGTGCGTATTGCGAAGTTTCTTTTTACTCCCCATGCTGTTGACTGTCTTAAAGGTATTTTTTCAATCTTTTATGGCCAGGGTGTCTACTAGATTTTAGAAGAGCTTCAGCACAGGGGTGAGAGATAAGTTTTGGCTGCTACAGAGCCCTTGGACCAATTATTCAACCTCTTTCTTTCTACCATTTTTTGGCAGCTTTGGACTGTGTACATTTTATGAGCCCTTGCCTGTAATTACATACAGTAGAGTCTCGCTTAACCGACATAAACGGGCCAGCAGAACGTCGGATAAGCAAAAATGTTGGATAATGGGAGGTGTTGAGAAAAATCCTATTAAACGTCAAACTATGTTATAATTTTACACATTACGAACCTAATAATCATGTTTTACAACAAAACAACACAATAAATTAACTGAAAAAATGAAGTTACAGTTACAGAATTGTCTGAAGTTAAATACAGTATGTACTGTACTTAAAAGTTCAGTCCTGTGATGATTTAAAGACATTTTTGATAGTAGTCTGCTTTCCTGACGAGTGTCATTTCCTCGCTGCCAAGTCTCGCCATCTTTGCAGCATCATTATATCGATTCCTATAGCTTCTTCTTGTTGCTCAATGTAATTAATTGCAGTTTCTAGAGCCTTAACTCTGTCACTCATATACTCAACATCCGTACGAGCGTATACTGTTTACTACAGCATTGTGACTGCGTGTGTGTGTGTGCTGTGACGTGCGAGTCCCTGTCTTGCACCCGAAAACACAAAGCTGAGTCTCAGTACTTTTAGCAACACCAGCTTTATTCAGCTTGAAACAGCAACAGCGCGGTTATTTATTGTAGTGGGATCTGCCATTCTCCTATACACAGACACAGCAGTCAGGCAGGGTCGGGGGAAAGTAATACTGTGCCGTGTGCATTTATAATGTTCCTTGTTCCTTGTATCACCCATCGACGGCAGGCGCTTATAGCATGTCCGCGATCTTTTCGGATTCGCTTTTCTGGCGAGCTGCTACAGTGCTGGGTGACTGCAATTACTTTGGGATGCTCTTCCGCATGTCGTCCCGTTGGGTAGAATTCCACAAGAGTTTAGAAGCTAACTCACACCAGCCATGATTCTTTTCAAAGGTAAAGTGTAGGTTAATTTTCTTTATTTATTTTTACTTTATATTTTGTATTAATCATTTTTATATGAATAGTTTTGGATTGTGGAACGAATCATCTGAGTTTCCATTATTTCTTATGGGGAAATTCACATTGATATACTGTACGAGTGCTTTGGACTGCGAACACGTTTCCGGAATGAATTATGCTCACAAACCGAGGTTCCACTGTAATTAGCTGCGGTAGAGTCGGGAGCAACAAAAAATAGACTACGCTCACGCTCGCAACTTGCAGTTCTTGTTGCCGATTGATGCGTTTTTTTTTTTGGTTTTTTTTTGCAGTGGGACGTTGGATAAGCGAGACTCTACTGTAATAATTTATCAAATTTGTTGGATATGACTATTTTGTTTTGCTTGATTGTTGAATATTATTTTTATGGATTGTTCATCTCTTCATGACACTTTTTTTTCTCTTGCAGATTTTTGTTCTTTCTTTCACCAAAAAATACTGAAATAGGATTTTTCCTGCAATAAACATTGGTGACTTTGATTTTAAAATGCCATCCAGCTATGAACTACTAGCGTGCACTGAATTAAGACAGTGTATTGTGACATTTTGGTGGCAGCGGTGGGATAGCACAAGGTGCTCTGGAATTCATTGAAGAGTGAATGGTGGCACCTAAGAAGGTACAAAGGACAGCCTTAAGTTCCAGTATTGACAATAATCCCGCTACAATAACAGCAGAGCCAGCATCAGTAGACATCTCACTGAGTATGCAGGAACTGGAACAAATAGTGCAAAAATTCATTTTGGTGCAGAAGGACCGTCAACATGAACAAAGGTGGAGGATGCTTCAACATCAGTTTTCCTTGCTCCAGACTGAGGTACAGCGCAGTAGACAGAAGGGAGCTAGTGGAGGTGTCCAGAAGCAGGGGCGTGTTTGTTGGACCCCACTTCATGCTGTCACCTCTTCATGACACCCTTTATTTTTCTCTTGTGGATTTTTGTTCTTTCTCTCACCAACAAATACTGAAATATGATTTTTCCTGCAATAAACATTGGTGACTTTAATTTAAAAATACTTTGTGCTATATTTTTGTTTTGGGGCACCTTGAGTGCCATCCGGCTATGAACTACTAGCGTGCACTGACTTAAGACAGTGCATCGTGACATATACCTGCCTGTGGATCACTCTCCAAGTTCATCTGACATAGTCATTACTATTTATGGTCAAGAGGAGTCAATTGCATTAACTTTCTATTCTTTTGTTCTCTCTTCAATACAGCAAAGAAGGCCAGTGAGGGCAACTGACTCTATCCCTTCCAGTTCCAGCACCTATAAAGTCCACCTTTTTTTTGACTAAAATCCATTACTTAGAACAAACATTATTTTGCTTGTCTCCTTTCACTTACATTTAATTTTTCTTTTCAGTGTTTTAGCTTTAACCACAGACACAAAGTCTGGCCAATTTGCTAATCCACTTTAACCCATCACTATTTCACCTCATTTTTTCCCAAAAAAAAACAATCTTAAAGGTCTTTACCTTTTTTATGACTTGTTCTTATTCAATTGCTCTTCTTTTATTTTCCATGCCTCCTCTACTTCTTTCTAGCATTTCTGCAACAGACTTTGAATTGATACAGAGCGTGTCTATAAACTTAATTTAAACCTACAGTTTACACCGTGCTTTGTTTCTGCAGTAGCTGCACTTATGAATATGCTTGTATGCGTCACTCGCTTTATATTCTTTTGCTGCCTTCTCAATTGTGCAATGCGTTTCTTGTTCAGCGCTCTTTGGAGCTGTTGCTTTTTGTCTGCGTACTACATTCACAGTCAGTTCACGTGAGCCGCTTGGCGGCAGAGTGTTTTTATTGGATTGCCGCTGACGGAGGACCTTATATGGGCAGGCACTCAATTACGTGGGAGGCGTGACGATGAGAGACGCAACTCCGACTCACACGGCGACCGAGCTGCAGGCTATGGCCGGTATATATGTACATAAGTCGGTTCCAGTTATGACTGTTACTGGTAGAATTTCGAAATGAAACCTGCCTAACTTTTGTAAGTAAGCTGTAAGGAATGAGCCTGGCAAATTTCAGCCTTCTACCTACACGGGACGTTGGAGAATTAGTGATGAGTCAGTGAGTGAGTGAGTGAGTCAGTCAGTGAGGGCTTTGCCTTTTATTAGTATAGATTTTCCATTGACTTTTTGGCATTTTCCCATTCAGTTCCTTCCCCACTAATCCATACAGTACTCCCTCTTTTGTAACTTCCTCTTTCCCCAAGAACCCTTCCCATTTCTCTAATACACCCTTCCAAATTTCTTGTGCTTTTTTGCAATGCCAAAACACATGTGTCGATGTTTCTACTTCCATACAGTTCCCTCTTGGACATTTCGAAGTTTTTGCTACCCGCCTTTTATACATTGCTGCATTTGTTGGTAGCACTTCATGTACTATTAGCCAGCCCAGGTCCTTTTGTCTACAGTATTTGTCTGCTCTTTATCTGTGTTCTGTTGCCATAGTTTTTATGCTTGCTCTTCTGTCATATATTGTATTTTAAACGCTGTTTTTTCTTTCCTGATATATTCTTTTAAGTCTCTTTTCCTTCCCCATATTGTTGCCTCTCCTTCCTCCCATCTGTATTTTCTTAAACATTTTATCACTGTCTTGTAATGTTTGGGCTTATTAAAACAATGGATTTGTTGTTAGTAATTTTTAACAATTTTGCTTTCCTGAACTCTGTGCCCAATTGATATCTCATCATATCTGCCATTTTACCTTTCTTATTTACGGCCATGTTAATCACTGTAGCCATATGTTTCTACACCAGCTCCTCTTCTATGTTTGGAAATCCTTTCCCTCTGTTTTCTTTTTGTTTTATTATCACTTTCCTAGCTATTTTTTCATACTTTGAACCCCATAGAAAAACAAAACAACTTCTTATAATCTTTTTAAATATTTTTTTCGGAGGGGAAAAATACAGTGGCCAGGCATGAAAATTTGGGAATTATTATTGCTTTCACAAGCAAAATCTTTCCCTCCATTATCAGGTTTCTTAGCCTCCATAACCCTGTTTTCTTATTTATCTTTTATAACATTTCCTTACATTCTTTCTTTTCTATATTATTTTTCCCTAGTGTTACTCCCAATATTTTAACAGTATTGGAGAGCCTTATCTTTCCCTCGGGTTTTTCTTTCCATTTGCCCATTAGTACACAATCACATTTTCCCAAGTTCAGTTGTGATCCTGACACCATGCAAAATGTTTCTGTATGTTCGATTACCTGGTTTATACTGCTGACATCTCTTACTATTATACTCACATTGTCCATATACACACATACTTTTACTTGTTGCCCTCTACTTCCTGGGACTTTAACCCCATATATTTGTATCATTTCTCACATAATTTATTAACGGCTCAATATTTAAAATAAATAGAACCGCTGATAAGGAACACCCTTGCCTTACTCCCCTTTCTACTTTTATTTCATCTGACAGTTTATTGTTTACTCTGATTTTACTTGTAATACCTTTATACACTTTCTTTATCCAATTTAAAAATTTCACCGGTACCCCCATTCTCTGGAGAATCCTCCACATACAGTGGACCCTTGACTTATGAACTCAATTCGTTCGTGAGGGCTGGTTGTAACTCAAGTTGGTTGTAAGTCAAGACTATTTTTCCCATTAAAAATAATGGAAATACCCATAATGCGCTCCGAACCTCCCACAGCAACACTTACTTAACCTTTTCATAATAAAAAAGGATTGTATAATGTGCATAATTTACCAAAACACCAATAATTTTTCTAATGTACTAATCAAAAAGTTATAAAAAGTGCCTAGCCTACCAGAAACAACAATTTCATACTGTACTCACCATTTAATTTGACATCTTTGGGCTGCAGGAAGGGAGGAGGAGGAGAAGAATGAAATGGAAGGTGGTTATTGTTTAGAAGGAGCCTCCTTATGCAAAACTTTTCTTTGTAAAATTGTCGAGATGGTGGATTTTGACATGCTGTACATATTAGCGAGATCGGTCACACGAACACCACTCTCATATTTCCGCACAATTTCCTTCTTCGTTTCGATTGTGATTGCTGTTTCTCAAGTTAATAATGACAGTAGATGAGCACTCAGTTCAAAGCTGGTCGTGTTGTGAACTGCTGTAATAATACACTCCAAAGCAAGCCGGTGCTGACTCAGCCTGATGACATCATCATGTGCCGCGCCAGCCCGCTAGCTAACATCCCTTAACAATCGCTTTCTTTACCTTTGTTACCTTCTCTTCCTTCCTTAGCAATTATGCGTCTTGCTTGCCATGGTCTTAGTGAATTATATATATAGATAAATCACTGCACTGACCGAAATTACGTCCACAAACACATGTATCTGGGCTCCAATTGACGCTTACGAACACTCTTGGCTGTTTGTTTACAATCGCACAAGCGGATACACGTGACCGCATTCGGGTCGTAACGCAAGATGTTGGTCGTAAATCAAAACAAAAATTTTGGTTGTAAATCAAGTTGTTCGCATGTCAGGCCGGTCGTATATCAAGGGTCGACTGTATATTTGTGGGCCACTTTGTCGAAGGCCTTTTCTAAACCTAGATTAATTATCCCCACGTCCATCTTTCTTTCTTGCATTAGATATATACAATCTCTCAATACACACAAATTATCTAATGCACTTCTACCCAACACCACACATGCTTGCTCTTCTTGAATCACATTTTCAACCTTGTCTTTTATTCTATTTGCCAAGAGTATTTTATAATCTTGGCGAAGTAGTGTTATCAGTCGCCAATTCTTTATGTTGACCATCTCCCCTTATTTGGGTATAAGCGTTATTATACCCTTTATCTCTTCATCCCTCAAAATTTCCAAAGTCCAACGTGGCTTGAAGGATGCATTCAGCCTGGAACAAGACACATCATAGGTCACAGCTTTTTCCACCCTAACCAGAATAATGATTGCTTAGCCTGATGGTTTTCTATTTTGTTTATTTTGAATTCTTATATTGCCCTGCATAGCATCCACTTTATGTTACTTTTGTTGGACATAATTAAATGGGGATGACCAGGTTTGTGTCCCAACATTTATCCATGGAGGTTGTGAGGCTTTCCTTGACCACAAATGATACATTTTAATTTGTTTAATACACTCTGGGTGACATAGGTATGCAGTGGGGTTTCAGAGTCCTGGGTATAAATCCAGGCTTGGCTACTGTTTGTGTGGAGTCTGTGCATTATCACTGGGTCACAAAGAGTTGTTTACCACTAATTACAGTTTGCCTTCCAAATCCAAAAAACATGCATGTTTGGTTATAGGTTTCTAGGGTCATCACGGTCATATGTACAAAATTCACTGAAATTCCTACTTGCATGTAAGGAGGTGAGAGATTAAAAAGTTAGTGGGTCATTAAGACCTGGAGAAATATGTGATCACAGGGTGAAAATAAGCTTATCTTCTTCTGTTTTTCTTTGAAAAGTGTCCTTGAAGTCCTGTGAGAGAAGACAAACAGAGAGAACAGTGTGGCTATGATCAAAAGACGTGAAGTGTTCTACAACGGGCATTGTAAAACACTTTGATTTTAACAGCTTGAATGTGCTTTGCTAGCCGTCTCACTGTTTCATCATGTAGATGACTGGGCGCTTCCTACAAGAAATGCAGTAAATAAGATTTTTAGACTGTTGTTTAATATTGAATTTACCAGAGGGACCAGAAATAGGGTATTGTTGGTGCAAATTTGCAAGTGACACAAAACCTCCTGTTACAATTCAAGTGCCAGGTGAGAAATGAGGCTCTACTCTGTTAAATGAGCCGTGGACAAGATGTTTTCATAGGTTAGGTGGTAGACGGAAGGAGATCAATGGACATTTAAGTGAAAAGTCTACAAAAAAATGACATTTTGTTTGATGACCTGTGGAAGAGATAAGAGTGTTAGGGTGGAAGGTGAAGACCAGTATGACGTGGGGCTTACTATTGGGGTACCTTTTGTAGTGGATGTTACATGGTGTACTTCAGGTTTGATTGAAGGCCCTGACCACCATATAAGAAGAGTAACCTCTATTAATGAAGGAATTCCTCTTTACAGAAGTGAACCTTATCACCGCAGAGACGGTGGAGTCTAAGAAGCTGTGAAAGAGGCAGACAGTTTTCAGTTTGTCATGGATGGAATAAGCTATAGAGAAGGTAACTATCTGAATTAGTTGGCTTCTAATAGACAGAAATTTTAAGGCCTGGGAAGCTGATAGAAAGACTGATACCAAAAATGACAGAGTTGTCTCAGACACATTGACTGTAAACCTGAGAGATGGGTGGTGTGGATGATGAAAGACACTAGAGGACTTTGTCAGGGTGCCAACCAGGTTTCTCTGTTTAACCCGATGCCAGCAATCAGTAAAGAAAACAGGTGCACAATGACACAAAAGAATGGAAACAAACAGGTTTAGCTTAAGTCAATACTGCTCAGAAGAGCAGGTCTGTCTTGGGGGAGCTCCATCCTGCAGTTAGCTCAAGTCCAAATGAGACACCTCTTTCCAGGGACGTCTGGTTTTTAGAGAACACCAACCAGAATGGGAAGAGTCAGAGGCCCTCACTGGACATCTTCTCGCTGCTGTGGATGAGAAAAGAGCGAATACTGTTAGTGACAGTGTTCTCTTTTCCTGGAGTGGTATTACATACCTCTGATGAGCCTGGAAGTTGATCCTCTGGTGCACATACATGGTAAGAAACTAACAAAATGATTGTTGAATCCCTGTAGCTGACTTTTGGAGCAAGAGGTAGCACCAACACAAACACCGATGAATCTTTTGCATATGTCTTAGGTAGGAAGAAAAGAAACACTCTTCCATCAGGCCAACAAAGATGTCCACATAGCTAGGTCCAATTGTAGTACTCAGTGCAACTCCATTGACCTGGTAAAAAAAAAAAGTTGTCTTCAAAAGACAAAGTGCTGAGGGTAAGAACCAGTTCTGCTAGTCTGATGAGGAAGTTCATGAGAGGATCCTGGAATAATAAACCATTATTTGAAGTTTAATGTTTCATATTTAGTTTTGTATTAGTAAAATATACACAAATACAAACTGCTAAAAAACTATGAACAAATAGCATAATATGTATGAGCTAATATGTAGGAATATTAGTGTAGACATAAAAACACACATACCAATGGCTGTCTGAGAATGAGAACTTATCTGAGTTAGTCATTAAGTCAGATTACTTTAAAGAGACCCATTGTACTTTGGAAGAAGACAAAGGATGATGAGTAGTAAAGGAGTAGATTAGTTAGATGTTTGATAAATAGCATAGAACAAACAGATGCATTTAGCACCCCCACCTAACATTAATAATACCAAGTCATTTGTTTGCCAACATTCTAGTCGTATGGGTGCAATCCAGCTGTTATCAGTCTCAATGATTTCATTATCAGAGACAAAATGTTCTTTTTAATGGAACCCATGTTTGTTTAACCTTCATGTTTTATATTACTTCTTTAATAATACAATTTAGTAATGCCCAACTTCGTGATCCAAGCCCACCAAAGGTATGACTTAGTTAAGGAGGAGCACACAATAGGATGAGTGGTATTATGTTGAAAATGGCATACATAATTTTGTTGCATATAAAATGTTTTGATCTCTTTATCAGCACAATTTCACAGTCTGTATGGAAAAAAATAAGCAAGATTTCCATAGATGGTCAACCCTTCATTTCACTAGCTGGAAGAATTAACATTGTTAAGAAGAATATTCTTCCTAAGCTTCTCTTTTTATTTCAAAACATTCCAATAAGCAATTAGATTCAACAATAACCTCATTTATTTGGAACTCAAAACATCCACGTACCCAAAGAGCGACCCTACAAAGACCTAAGGCAGAAGGTGGCATGGCTCTACCCAACTTTCAGTTTTATTACTGGGCAGCAAACATACAAGCTATAAAAACCTGGACACAAATAGATGAACATACACAGGCCTGGTCCGCAATAGAAGTAAAATTCTGCAGTAGTTCTTTATATTCCCTGCTTTGTGCCCCAATAAATGTAAGTTATTGGCAATATACTAATAACCCAAATGTGCTTCACTCACTCAGAATATGGAACCAATGTAGAAAGCATTTTAAGATGGAGAAGCTTTTATCTGTTGCACCTCTGCAAGAGAATCACCTCTTTCAACCCTCGCAAACATATGCAGTTTTTAATTTCTGGAAAAGATTTGGGATTAAATTGCTTAGAGATCTTTATGTAGACAACATCTTTGCATCCTGTGAACAATTACATTCCAAATTTAACTTTCCAGCTACACATTTCTTTCACTATCTTCAAATTAGGAACTTTGTTAAACAGAAACTGCCCGATTTTCCTCATCTTACACCCTCGTCCATGCTGGAAAAAATATTGCTCAGTTTCAAGGACTTAGACACCATCTCTGCAATATATAAAATTATTTTACAGTCCTCCCTTTCAAAGATCCAAGAGGAAAATGGGAAAAATATCTCTTAATCAATATATCAGAAAAGGAGTGGAAAGTAGCAATGCAGAGACTTCACTCGAGCTCCATATGCGCAAAGCATACAATTATTCAACTCAAAATTATATATCGAGCACATCTGTCTTGCCTAAAACTGTCCAAAATGTTTCCAGGGCAAGATCCAACCTGCGAACGCTGCAATCAAGTCCCAGCCTCACTGGGTCACATGTTTTTGGCATGCACCAAATTAACATCATTTTGGATCAAAATTTTCAAGTGCCTTTCAGACAGCCTTGGTGTCACAATCCCTCCTAACCCAGTAACAGCTGTGTTTGGTGTTCTTCCAGATGGGCTTAAAGTGGAGAAGGACAAACAAACCGTGATTGCATTCAGTACACTTCTGGCACACAACTCGACTTGTTTTTCAATCTCAATCCTATTTTTTGTAAAAATTGATCGATTTGTATGGAATGATTACAATAAAATTATTTAAAAAAAAAGTTTTGATCTGATATAAACATTTTATCCACATGTTTTAAACATTACTACTACTCCAACAGGTACATGTAACTCTTATGCTGAAAAGTATACACTGCAAGTAATTTTCCTGCTTGCTCTATTGTCTTCATGCATTATAAAGATGTTTGAGAGGGTGGTCCTGAAACAGCTGCAACCCCAGCTTACAGACCATCTTGATCCTCTGCAATTTACCTATCAGACACAGTTATGTGTGGAGGATTCTCTGATCTACATGCTCCACAGTTGCATTACTTGCATTACAGTCAGGATTCTGTCCTTTTATTTTTTCAATGCCTTTAACACTATTCTGCCTCAAATACTAACGAACAAGCGAACGCCTATGAATCTTGAAGCCCTCACAGTCTCCTAGGTCATGAACTAACTACCTGACTAACAGGCTGCTGTTTGTGAATCGTAAGGACTGTCTGTCAGAAATGGTTGTGCGTAACACTGGAGCACCTCAGGGAACCATCCCATCTCCCATCCTGTTTACTCTCTACACAACAGACTTCTACTACAATACCATCTCTTTTCATCCACAGACACCTCCATCATAGGCTGTATTGATAATGGAGAGGAGTTGGAGTACAGGAGGCTGGTAGAGGACCTTATCTTGTGCTGTATGGAGAAACACTTGCAGATCATGATCAACAAGACAAATGTTCAAGTTAAGAAGCCCCCAAGACCAGTCACCATCTGGGGGTGGAAGTGGAGGAGGTACAAAAGTACTTGGGGCTCCATATGAATGGCAAACTGGACTGGTCTGACAATACAGGCTCATAACTACACAGTCTTTAGGAACATTTTTTACCTGCTACCATTAGGCAGTTCAATGCTTCCTCCTGAAGTCCCTTTCTTTATTGCATCCAAAAGTCTTAGGAAAAATGTATAAACATTAGTTTACTATTGTTTGCATAATATTTATTGCACTTTCTGTTATTCTATTGTCTTAAATTGTATTTTGAGTTGATACCTGTGTATCTTATTATTTTTTTATTGTTTTGCTGCAGTAAGAATTGACATTCTCCTTAGAGATTAATAAAACATATCTAATCTAATGAAATATGCTGATCTGTTACATGAGACATTAACACGAGACATAATCTCACTTTCACTGATGATCCATGGGACTGCTGCTTTGTGTAAACTGGAATGGCTGCTCCATAGTAACAAACAAAATGCTTCAAAGTCAACAGTTGAAGTGGGAGATAAAGACAATGATCATAAACAATTGGTCTCCATGGAAATTGATTTTTCAGTCAAATGCCATCATAAGATGAGCTTAATGGATAGAAAAGCATGACTTCCATGCAAAGAACATTATTATTATTACTATTATTAATAGTAAATTCTAAAATGTGTGACTTGCACTAGTATTAGTGTCCTTTGGTTATTTTGAAAAATCATCTGTCATAACATACTTTACGTTTTAATCTGTCAATAAAAGGCTGACCAACATACAACATGCCACCAATCTCTTGCACCATGATTAGTGATCACAACTACTTTACCTCAAAACGTCTGTCTTCCTTACCAGAATATTGGCGAGACTAAGTTTGTCCTGAGAATGTTAGTACGATGGATTAGCACCCCATCCAGGACTGATTCCAACCTTTCTCCAGTGCCCCTGCTACCCTGAACTGGATACGCTGGCTCAAAATTAGTTGCATGAATTCAGGCTGTAGTACAACATAAGAAGATAAGTCACAGGGACCCCATTTTTTTCCAAGAACATCTCTAATCAATTCTGATTCTTCTTTGCTGGAACCCTCCTTCCTAATTCACTTTTTTGTTACAGCTGACTCTCTAACTAACCAAGTTATTGGATGCATGCTGGCCACCTGAAGGAAGCTCCTATGAATGAGCTGATCTCCAGTTTGGCATTAATGGGCCCTAAAGTGGAATGGAATCCCATCACTGGCCTCCTTTACTGCTGGGGTAAGTTCTGGCTTGTCATAAAGCTGTAGAAGGAGATTCAGAGGATGAATGACTGATTGAACCAGGGAATGCCCTGTGGCATCTCACAGAGCTGTTAGGACAGAAGTATTTCTTTGAAAGGTACATTTTTTTTTTGTGAACTGTAACTGCTACTATTGGTTCCTTTTTATAATGTGCCAAAAACTGAGCTTTTTTTGGAAGGCAGCTTCAGTCTGAGAGGCCCTTCCCTGTCTCCGTCGGCATTTCTAAGACTCTCACTTTTTCCATCTCTCTGACTCATAAGCAAGAGTCAGACCGTCACGGCATGTTATATCTTTAACTTGGAGCCTGACCTGAGCTGAACCTGACGTTCTGAAGTAAGAAAATGTGCAATATAGAAAAGAACTTGCTGTGGGTCACAGGAAAGACAGGAATTCAACTTATCAAATGCAGGCAAAGACGTCAGCACTTAAGGGTAATGACGAGCTTTGCAAGGAAAGAATCAGAAGGAGTCTGCTGAGCTGAATAAAAGTTACTAAAATGGTTACTGCCCTGTGTTTACAGTACGTTTGGTATATAACAGAGACAGCATGCCAAAGCCTTATCACAACAGAAGTTCCTTTATTGTCTGGTGAGGATGTTGCAGGCTTGATGTGCCAAATGTATTATCTCAGACATGTATTGGCTAACATTTAGTATTAATCCTCATGAAAGCTTTTAGAATGGTAAATGAAATGAAGTTGTGGGTTTGTGTGTGCGTGTGTGTACCTGCTGCTAAATTAGAGTTGAAGCAAGAGAGACCTCTTGTGGTCATATTTTCTTTTAGCTTCTTTTCATATGGAAGTGCTGCATTCTCTGCAGTTTAAGTGAGGACATGGTCCTGCAATAAGAGTCATAAACAATCTAAATTGGACACAGAAATATACAAAATAGCAGAGATATACAGTTAAATCTCTCTTTTTTTCCAGGCAGATGTGTCTGACCATACTCACCACTGTACTAATGCAATGGTTGGTTCAGCTTTAGAATCCATCACTTAAAAAAATATCAAATAAAACTCCAGCTGTCATTTTTGGCATTTTTCTTAACTGAATGATATTACCAGTGGTGGTACTGGCATATTTGATGCCCTAAGTGAGATTCTGCCCAGGAATTCCCCTCGCCCTAAAAGGAAATGCTTCACAATCCCTAACCCCTCATCCCCCAAAGGATGACAACATTGCTTTAACTTGAATGTGGTATACTATGCACCACTTTTATTGAAATAATTAAAAAAAAAAAACACACAAAATGCTAAGGATTTAAAAGCTAAGACTAAATGGACACCTCTTATATTAGAAGACAGACCATTAGACAGCTTTGGGACCATGTAGCTAAAAGCTCGACCTCTCACTGTTATTTTATGAATTCTTGACATCTTAAGTAGGCCTGGGATTTTGAGATCTCAATGTTTGTGAGTAAAGGTCACATCAGATAAATAAGCAAGGGCTTGGCCATTTAAGACTTTATATGTTAAAAGGAGGACTTCGAAATCAACTGTAAGTTTAACTGGAAGTCAGTGTAAGGACTTGAGAAGTGGAGTTATGTGTTCGTATTTTTGGGTTTGTTTCATATTTCTAGCAGCAGTATTTTGAATTAACTGAAAGCTGCATGAAGAATGATTAGAACAGCCAGTGAAAAATGCATTACAGTAGTCAATCCTACTACAAATAAATGTATGGATTCATTTCTCAGTATCTTGCATATTACCTTAATTGCCTATGTCAGAAACCGCCACTAGATATCACCTTGTTAACTTAACTACTGTTTTGGCCTCTTTGTGGCCTGTGTGCCAGGAAGTTAATATAAGAGCCGGCATGACCAGTAGACAGAATAGTTAAAAGAGACAGGCAGGTTCTAAGTCAAAAAGACAGGATGGTGGATATATCAGTCCCTCAGAAATGATTGCCTAAACCGGAAGTGCAAAACACAGAAATCACAATCAAAAGTTATTCTTATCAAAAAATCCTAACATATTGTATAATTAACCCATCACTAAAATCATCCTTTTTTTTACAAGTGGAAATTACAAAACTTGGACATAAAGTAATGGTCGTCACCATTATATTTGGGTGAATACGATGATGTCACAGATCACTATGTATGTCCATCCATCCATCCATCCATCCTCTTCTGCTTATCTGAGGTCGGGTCGAGGGGGCAGTAGCTTGAGCAGAGAGGCCCAGACTTCCCTCTCCCCGGCCACTTCTTCTAGCTCTTCCGGGAGAATCCCAAGGCGTTCCCAGGCCAGCCAGGAGACATAGTCCCTCCAGCATGTCCTGGATCTTCCCTGGGGCCTCCTTCCAGTTAGATGTGCCCGGAACACCTCACCAAGGAGGCGTCCAGGAGGCATCCTGATCAGATGCCCAAGCCACTTCATCTGACTCCTTTCAATGCGGAGGAGCAGCGGCTCTACTCTGAGCCCCTCTCGGATGACTGAGCTTCTCACCCTATCTTTAAGGGAAAGCCCAGACACCCTGCGGAGGAAACTCATTTCAGCCACTTGTATTCGCGATCTCGTTCTTTTGGTCACTACCCATAGCTCATGACCATAGGTGAGGATAGGAACGTAGATTGACTGGTAAATTGAGAGCTTTGCCTTACGGCTCAGCTCCTTTTTCACCACGACAGACCGATGCAGAGCCCGCATCACTGCGGACGCCGCACCAGTCCACCTGTCGATCTTACGCTCCATTCTTCCCTTACTCGTGAATAAGACCCCAAGATACTTGAACTCCTCCACTTGGGACAGGATCTCCCTCCCAACCCTGAGAGGGCACTCCACCCTTTTCCGGCTGAGGACCATGGTCTCAGATTTGGAGGTGCCGATTCCCATCCCAGCCGCTTCACTCTCAACTGCGAACTGATTCAGAGAGAGCTGAAGATCACGAACTGATGAAGCAAACAGGACAACATCATCTGCAAAAAGCAGTGACCCAATCCTGAGTCCACCAAATCAGACCCCCTCAACACCCTGGCTGCGCCTAGAAGTTCTGTCCATAAAAGTTATGAACAGAATCGGTGCCAAAGGCCAGCCCTGGTGGAGTCCAACTCTCACTGGAAACAGGCTCGACTTACTGCCGGCAATGCAGACCAAGCTCTAACACCGGTTGTACAGGGACCGAATAGCTCTTATCAGGGGGTCCGGTACCCCATACTCCTGGAACACCCCCACAGGATTCCCCGAGGGACATGGTCAAACACCTTTTCCAAGTCCACAAAACACATGCAGACTGGTTGGGCAAACTCCCATGCACCCTCCAGGATTCTGCTAAGGGTGTAGAGCTGGTTCACTGTTCCGCGACCAGGACGAAAACCACACTGTTCCTCCTGAACCCGAGGTTCGACTATCCGACGGACCCTCCTCTCCAGAACCCCCGAATAGACTTTTCCAGGGAGGCTGAGGAGAGTGATCCCTCTGTAGTTGGAACACACACTCTGGTCCCCTTTTTTAAAGAGGAGGACCACCACCCCAGTCTGCCAATCCAGAGGCACTGTCCCCGATGTCCATGCGATTTTGCAGAGACGTGTCAACCAAGACAGTCCTACAACATCCAGAGCCTTGAGGAACTCCAGGCATATCTCATCCACCCCCGGGGCCCAGCCACCAAGGAGTTTTTTGACCACCTCGGTGACATCAGCCCCAGAGATGGGGGAGCCCACCTCCGAGTCCCCAGGCTCTGCTTCCTCATTGAAAGGCATGTTAGTGGGATTGAGGAGGTCTTCGAAGTATTCCCCCCACCCACTCACAACGTCCCGAGTCGAGGTCAGCAGCTCACCATCCCCACTATATACGGTGTTGACACTGCACTGCTTCCCCCTCCTAAGACGCCAGACGGTGGACCAGATTCTCCTAGAAGCCATCCGAAAGTCATTCTCCATGGCCTCCCCAAACTCCTCCCATGCCCGAGTTTTTGTCTCAGCAACCACCGAAGCAGCATTCCGCTTGGCCTGTCGGTACCTATTAGCTGCCTCCAGAGTCCCACAGGACAAAAGGGTCCGGTAGGACTCCTTCTTCACCTAGACGGCATCCCTCACCACCGGTGTCCACCAACGGGATCACTATGTCATTACCACAAATAGTATAGTAGTGCCCATGAAACCAACTGACAAAATTGTGGTGACAGTGAAAAGAACTCTCAAAATGATAACAGTGGAAGAATACAGTCATGAATTGGCACATCAACAATGCAAAATGAAAAATAACAAGAAATCACATCATGTGTCAAAACAGTTTGATTAACCTGATAAGCTACCATGGAGATCATTAGCGTGGAGGTATAGAAGAGAATAAAAATATTTTAAAAATACAAGTGGTGGACATGAAAAGATAGATGAACAGTTATTGTACTGTACAATAAGCCTGAGCTCACAGAACTCCTTCTGTTCATTTTCTGAACTTGGTCCATGCATTACACTGCCATGGGTTGCTAGAGCCTGACAGACGACATCAAGCATGCATCAAATAGAGAATCCCAAAAAGAATGAATTCTGTTTATCTGTGCATGACCTACTATACAGCTCAGTTTTGTTGTGGAATCATACCCCGATGCATCTCAGATTGTATATTTTACACTGGGGTAACTGCTGGTGGTCTGCCGCAAAATCATTGCATCTGAATTACAAAAGCTTTCTGACCCAGATCCCTTTCCTATGCCACGAGCAACAGAAGAACTCCTATACTGATGTGCAACCTCTAAGCACAGCAAGCGGAGCGCTTCTTACTGACGTCAGCAGAGTTGTTTCTCATTCTGCCACCACCTTCTGTGTAGCACCAACACTACACTTCATAGCTCCAGTGTTGCCAACTACTCACTAAGTGTTTTGTCATGGAATTATACCACCATCCATCCCAGGTCACACATTTTACAGTGTTGTAACTGCCAGTGTTCATCTGTGAACCTACAACATCAAGATTACAAAGTTCTGAAACGCAGCTGCTTTTCCTATGCTGTGAGCAATCACAGAATTTCTATGCCACTGCAAACAGGGACTGCTTCATAGTAGTACAGGCTGAGTGCTTACTGTTGACGTCAGCTGAGTTCTCTCTCTTTTCAGTCAGCACCTCCTGTGCAATTCCACCACTACAACTGACCCATTCACAGTACCAACACTACCAACTACGCCAAATGCTTTGCTTAGGAGTTACACCACAGTACACTCCATATTGCACATTTTGGACTGTTGTAACAGCCAGTATTCAGACATGAACCCATGGTTATCATGAAGTGATATTGGAGAGCATGATGGGCCAGTGCGTCACAGATGGAACAGTCTTCAGCATCTCCACAAAATGAGCAATATGGCATGCTCCAGACAACATGCCAAAAGGCATCAGCTGGGTAGTGGGCAACATAGCATGCCACAGACAAGGTGCTGGAAGGCATCAGCTGGACAGACTTTTTATTCTTTGGAGACTTTTGCATCAACAGATGGTTCTACTCTCTCATACAGCACTCAATTCTGCATACAAGAAGAAACAACCAAAATCCACACACTTTGGCCTACGCTTCATCAATATAATAATTGATTTATAGTCTTCAGTAATATTTGATTGACATTATTGGCAGGCAATATTTGAATCCTATGGTAACATCTTCTGAGAAGAATGAGAGGGTAAAAATCAAGTCAGGAACCGAAGAGTACAATTATCAGAGAAATGCAACATAAAATTAGAAATTCAGATTATACATTTGGTTGGCATGGATATGTGGATGAGCATTCCTTTTCCTGAGCGCCTCTTGCTCACATCAGCATTTATGTGTACACCCATAATGTTCTATTCATAATGGAAAATAGGGGCTCTCTCAGGCCTTACCCGAACCCTCAAGGAATAACAGGAAGGCTAAGGCTATATGAAGGTTGCTGTTTTGCTAAGCTATAAAACACAGGGGAAAGGAGTAACAAAAGGAAGGACAAAGTACAACATAGTCCAAGATGAAACCAAACCTTATGCAGTCTCTGGGCTTGACTAAAACCAGGTATTGATTTCCATGTACTTGGTAGGGTGTCTGTCAGTCACACTTACCAATAGGCAGTTGAACTGCTTTTGCTGTCACCTTCAACCCAACTCTCTCCCTGTGTTCCAACTTCCACCTTTCAGTTGAACACTTGTCCTTATTTATCTCCCTGAGTCTACTTTCAGGTAGCCAATGGACTCAAAGCAGTGTTAAACCCCATTTCAAAGTTGAGTTACTTCTAGCCATACTCTGGATTTACCTTCACAGTTGGGGGAGCCTTACTTTGCAACAGGGCTAGCAAATGAGGGCTCTCTCGATGGTCCCAGCAGCCCTGAGCATTCCAATGCCCTTTAACAGCTATAGTATTTCTCAAAAAGTTAATTTTCCTTTGTCTTATAAAAGAGTGACAACAGTCTTTTCTCCTGGAACTGTGCACCCTCTGCCGGGAGGTGATGTCACTTCTGACATTCCTCCCTGATGCCACTCTTTTACCTAAAAAACAGGTCAGGCACACCTTAAAACTGTGGCTCATTTATCCCCCGAGTGTCCAGTCATTTATGTCTTTTTTATGCTGGTGCCCCTCTCGAATGGCCTCCATGAGCTTATTTAACAGATATAGAATTTGTAGAAAAGTAGAGCATCTTGTATATAAACGTCTACACGTGGAAGTGTGTGTATCTGTCTGTCAGGTCCGGAAGTGAGAGGTGGAGTCAGGGTGAGGGCTCCACCTCTGAGGATACACAAGCGAGGCCAGCACGTCAGCAAAACGAAACCTCCGAAGAAACAGTAACTGTCTTAGCGGCTCATACAGAAATGAGGTGAGCACTTTGGCATAATGGTATCCCTTTTACTTTTCCTCCTGCGGCTAATACATAAGATAGGCGAGCACGTCAGCAAAACAAAAGCTCCTAGGACAGAGATGCCCAGAGTAGTTTCTTTCAATTACCTGATTTCTCTACATTTTCATTTTTTTCTGATGATTTTAATAGTTTCTAGGACCCTGTGCTTTTTACAGTATGGGCTTACAGTATAATATTATATATTACTGGCTGTGTAAGTGTCTAAAACTATGTACAATCATAAGGACTGACAACTCAGAAGACAGAAAAGAACAAAGCAAAAACTCCAGTTAAGCTGTAGAAAAAAACTAAATCTGCAGGGGTTCCAAAGCTAAAAGACCACTCAAACTCCTCAGGGCATTCTACCAAACATAAACGTCCTTAAGTCATTCTTCATTGCATTCCAGGCTTTGTCCCAGAGGATTTGACACAGTAGAATTCCTGGACAGCTGGAGCACCCACCTTCAATCACACATCACAGGTGGCTGCCCAGTAAGACCACACAGAATAACAAAGTGAAAGCAGGATTTCAGAAATATACTGACAATGTATTAAAAATAAAATTGAAATCTCTCATTGAGAGAAGCACTGTATTCACACTGTTTGCTCTGA
The DNA here is from genome assembly GCA_026402145.1 of Polypterus bichir lapradei. NCBI lineage: Eukaryota > Metazoa > Chordata > Cladistia > Polypteriformes > Polypteridae > Polypterus > Polypterus bichir. The sequence goes on from JANRMT010062856.1 coordinate 38,810,805, forward strand.
CACTTGACATTTATCTCAGGTGCATTCCATTCTGTTGATCATCATTGAGATGTTTCTACACCTTGTTTGGAGTCCACATGATTAGGGAGGGGACACACCCTGTCTATAGAAGGTCTCACAGCTGAGAAAAAAAAAATGCCATGAGGCTGGCAGAACTGCCTGTAGATCTTAGAGACAGGATTGTGTTGAGGTGCAGATCTGGGAAAGCTACAAATTTGAAATTGCCTTCAAAATTCTTAAATGGAAGAAAATTGGAACCACCCCAACTGGCCACCTGGTCAAACTTGGAAATCTGGAGAGAAGGATAAGAGAGCTCTGGGTGGTGCAACACCAATCTGGGATTTATAGCAGAGTAGTTTGACAGAAGCCTCTACTCGGTAAAAAATACACATGAAAGCCTGCTTGTACTTTGGAGAAAGGCACCCAAAGGACTGTATGTCTGTAAGAAGCATGATTTTCTAGTCTGATAAAACCAAAACTAGGGTCATCTGGAGGAATTCAGGCACTGCTCATTGCCTGCACAATGCCATTCCAATAGCAGAGCATGGTGGTGGGAGCATCATGCTGTAGGATTGTTTTTCAGAGGCAGGGACTGGGAAACTAGACAGGAATAAGGGAAGGCTGAAAAGAGCAAAGTTTAGAGATACTTAAAAAAAACCCGCTCTAGAGCACTGTGGATCACAGACTGGGTCAAAGGTTTTCCTTTCAACGGGACAATGACCCTAAACACAAAGGAAAGACAATACTGGTGTGGTGTGTCTTAGATACAACTCTGGGAATGTCCTTGAATATCCCAGTCAGAGCCTGGACTTCAACAAGATTGAACATCTCTTTAGTGACTTGAAAACAGCTGTCTACTGACGGTCTTCATCCAATGTGGCAGAGCTTGAGAGGATCTGTGAATACGAATGGCAGAAATTCCCCATATCCAGATGTGTAAAGACTGTTGACTCAAACCCAAAAAGACTCCAGGTGCGAATTGCTTTGAATAAGTACTAAACAAAGGAATCTTTAATACATTTGCAAAAATTTCTAAAGTCATGTTTTCATTTTGTCATTCTGGGGTATTGAGATTAGCTTGACATGGAGAAGAAATGTGTAAGAGCCAATCTTAGAAAGTTAAAGCTTTGAGTTAGTGCTTGCATAATTTGAATAGAATATAAATTTCTTTCATAGTCATAGACAATGACATAGTCTTTTTCCCCCTGTAAGTTAGTATGAGATAGAACTATCTTGCTTTAACTAAGATACAGTGTGTTAATTGAGTCAGTTGATTAAAACAGGTCCCAGTGCTAGCAGGGACTGAAAGACCCATTTACAGCATACAAATGGGGTAGGTATACAGTTTTCTGACCATTTTTAAATGGTTCAGAAATGTTTAAAAGTGATTTTGTAATGATTGGAAATGAAACAAGATTTATAAGCTTTGAACAGAATTTATCTTAAACAAGAACTTTTCTAATTTTGGCTATTTAAATGTTTTCTTTTTTGTGTGAACTGTCTTACATTGAATTTTTACTAAAGCTTTTAAAAACAAAGGTATTTTATCTGTGGAATCATTTCAACGCATCAGGCTTTTGCTGAATCCCATTAACAAGCTGGAGCTGCTGAACATTTGTAAATTTGGGTAAACCCAGCTACAAAATGAATTGACAGGATTCAGTACAAGGCTGCAACATATGAAAACACTGAAGGGGTCTGAACACTTTCTGAATCCACTGTAAATGAGGCCATAGGTTTTATTGTATAAATGAAAACAAAGGACATATTGCTTCTTCTGTGTCTCTGCCCTTTAACTACATCACATTGCTATGTCCGCCTCATTCTGAATCCCCTTGCAGGCTCCTTTTAACCTCTATTTTTTCTTGATTAGAGGTGCAGCCAACCCAAGCCAATCCCAGCAGATATGAGCACAAAGCCAGAAAACGTCCAGTTCATTATAGGACACACTGTGTTATATACCAAGACACAAACTGATCTAATAGCCGCCTGTATTTAGACTGTTGATGAAACTGGAGAAGCACTTGGACATGAGTAGAACATGCAAACGACACACGCTCAGTTACACATTGTGTGACATTGCTAGAGTGCAGTGCCCGAGAGTCACCCATTAGAAAATTGATCACTTGATCTTCATTTTATGTAGTGCACATGACCTCAGGAAGAGGCAGTGAACCCAAAGATGCTAGTGATGGATCAGATAGCCCCTGTGCTTTAAATGAAATCTGATTCCATTATTTTTGTGTAGCCCAGTAATCCCATACCAAAAATGCTAAGGAAAGTTATACAATAACAGAGCTGGAAGCCCAAGGTACAACTAGAGGAAAGATGTCACATACATAAGATGTTTAATACAACAGAGAAAATGACCAACAAGTATGGGGACATGGAATAATGCAGCTCATTATGGATACATGGTTTTCATAAGGTGCATTCCCAACAGACAGCAGTTCAGTAAGCTCACCAAAAGGCAAAAAGGGTGCGTTTTCAAATATTTCAAAGAGAGGGAGAAGCCTTTTTCTCAGACAAAGACATTTCAGTTCTCAAGAATGACTTCTTTGTCAGAGAGGATTTTTTTTGCTAAGTCTTTTCAGCACAGTGATAACATATCCATTTCAGGAGACTGAAGGGAGGCTGTGTCAGGGTGGAAAGCCCCCTTCTCCATCCTCACTTGCTGCCTAACAAGCGCATTGTCTTCATTTCAGCCCTCAATCCATGGCATTCCTAAGCTTACATTTTTTAACCTGGCTTCAATTAAATTTTTAGCTTCTAGATTTACCCCAGGACTTGAAATAGTGTGGACTTTCAGATTAGACTGGCACGCAAGACAAGAATCATTTTCAGTCATTTAAATTTGAATGTACCGTATCCACTTCTGTTCACTCTGTTGACTCATGATTTTATGGCTGCATGCAGCTCTAAAACTACCATTAAGTCTGCAGATGACACAATGGTGGTGGATCTCATCAGCAATGGAAATAAAGTCACCTTACAGAATGGAGATATGACGATTGGTGTTTCAATCTGTCACTTAATGTGAAGAAGTGAAAGGAAATGATTGTTTTCTGTAGGAAGGTCCATGCTGTCCACACCCTACTGCACATCAAGGGCTTTGCGGTGGAACTGGTCAGAAAAACAAATTCCTTGGTGTGCACCTGACAGCTGACCTTACTTGGTCAATTAACACCACTTCCATAGCCCACAAGGTACAGCAGTATCCTCACATTCTTAGCACATTCTACAGGGGCACCTTTAAAAGCATTCTAACCAGCTGCATCACTGTCTGGTTTGGGATCTGCCGTGTCTCTGATCATAAGGTTCTTCAATAGAAGGCATCTTTGTAAAGCGCTGAATTCACAAGCTTACAGCATTGTGAAAGACCGCTCTTCCCCCTCCCAGGATCTATTTGTTCCTCTTCCATCTGGCAGGAGGTGCTGTAGCATCCAAACAAGTTCTGGCAGGGAGTACAAGAGCTTCTACCCCTTGGTTGTCAGGACTCTGAACTCAGTGCTGCCCCCCTGCTCTCAGATCTGCCATTAGCAGTATATTTATATAAATTATATTTGTTACACTTGTTGCTACTGCAAATTGTATTATTAGTTTTACTGTAATTATTAATAAATTATATATTTATTACAAATTCAAAATATTACTGTCTATTCACTTACCTATTATTTATTTTGAGTTGTTTATTTATCTATTATAGTATAGTATAGTTCTTTACCTTTCTTGCACATGTCTTAAGGTTATGTACTGTATATCTTGCCCCACTGTCCTGGTGAAAGTTATGTGAATTTCCCCTTGGGATTAATAAAGTATCTATCTATCTATTTAGTGCCACTGTATGCTGCAAAACTGTTTATGGATGGTAGGACCTGACTTGACTTGAAATACCAAATAAATGGCTACGACATGCTAACGTGATGGCACAATGACTAGTGCAGCAACGTCACTGATTCAAGTACTTCAGCTGAACTCCCAGATTCGTCCCTGTTTGTGAAGTTTGCAAGTTTCTACCACCTTCAAGTGAGTTAACAGAAATATGCATCTTAATTTAAACATTGCATCTAAATGAGGAAGCATGGTCTGCAACTTACCAGCATGCCATCACGGGTTGGCTCCTGCAAGTACTACTGGGATCAACTATGGCTTCCAAAATTCTTAAACTTTCTTCAATGGATTTCTGAGAAAAACAACATATAGCATCTTTTAGTCATGGAAGCAGCATTTACTTTGTGGTTCAATGCCTAGCTGCATCAAGTTTACACGTTCCTTGCCATGTCTGCCTTGTGTTTCTCTTTATGCTGCAGCTTGTTCAAAATGATCTGCACACCACGTTAAGAGGAAAATGAGTGAATATGGGTACATACATGAGTTTATCTTATGATAGATAGATAGATAGATAGATAGATAGATAGATAGATAGATAGAT
>JANRMT010062856.1:38815246-38828322 GCA_026402145.1 Polypterus bichir lapradei
GATAGATAGATAGATAGATAGATAGATAGATAGATAGATAGATAGATAGATAGATAGATAGTGTGGTCCCCGGCCGGGGCTGGAGCCCGGCCAGGACGCCCAGGAGGACCGGAGGAGGGCTTGTGCCTCCTCCAGACCGCGAGGGGGCGTCTGTCCTGGTTATGTTTGGGGGGCCTCGGGTAAAGGGCTTGGAAGCCCAGCCCTGTAGGGACCCGCCAGGCGGCGCCCCAATGCCTGCATATCCCTGGAGCCCAGCACTTCCGCCACACCAGGAAGTGCTAGGGGGAAGAAGACAGGAGACACCTGGACGGCTTCCGGGTGCACAGCCGGCACTTCCGCCACACAGGGGTGTGTCCAAGGGCGAGTGCTGGGAAGCAGCTGGAGCCCATCCGGGTTCCCATTTAAGGGGCCGCCTCCCTCCAGTCATTGACAAGAGTCGGGTGGAAGAGTGGCAACGTCTGGAGGAGGCAGGAGGCGGTCAGAAGAAAAGAGAAAGAGAAAGAGAGAAAGAGAGAAAAAAGAAGAAGAAAGAGAGGAGGAAAAAAGAAGGCATTGGATTGGCCTGGACTGAGGGGTATTGGGGGTTTTTTGAGCGGAACTGTAAAAAGGAAATGGAAAATAAACGTGTGTTTGTGGGTGACATTAACGTGTCTGCCTGTCTGTGTCCAGGGCAAGGTTCACAATGGCGCCCAACGTGGGGCCCTCTGTCTGTGCCAAGACGGAGACCCCCAAAAAAAAAATTTTGTGAACGGCCCGGAGCAGCAGGCAACCCCGCACATGTTTCAAGGGTACGAAGTGCTCATGGCCCCAGGAAGACGTGAAATTTCCCAGATCGCCACCGGAGTGCGGTCAGATTCCTACCTGGTGCGGCAAAACTTCAACGGGCGTTGCAGGGGTGCAGCAGTCTCCTGTGTGGGTACTGCCCACGAAGACGTCCGGGACGGCGTGGCGATTATGAAGTCCATGCCGGGGCGGGTGCCTCGGTCAGAGGGGATCCGGGACGTAAGATCCCTGCTTGCTGACGGTCAGCCCGGGAGGGCACATCTAGTCTGGTGTTATCAGGCAGGGGCTGCCCGGGTCCATACGGATGGCTAACGCACGCCGATCCACGGCGCTTTGTGGACGCGACAGCGGGGAAAGGAGCCGCCATGGAGGAGACACTGCAACGCGAAGAGCCGGAATGGCGTCGCACCCAGGAGGAGAGGAGCCAAGATGGCCGCGGACCGGAAGTTCCTCCCTGTGACAGGCACGGGATTGGACGGTGTGTCTTGTGTGCCCGCCAATGACTGTATAGAGGCGGGACAAAGGAATGTCCATCTCGTGCCAAGGAGAGACCCGATTGGACTGGAGAAGCCTCACAGAAAGCAGACGACGAAGACTGACAACCAGGTAGGTCAATCGTTGACTGACTTTCTGTGCTTGTCAATGATGCAGGTGCTAGGTGCCATCCGTGCTGAACTGCAAACTCTGAAGGAGACGGCGGGCGCGTCAGTGCCGTCAGAACGGCGCGACGCTGGAATCTTTGGACGGACTGGTACCGTGGAGACGGTGAGTAGAATCGACTCCGTACAGCATAAAGGAGAACCCACCGAACTCGGCCGTGATCTGAATGAATGGTATCAAGTAGGGGGTTGTCCGATACTGCATGCGACAGTGAGTTCTGTGTGCAAGGGGAGGGGAGAGACAGCGAGAGGGTTGGCAGGACACGGGCTGATGAGTGCCCTGGGTCCTAGCGCCCTACGCCCCAAGCCTGCAACAGTCTCCCGTCGCTCTATAGGGACGCAAACCGGACAGGGTCTGTACCTTTCCCATAGGCAGACTCAAGCCGTTATAGCGTCCCAGAATAAAGGGGGGAATCGAGGGGAGAGTGCCGATTCCCCCGATAAGAAAGGTCGTCCTCTGCGGAGGCAGAGGGAAAACCCTGGGCGGCTGGACGAGCCGCCTGCGAGAGTGGTCCCGCTGAGACCAAGAGGACGGGCATGGAACCTGCGGCGGAGGAGCCAATCAGGCAAGTTGCGGGCTGTCGGTTGGGGGGATGAGCACTGCCGGTACAGAGACCGACAGGACGCTCGGGGTGAGTGTCCTGGCAGTGCTTCTGGCCCTCCCTTTTCTCTTTTTACAGGCCCGAAGCCCCGACGAGCGATGGAGCCGACGTCGTTTCGGACCTTTCCTCCTGGAACAGGCCGCTCCACGGGAGGGCTCCCCGCCGGGAGACTGATGGTGCCCCGGCTGGTGGGGACGGCAGGGGCGAGAGTGGCGCAGACCAGAGGGGCGCGTTGGCGTCGGAGGGGGTGCCGAAATAAGATGTCCCAGGGTGCCGTGTTGGACCCTGGGGACATAGTAGGACCCTCTCTGGGGACATGCTGCCCTTTCGGGGAGTGTCGCTCGGACCCACATGTCTTCGCTAGCGGTGGGGCACTGTGGTCCCCGACCGGGGCTGGAGCCCGGCCGGGACGCCCAGGAGGACCGGAGGAGGGCTTGTGCCTCCTCCAGACCGTGAGGGGGCGTCTGTCCTGGTTATGTAGATGGCTTTGGGTAAAGGGCTTGGAAGCACAGCCCTGTAGGGACCAGTGGCCACCGCCAGGTGGCGCCCCAATGCCTGCATATCCCTGGAGCCCAGCACTTCCACCACACCAGGAAGTGCTAGGGGGAAGAAGACAGGAGACACCCGGACGGCTTCCGGGTGCACAGCCGGCACTTCCGCCACGCAGGGGTGTGTCAAAGGGCGAGTACCGGGAAGCAGCTGGAGCCCATCTGGGTTCCCATTTAAGGGGCCGCCTCCCTCCAGTCATTGACAAGAGTCGGGTGGAAGAGTGGCAACGTCTGGAGGAGGCAGGAGGCGGTCAGAAGAAAAGAGAGAGAAAGAGAGAAAGAAAGAAAGAGAGGAAGAAGAAAGAGAGGAGGAAAAAAGAAGGCATTGGATTGGCCTGGACTGAGGGGTATTGGGGGTTGGTGAGCGGAACTGTAAAAAGGAAATGGAAAATAAATGTGTGTTTGTGGGTGACATTAACGTGTCTGCCTGTCTGTGTCCGGGGCAAGGTTCACAATAGATAGATATTTTATTAATCCCAAGGGAAAATTCACAAATTTGGCAGCCCATGTAGGGATTGTTCTTTCCATGCTGCTCAAAAATGATTCAGTATGCTATAGTTGAAAAGGAGGATTAGAAAATAGAAGGTTTTGGTAAAATAGGTGGTATGATGGCATGATTGCAGTCATGGAATTTGGACCCAGATTCAGCCTGTGGCTGGTTAGAATCTTTTATGCAAGTAAGTTTCTGGTACAGTAGTCTGGTATAGTAGGCTGAGAGTCACCTTCATTACATGAGGTATAAAAGCTGAAAGGAGGTGAGCAAGGCACCTCAAAATGACAAAATCTGAGAGGCAGAATTTATGGGAATGTACCCAACAGAAAACATGCCAGTCAAGAAAGGAAAGGACCTGATGATTCATGTAGGGCAAGAGATTATCAAATATTTTAAAATATATGCAATTACCTGTTACTTGTCTTTGACAGGTAATGTGGCTAGTCTCTCTATCATAAAAAAAATCTTGGTGGAAGGGAGACCAGGGAGATGAGATGTAATCTTCTTGGAAGACACTTTAAAGTCCCGCGAGATGAAAGAGATTGGCCACAGAGAGTCTCGCGGGGACCTTGGACATGAGACTTGGTGCCAAGAGATTTCAATTTGTTGATGTCCCACGAGAGACACTTTAACGTCACGCGAGACAAGGCAGTGAGACATTTAAAACAAGTTCACGGATATCTAACCAAGCAGTTGTTGGAATGCTTTTGGCAGACAGACATCATGTGCTCCCAGCTCTTAAAGCAATGAAAAGTGACAAGCAGAAAACACAGCTTGCTAGCAGCAGCAGCAGAAAGCCAGCAGGTGATCCAGCCGCTTCTCCTTAGCGTGAGTTTAGCCCCCCATTCCCAACATGAGCAGCAGAGACGCAAAGTGGCAAAAGGACAACGCAAAGCGCGACAAGCAGAAAACGCAGCTTGCCAGCAGCAACAAGCCAGCAGATGATCCGATGGCATCTCCTTAGCATAAGTTCAGCCGCCTCCCCACTTCATAACACGAGCAGCATTATATGTCCTACGAGAAAGATTTAACCACGCCCAGGGCCAGAAATAAAGGACAAGTATTGTTTTTACATACCTTTTCAAATAAAAGTGAAAATAATGCATATGTAACAATTCCCATGAAAATAACAATCTCTTTAAATTGTATATCCGATAAACCAAACCCAGGGGTGAGCGAGCGAAGTGAGCAGGGGGCAGAGCCCCCTAGTATATTATATAAAAAAAGAGCACAGAAATGTTTTGGTTATCCACATCTGATTCTACATTTGTTGCTGTCTCATACAAAAATAAAAGTAAAAAACCCAACAGTGGTTGTCTTTTTCAATAGTTGGTTTCAACTGATGTCCCTTGACTAGATCTTGTGTGCTTTGTACCCTAGAGCCTAGAAGTGGGGAGAGCAAGTAGTCTTTATATAAGTATAGTGGCAATTAGTTCCTTACATACATACATACATATATATATACATATTTTATATATATATATATATATATATATATATATATATATATATATATATATATATATATATACTGCTCAGAAATTAAAGGAACACTTTTGAATCAGAGTATAGCATCAAGTCAATGAAACTTGTGGGCTATTGATCTGGTCAGTTAAGTAGTAGAGCGGGTGGTTGTTAATCAGTTTCAGCTGCTTTGGTGTTAATAAAATTAACAGGTGCACTGGAGGAACAACAATGAGACGAACCCTAAAACAGGAATGGTTTAACAGGTGGAGGCCACTGACATTTTTCCCTCCTCATCTTTTCTGACTGTTTTTTCAATAGTTTTGCATTTGGCTACAGTCAGTGTATCTACTGGTAGCATGAGGTGATACCTGGACCCTACAAAGGTTGCACAGGTAGTCCAACTTCATCAATATGTGCCATTGACAGAAGGTTTGCTGTGTCTCCCAGCAAGGATATAGAGGAGATTCCAGGAGACAGTCAATTACTCTAGGAGAACTGGAGAGGGCTGTAGAAGGTCCTGAACCCATCATCAGGACCGGTATCTGTTCCTTTGGGCAAGGAGGAACAGGATGAGCACTGCCAGAGCCCTACAAAATGACCTCCAGCAGGCCACTGGTGTGAATATCTCTGATTAAACAATCAGAAACAGATTTCATGAGGGTGGCCAGAGGGCCCGACGTCCTCTAGTGGGCCCTGTGCTCACTACCCGGCACCATGGATTCATTGCCATAGAATACCAGAATTGTCAGGTCCACCACTGGTGCCCTCTGCTTTTCACAGATGAGAGCAGGTTCACCCTGAGCACATGTGACAGATGTGAACGGGTCTGGAGAAGCTGTGGAGAACATTATGCTGTCTGTAACATCGTTCTGCATGACCGGTTTGGTGGTGGTTCAGTGATGGTCTGGGGAGGCATATATCCATGAAGGGACAGACAGACCTCTACAGGCCAGACAATGGCACCTTGACTGCCATTAGGGATTGGGATGAAATCCTTGGACCCACTGTCATACCCCTATACTCGTGCAGTGGATCCTGGGTTTCTCCTGGTGCACAATGCCCGGCCTCGTGTGTGTTTCAATAGAACACCTCTGGGACATCATGTTTCGGTCCATCCAACACCACCAGGTTGCACCTCAGACTGTCTAGGAGCTCAGTGATGCCTTGGTCCAGATCTAGGAGGAGATCCCCAAGAGATCATCCGTCATCTCATTAGGAGTATGACTTGACATACAAGCACGTGGGGGCCATACAAACTACTGAGTACAATTTTGAGTTGCTGCAATGAAATTTCAGCAAAATGGACTAGCCTGCCAAATCATTTTTTCACTTTGATTTTTGGTGTGTCTTTGAATTCAGCCCTCTGTTGATAATTTTCATTTCCATCAAACAATGTGGCATCCTTTTGTTCCTAACACATTACCCAGTCAATATCAATAGAGATATACAACAGGATTGTTTTCCCTTTGAGATCTTATGTGTTTCAAAGTGTTCCTTTAATTTTTTGAACAGGGACCTTGAGCTGTAAACAATCACGCCATTTAGTAATTTAGTAATCAATTGCAAGGCAATCAATGGCAGCTGTGCGAGAATTGTTTGGTAACCGTGTCATCTCAAGATTCAGTGACATTTCCTGGCCCTCAAGATCACTGGATTTGTTCGTTTGTGATTTTTTCTTGTGGGGCTACCTTAAGAGTCGGGTCTACACGACTCGGCCAAGGACACTGAATGAATTGAAACAAAGAATTCAAGACGAAATTCATGGTATCCCAGCTGAGATGTTACAGCGATCAATGGGAATCCTCAACAGCAGATTGGAAGAATGTATACGTACGTACAGGAGGACGCCATCTACAGAACGTAATTTTCAGACATTGATAATTTGGATTACTGTCTCTTAAAAGGCAAGTTGTAGTGGTTCAATTGCTGTCAATAAAATTTTTTTGTTGGATTTCTTCTATTTTTATTGGGTTTTTCAAAAGTTCCTGTTTTTCTGTGTCACCCTGTATGTATGTATGTATATTATATATATATATATATATATATACATTAAACACAGAAACATATATATATATATATATATATATATATATATATATATATATATACACACAACAACAACAACAACGTTTATTTATATAGCACATTTTCATACAAAAAAATGTAGCTCAAAGTGCTTTGATGTAGCTTTGATATATATATACACACACACACACAGTATACAGTGCATCCAGAAAGTATTCACAGTGCATCACTTTTTCCACATTTTCTTATGTTACAGCCTTATTCCAAAATGGATTAAATTAATTTTTTGGCAAATTTATTAAAAATAAAAAAATTGAGAAAACACATGTACATAAGTATTCACAGCCTTTGCCATGAAGCTCAAAATTGAGCTCAGATGCATCCTGTTTCCCCTGATCATCCTTAAGATGTTTCTGCAGCTTAATTGGAGTCCACCTGTGGTAAATTCAGTTGATTTGGAAAGGCACACAACCGTCTATATAAGGTCCCACAGTTGACAGTTTATGTCAGAGCACAAACCAAGCATGAAGTCAAAGGAACTGTCTGTAGACCTCCGAGACAGGATTGTGTCGAGGCACAAATCTGGGGAAGGTTACAGAAAAATTTCTGCTGCTTTGAAGATCCCAATGAGCACAGTGGCCTCCATCATCCGTAAGTGGAAGAAGTTCGAAACCACCAGGACTCTTCCTAGAGCTGGCCGGCCATCTAAACTGAGCAATCGGGGGAGAAGGGCCTTAGTCAGGGAGGTGACCAAGAACCCGATGGTCACTCTGTCAGAGCTCCAGAGGTCCTCTGTGGAGAGAGGAGTACCTTCCAGAAGGACAACCATCTCTGCAGAAGTCCTCCAATCAGGCCTGTATGGTAGAGTGGCCAGACGGAAGCCACTCCTTAGTAAAAGGCACATGGCAGCCTGCCTGGAGTTTGCCAAAAGGCACCTGAAGGACTCTCAGACCATAAAAAACAAAATTCTCTAGTCTGATGAGACAAAGATTGAGCTCTTTGGTGTGAATGCCAGGCGTCACGTTTGGAGGAAACCAAGCACCGCTCATCACCAGGCCAATACCATCCCTACAGTGAAGCATGGTGGTGGCAGCATCATGCTGTGGGGATGTTTTACAGCGGCAGGAACTTGGAGACTAGTCAGGATAAAGGGAAAGATGACTGCAGCAATGTACAGAGACATCCTGGATGAAAACCTGCTCCAGAGCGCTCTTGACCTCAGACTGGGGCGACGGTTCATCTTTCAGCAGGACAACGACCCTAAGCACACAGCCAAGATATCAAAGGAGTGGCTTCAGAACAACTCTGTGAATGGCCTTTAGTGGCCCAGCCAGAGCCCAGACTAGAATCCGATTGAACATCTCTGGAGAGATCTTAAAATGGCTGTGCACCGACGCTTACCATCCAACCTGATGGAGCTTGAGAGGTGCTGCAAAGAGGAATGGGTGAAACTGGCCAAAGATAGGTGTGCCAAGCTTGTGGCATCATATTCAAAAAGACTTGAGGCTGTAATTGCTGCCAAAGGTGCATCGACAAAGTATTGAGCAAAGGCTGTGAATACTTATGTACGTGTGGTTTCTCAGTTTTTTTATTTTTAATAAATTCGCAAAAACCTCAAGTAAACTTTTTTCACTTTGTCATTATGGGGTGTTGTGTGTAGAATTCTGAGGAAAAAAATTAATTTAATCCATTTTGGAATAAGGCTGTAACATAAAATGTGGAAAACGTGATGCACTGTGAATACTTTCCGGATACTCTGTATGTATCTATGTATGTATGTGTAAATATATATATATATATATATATATACACACACATATTTTTTTTTCCAATTGATTTATTGATTTGCCTCTGGCTGTGCTCTATAAGGTTTCCTGGACTAATTTACAGGTTTCTTGCTGATTACCCGATAATTAGCTTTGTTTTTCTTCCTCCGGATATCAGATATCTAATCCTGCCCAGATTGACATCTTTTTCAGATAAAGCAGGCTGACTTGGCTCAGAGTTGAACAGCTGGGCTCAGGAATGATGAGCGCTTGCCAGCTCAGCAAAAATATGTTTCCCTGAATACTCTTATTCAAAAATGTTGCTCCTGGATTTGGCTTAATTTAGACTGCCTTGCTTTGGCTGCTTTGTTCAATGACTGATGAGGTATTCATGTCTCACATTACACAGTCATCCACGTTATAACATTGTATTTGCAAGACAAAGGATAAAATAAATATACATGAAAAAAATGACAAATTCAGAAAGCTTTGGAGATCCGTAAGATTTAACACAATCATTTTCTGCTTTACTCACAAAAGCCCTGTCAGTCAACCAACCACCATGCTTTGGTGGAACTCTTTGTATATTTGTAGTAGGATTCGTGATGACCACCTGGTATTGCTAGTTTCTGACTAAAGTGACTTAAACTTAAGTAACTAAAGCCTAAATGGCAGCAAGTACATTTATCTTTCCATGACCTGAAGTAGCCTTTTCCAATAAAGAGTGGTGAGGCAGCAATGTGTGAAAAATAGGAATGTACTGTTCATGCAGCATCATAGAATAAGCAAGTGAGTAAATTTAATGATCACCTCAAAAAAAGTGTCTCTATAAAGCTCACATAATTGGTATTAATCAAGAAAGGCACTATATGCAGTTTAAGATTACATTTTTTTTTTAAGTTTAAAGCAGTAGAAAGTTGAAAAACAGCCACGTCTGTTACATATCAGCTGCCATAGAAAAAAAAGAAAACATGAACAGCTAAGTAAAAGCAGCTGATCATTCTTTAGACTGATTCATCATAAAGCATTTGAGCCACTAGCTGACACTTTGAAGGCTTTGAACAGGTGGATGTTCACCAATGTTGATCCTTGGGGCTTCTGGATTTTTGGTATTATTGGTATCAGAAAATTGTCTGACCCATTTTAAACTTCTGACAGATGGAAAGCTTGTTATAGACATGTGGCTTGATTGTTTAGGACAAATGTTAATTTGCCAGCAAGATCCTTCAATGTAAAGGGGAAGGGGGTGATTGACTGCTTACGTGGACAGAGGATGTCAGGAGCAAAGGTATCACCAGACAGCATGGGACAGGATTAAGAGCAGAAGCATGGCAGTGAATCTGTATAATTGCTAAGCAGGAGACCAGCATGACTGTATATGACAAAAAGAGGAAGGGACATCGGCATGGAAAGAGCTTGCAATACTCAATCAGAACACTACTAGATAGACAACCCAGCAGTGGGTAGTGTGCATGGCCTCCTGTATAAGGAGAAAGTGAGGACAGAGAAGAAATGCCAGTAGTGGCAACAACTCCTGGGTGCCAGAGAGCACATAGAGGCAGAAGAGGAATAATATGTGGGTGCGTGCTATCCCTCTAACAGAGCATGCAGTAGTCAAGATGCCTTGGAAGCATGCTACGGGGTGTGTTACTTTGGTGTCCCTGGAGCATATAGAAGGTTGCTGCTGAACCTGACTTGGCTTGAACTGACCTCAGAATGGACTTTAAAGCTGCCTCACAGCTGGGGGAGTGTGGAGTTAGGAGGAGAATGTAGCAAAAACTCATCTGGTGGGTGCTAGTGAAAACATGGTCAAAAGATAGAAAGAATAAGACAGATAGGGTAACCCACCATTTTTCACCTCATCAGATACATGGGAGATGTTTTAGTTAGGTCAGAATTTAGATATTTAGTTACTGCTGCTAGTTTGGCAGCAGAAGTTTAAGTTTCTGTTTTGCCTGTATTTCAAAGTTGGCTTCTTCTTATTCATCTCAGTGGCATTGGAGTTTGTGTTAAATCTTGAGGTTGAGGTTTTTTGGAAGAGAGGGCAGTGCAACATTTCTGAGTCTGGACTTTAGAGGGGCATGCACCTCGTGTGGCGGCGGACTGTCTGAAGGGGCAGGAATACATGTAGAAGCAGGCTATAAAGCGGCCCCATGAAAGGCTGGAGAGGGGTGTGCAGATAGGGCACTTGAAGAGCACTTCGATCAGACACATCTTTCAGATGCTAAAACAGCCCAGATGTTTGGCTGCCAGCGAGCCTCAGATTGGACCTTGGGCTTGAGTTGGCTCACACAGAGATGGGGAATAGTGTAGTGTACAGGCTAAGCCATGTGGCAAGATGGGACAAAGCAGATGGGAGTACATATTGCCACTGAACATCTGAGTGGCAGGCGGAAAGAGTCCTGAAGAAGCCAAACTTACTTTCAGAAGCACTTATCAGTAATCCTCCATCTCCCACACTCCTTCGGTTGTTACAGTATTTTTGTGAATAAAGTCACCATTTGTGCCACTTTAACGTTATGTCTAAGTGTAAAGGGTCCTTTCTATCACAAAAAAATACAATTATTTTTGCTGATGTATGATAAATCAGAGAAAATACTTCTATATTTATACTGTATTGTTTGCAGAGCACAGGTTTGGTTCTGCCTTGAACAAACATTGTGAAAGAGTCCTGATATTTTAAAAATGATTGTATTATTCAAATACAGATGATTTTAGGAAGAAAACTAAATATTAAATAAAGACAAACTGGAAAAAAAACCTACCTGCACCCACTGTGCCCAACAAAGCTTGGTCCCTAACTATCAGGTATGGTGGCTTACCCATTTGCCGACCTAAAATATTCTTTCACTCTCCTTCCAATTTCTCTTTTTTCACCAAATTTGTGTGTCCACATCTATCAGGCTAAGTCCTTGCCTCATCTGCCAGCTCCAAGCTCACTGGGCCTTTGGCAAGAAGCAGCCTTTAAGCTACATCCAGAGGTAATTATCAAAATCATTCCTCAGTATAGAGATGCCTTCCAAAAACTATGGAGTCATCCAAGCAGAGCATATACTCTGACAGCTGAAGAATTTTGTACATACACTGTCTAATTTCATTTTTGGTATTAAGGACCAAGCAGCACTGGCAGATTCAATAGTGTATAGCCAGTGTTGTAACTGTTTCAGCCTGGAACCCTATTTTAACACATGCAGTATCAGTCTGGAGGAGTCCTAAACTGAGGCACTTGTCTCATTCTGGTACGCTCAAGATGCTTAATTAGATAAATAAGGTAAATAATAATAATAATACATTTTATTTATATAGCGCCTTTCCCATGCTCAATGCACTTACAGAATATAAGAAAGACGGCAGGGTAGTATTGTACAAACCAAATAAATAAATAAAGAAGATTACGACAGTGAATTTAGAGAAACAAAAAGCCCAACAGACAACATAATTGATGCACACACATACAGGTTACATGAGGATCTTGACAGAGAGGTAAACTGAGAGAAGGGTAAGAAAGTCAAGTAGAGCTAAATGCCTTCCTGAACAGATGAGTTTTGAGTTGTTTTTTAAAAGAATTCATGGAGTCAGCTGATCTGATTAATTTTGGTAGGTCATTCCAGAGTCTGGGCGCTATACAGCTGAAGGCCCAGTCACCCATGGAGTGTAGATTAGTGTGGGGCACAACAAGATTGCCAGAATCAGAGGACCTTAGTGGGCAGGCAGGCACATAGTGATGGAGAAGGTCACTGATGTAGTTTGGGGCGAGGTTATTTAAGGCTTTGTAGGTTATTAGTAGGATTTTATATTTGATTCTGTAAGACTCACTTTGAGCTCTCCCTCTTTCTATATGTATCTATATCTCTATATCTATATATCTATATATATAAAAATATATACACAATGCATTCAGAAACTATTCAGACTCATTCACTTTTTACATTATGTTGCAACCTTGTGCTAAAATCAGGTAAATTAAATTTGCCTAACAAGCAACACTCAATACCCCAGAATTAAAATGTGAAAGCAGGATTTTAGAAATGTTCACAAATTTGTTAGAAATAAAAAACATAAAAGACTAAAATATCAAATTGACACAACTATTCAGACCCTTTACTCAATACTTTGTTGAAGCCAGCAGTTATGGCCTGGTGTCTTCTTGGGTCTGACATGACAAGCTTTGCACACCTGGATTTGGGGATTTTCTGCTATTCTTCTCTCCAGACCTTCTCAGGATGTGTCTGATTAGATGTTGACCATCAGCTGTTTTCAGGTCCCTCCACAGATGTCCAGTTGGGTTCAAGTCTAGACTCTGGCTAGGCCACTCAAGAACATTCCTAGTGTTGCCCTTAAACAACTTCTCTGTTGTCTTTGCTTTATGCTTATGGACACTGTCCCATTGGAAGATGAACTTCTGGCCTAGTTTCATCTGACCTGAGAATTTTATTTCTCATCATCTAAAAGTCCTTTAGTTGCCTTTATGCAAACTCTCAGCAGGTTTTCAAGTGATGTCGGACTAGTCTGCCATAAAGCTCAGATTAGTGGAGTGTTGCAGTGGTGGTTCTCTAGAGCTCAATCAGAATGACCATTGGGTTCTTGATGATCTCCCTTACCAAGACCCTTCTCTCCCAGATTGGCCAGTATGGCTGGGTGGCCAGCTATAGGTAGAGGCTTGGTTCTTCCAAACTTTTTTCATTTAAGAATTAAAGAGGCCATTGTGCTCTTGGGAACCTGGATACTTTCTT
>JANRMT010062856.1:38863322-38879335 GCA_026402145.1 Polypterus bichir lapradei
GGTTAACGCAGAATCATGTTACGTTATTTTTAAAATCTTTCCTATTCTTAGCACAAGCACAGCTGAGAAGCTTCGATGCATGTACTCCATAACAAAAAATAATGCATTTAATCACATTTTCAATTCCAAGCAAAGGGGAACTTTTGTCAATGCATGATTTCCTGGTACATCGATTACACTGATGCACACATCACAGCTACAAAAATGTTACACTCTGAATGAAGCGCGTTCCTACGACTGATCGGAGGAAAATTTAATTTCAAAAAACTACCCAAGCGAAGCCTTGATAAAAGCATGGTTTTGTGCACGGTGAAAAGCAAGCAAAATTAGATGCATTACAGAAACCTGACAGAACTGGAGAGGATCTGCAAGGAGGAATGGCAGAGGATACCCAAATCCAGGTGTGAAAAACTTGTTGCATCTTTCCCAAGAAGACTCATGGCTGTATTAGCTCAAAAGGGTGCTTCTACTAAATACTGAGCAAAGGGTCTGAATACTTAGGACCATGTGATATTTCAGTTTTTCTTTTTAATAAATCTGCAACAATTTCAAAAATTCTTTTTTTTGTCTGTCAATATAGGGTGCTGTGTGTACATTAATGAGGGAAAAAATTAATTTAAATGATTTTAGCAAATGGCTGCAATATAACAAAGAGTGAAAAATTGAAGGGGGTCTGAATACTTTCCGTACCCACTGTATGTAGGAGTACAGTTACAGTCTAAAAAAATGCAATTTTTTTATGTTCTCTCTCCCCACCAACCCCCAAAGTCTGAATGTGAAACTCCACTTATGAATAAAAGAAGCCCATCCATTCTCAATCCAGTTCTGGATCCCAGAACGCTGGGTATTATACTGGGAGCATTGGTCACAAGGCAGAAACTAGCACAGGTTGTGGCAGTAGGCCATTACAGGGCCTAGTCACATACACACACACAAATACACACCTAACCAGGCCAGTTTAGAGACATCAAATAATTAGACATGTGTGTTTTTAAAATGTGGGAGAAATACAAATAGATATGGGTAGTACCTACAAAATTCTGCTCAATTAATGATCAATATGGTGTTTTAACTCAGAACTCTGGAGGTTTGAGGCAGCTGTAGCACTGGCATGTTATAAAATGCCACCTGAATCAAAGTGCATTGTTGCCAAACCATTTTCCAACACTATGCCTGATGCCACCTACCCTAACCCATATCATATCCTTAGAAGGCATGAAATGATGCTCTTAATTCACATACAGTATTTATTTCTATAAAGTCGTGTAATACAGCGCATTCCAGGAACACCAGACAAAAAAAAATCATATCCATGAAATTTTACTTTAAAACAATAAAGCACAAAATAGACATTAAATGCAGTACAAATGTATAATATGATAGTGGATGCAAAACTAAACTTGGCTGTATCACTCTTCCTGCACACTTCTCTAAATACCTTGTCTGTTGTCCTGTAAGTTAAAAGACATCTGTCCTTTGACTGTCCTTTAAAGTAAATATGTGCAGTGTGAACTAGAGTGACTTTTAGCAGACACTGCTGACTGACACCTTACAGAGACTCCAGAAATTTACTTTAAATCTTGTATTAAAAGCCTGCAAATCCTGTCTTCTGTAGTGCATCACCTTTAATAACTTGATGATGATTCTCTTCACATTTTCTCCTGTTCCTGGCATGCTTAAAAAGATCTCCCTAGCAAAAAAAATTGACACCGAGCATTAATTAGATGGTGACATTACCTTATTTGCATACACTATTGAAGATACAGGAAACATGGGTAAATGACTATCATTAATCATTACACTTTGATTTAATTGAGTTTAGTAATTATAATAGGCTATTTAGAGTAGTTCTAGGGAAAACTATAATTTATATGGTTACAGTTTATAGGACTAAATATTAAAATTAGAATTATATAATCACCATACCTGTAAGCTAGATGCTGGCTTGTGGGTTAATTAACTAATAACATAACTCTTAATATGCACACTTGTCAGATTTTGGAATTGTATTTTGTAATGTTAAAAGAAATTACATGAAAATGCTGCCCTTAACAAGCTGCCACCTGGGGAAATTGCCTCATTACCTCACACCACGTGCCAGGCCTGGAAAGCTGTGCTAAACACTGTAACATATCTGAGATACCTTAAAATGCACATGTATTATTTTGAGATATATGAATATGTGTTTGGGATGGCACAGTAGTGTAGTGGGTAGTGCTGCTGCCTCGCAGTTAGTTCCTCCGGGTGCTCCGGTTTCCTCCCACAGTCCAAAGACATGCAGGTTAGATGTATTGGCGATTCTAAATTGTCCCTATTGTGTGCATGTGTGTGTGTGTGTGTATGAGCCCCCTCCGGTGGGCTGGCGCCCTGCCCGGGGTTTGTTCCTGCCTTGCGCCCTGTGTTGGCTGGGATTAGCTCCAGCAGACCCCTGTGACCCTGTAGTTGGGATATAGCGGGTTGGATAATGGATGGATGTAATATGTGTTTGAGACATTTTGAAATGCATCTGAGATGTCTCAGATGAATATTGCAGATATCATAAAATGCAGTTCTCCTTTTAAGATATGTGAAAATTGTGTGCAGATTACCTAAAAATATATTCCTGCAATTTTAGGATATCTGAAGTTCATTTTGATGTACTTCTTTTTGTAAATTCGCTATTTACTATGATACAAAGTATTAGGAATGAAACAGAATCTGGGGAGGATGAAGTATCAGTTGAAGTGTGGAACTTATCCTATTTATCATAATGACTGAATGATACCTTTCCCACATAACCATGTACCTCTTACTCACTCATCAGCAGTAGCGGGCATAAGAAAATGGGCAACGTGGCCCAATCTGCATGAGGGAATCGGAGTATGCGGAATGGCCACTTTCGACAACCCCAAGAGAGTACAAGTTCGACAGATACTGAGGCTAAAGTTAAGCACTTATTTGAATGTGTTGATTTGTCTAAATTAAGCACTCATTATACTGTATATGAACTAATATTGGAAAAAAATTATGTTGGCATTGCCGTAGACTCCAATTACGCAGTATTTAAAGAAAGATAATAACTGTAAGGGTGCATGATCATAGACATATATAGGCAGACGCCGCATTCACTGTGTTGCCCAGTTGACACGATACAGCAGCGCGTCCGCCATATTGCGAGTGGCAAAAGTGCCATTTAAATTAATACAGGTAGACTTGGAATCCAGGTTTTCTGATGAAAAAACAATAACGATTAAAAAAGTATCATTTACATACAACAGATTTTGGCGAATCATTTAAATGCAATTATTTATGTCCATTTATACACTAATAATGGCAATTATTAAATAATAATAATTATTATTATTATTAAATAAGTCCTCCCATATGAGTAACATTTCTCGGACTGCCTTCTTCCATCTCCAAAACTTTTCTAGACTTCGTTCTGTTCTAACGCAACACAGTACTGAAGTATTGGTTAATGCCCTAGTCACCTCATGTATAGATTTCTGTAATGCTATTCTATCTGGCATCTCACAAAAACTTATCTCTTCTTCAAAATTCTGCTGCCAGGATAATACCCTGTTCTAAATCCACTGACAATATTATGCCTATTCTCTCTTAACTTCACTGGCTCCCTGTTAACTACAGAATACAATACAAAATACTGCTCTTAACATTTAAAGCTCTCCACAACCTTGCTCCTCCCTACCTCACTGATCTCCTACAGACTTACACTCCCTCTCGCTCACTCAGATCCTCATCTGCAGCTCTACTTTCTGCACCACACATCAAACTCTGTTCTATGGGAGCTCGAGCATTCTGTCATAGTGCTCCTCATCTCTGGAAGTCTCTTCCCTCTCATATATGTCAGTTCAATTCAATAACACATTTTAAAACTACCCTCAAAACTTATCTTTTCAAACTGGCATACCAATTGTGAATTTTGCACTGTTACTGCCCGTTATCTTTGTTTGTTTATTAATTATTGCTTTTTGATTTATAATTCTCTTGATTTTATTTTACTAATCTTGTTTAATTTTATTGTAAGGTGACCTTGAGTGCTAAGAATGGCGCTTATTAAATAAAATGTATTATTATTATTAATTATTGAGACAAAATCTTGACCAATGTCTGAAAGTCAGTATAGTAAGACTGCAACTGGCAGTCTGGTCTTTCTTTTAACAGTGAAATGATACACTCAATGACAAAAATAAACAATTTTATTGTATACAAATTGGCTTAATAATTTCTGAAAACATTTCACTCATTCCTCTCTCAATCTCTCTCTGTCACACACGCACACACACACACACACACATACAATGAGGTTACTTAAATATATAGAGAAAAGGATCTAAAATCCTTGAAACAGAACTGTCTTACATAGCTTTTTCCATGTGTTGCCATTCTGTAATTTGACTGAGAGTATTCAGTCTGGTAATATGGTGCAGCGTTAGATTGGGGAAGACAGACACAACTAAAGACATGAGCATGAAATGATGGTTGTCAATTTCAAACTGTGTTTCCTCAATGTGCTCCTTGAGAAAAAACACATCATCTGAACCAATCTCAGCCCAAACAAACTGATTGATCAAAGATACATGCTCAGCTACTTTGACGATGCTGCTGGTCGTGCGGCGTCTAGTAATTCTATGTCTATGTGCCTGATAGCTGGAGGCTTAAATTAGAATGAGCGACTTCCGACCCTCCTCTTAGTCCGGCCCTCACAAACAGCTGCAGCCTGTGCCGTGTAAGCAAAGGAGGAAACATACGCGCCTTGGGAAGTGATTGACAAGGAGATTATCCTGTGAAATACAGGCGCTGCTCATAACCTGACGAATGACAGAAGAGAGGCGTAACACACCGTGCTGTCAAAACGAAGCGTACTCTGTAGCTGATCATTTGAGAGGAAGAAGTGGACGTACAGTAGAGGAAAGTGCTTTGACTAAAGCAGGCAGAGACGCAAGACACATTTTTGAAAGCATGCGCCTTTTCAGGTGGGTAACTGTTATTCCTCACTATTTACTGCTAAGATGTAGCCTATTCTTCGATTGACGGAATAGTGCCTTGTCAATTTATGTTTTTCACAAGCCGGTGGTCAGAAGACCTCGCAGGTAGGCGCGCGTCCCGCAATGCCGCCGCTTGTTTTCAGTAAGTGTAAAATTAAGACGAGGACGGAGACTGTTACTGTAGAGTGTTCGGTTGATTGTCATGTCTGTCTGGAAGTGATTTGGTGCACACCTTCGTAAGGTAGCACTTCATTCAGAGCTGCACAGAAGGATACAAAGGGAAAAAAGTCGAACAACCACTAGGAATATACAGTGTTTTATGTGGCATAAAGCAGTTTGGATAAAAGTTGTTAGAAACTTGATGTCTCCAGGAATGATACCAAACATTAATTTAAATATCTTGCTTTTACATGTATGAATACAGTTTACTATAATCTAATCTAAAGTAGCCTTTATAGTTAAAGATTAAAACTTAATTACTAACGCATATTGCATGATTTTATTGTATCTGCATAAAAAAATATTGCCCAATGCACATTTTAAAAGTACTTTCATACACACAACACTTTGAATTTTTTTGTAACGTTAAGGCAAAACATTGCTCCGGTGAAAATGCATAGAGAGAAGGACAGCATAGCAAGCAGAGATATTTGTGTTGAACATTACATATATTTGTGTTAAAACCTAAATATGTTTTAGGATAGATAAACGCAGATTTTACATCATGTTTGAAAGTTTGAAGAATATGAATGAAAATAGGGTATTCATTCCTGCATATTCATGATTAGGATTCAGTCTGCAAGTACTTCATTGCTTGGCAGCTTAAGGATGGCCATATCTGTTATATATGTGGTTTGTAAAATGTTTTTTCAGGTAATGTATCAGGTCATCCTACTATATTATGAACTGATCTCTCAGTTTTGTGCAGTCTTTACCTTTATATCTGGAAATGATTCCAAGATCTTATTTGTTTAATCATGGACAAGTATCGATTAAATGTAGCAACATTTAATAATTGGGCAGATGGAGTTAGAAAGTAAGCAAGTAGTTCAAAATCCAGTACAATGATGATAAAAATATTTAGGAGTAGTCATGTTTTTCCTAATGCTATTTATGCTTTGTTGCTGTTGATACCTTGTGTTTTAAAATGATCTTTTTACAATAACTTCTTTAGTCCATTGGCAATTTACAACAGATTCTTCTTTTTTTCTTCCTTTTCTCAGTCTTTTCCTTTTTCTGGGTTCACCACAGTGGAGTTGTATCTCTTTTCTCATGGCCTTCTATTTCCAACCATCTCCTTATTACACCCAGTCTCCTGCATATCTGGCAGTGCCACATCCTTCCTTCTAGTTTTTGGTCTCCTTCTCCTCCTTTCTCTAGGAACCTCCTTTTCTAATACTCTCCTTAACACATTGTTTTCCCCTTATCTCCATAAATGACCGAACCACTGGAGTCTTCACTCCATAATCTTCTACTATTTTTCACATTTAGTCTTTGCCTAATTTACCTATTTTTTACTTGAAGCGTTTTTTTTCACCCTTTATGTTCTCGGTAACATTGCCATCTGTTGAACTTCCATTCTTGCAGTCTCCATTGCACTGTTTGTTATTCTTCAGGTAGCTGAACTATACAACCTTGCTGTTGTCACAACCTTACTGAATATTTTTCCTTTGTCTTAGCCACTGTCATTTTTGTTACAGAGTATTCTTTCTGCAGTTTTTCCATTTCCAGTTTCTGACTTTAGAGCCCCCTTTTAAATTATTAATTCTAAATACCGAAATGACTCCATCTCTACTGACCCAACTGCTCCCAGCATACATTTTTTATCCTCACACTACAGTTGCAGGACATACTGTATATTGAGTTTTTTGATCTACTTATCTTCATCCCTTGTCACTCTAGAGCATTTCA
Source organism: Polypterus bichir lapradei (assembly GCA_026402145.1). NCBI lineage: Eukaryota > Metazoa > Chordata > Cladistia > Polypteriformes > Polypteridae > Polypterus > Polypterus bichir. The sequence goes on from JANRMT010062856.1 coordinate 38,870,222, forward strand.
CACCACTTTTCTAGTAACATTTTCAGTTCCCCCCCCCCTTGTATCTTCACATATCTCAAGGTGATCTGCTTAAAGTATTGACCCTAAAGGCCATTTCTTCACTTCCTTACTTATCTCATCCAAATATCAGTACCAATAATAGTGGGCTCGATGTCAACCCAGATGTAATCCCATTCTCATGTCAAACTTTTCTCTTATTTCTGTGTCAGGCACGAGTGCCATCCTCACTTCAGCATACATCTTTTTGGTGAGTCTTATGTACTCTTCATGTACCTCTTTCCTTCCCAAGCTCGACAAGAACTTTTCTCTTGGTAGTCTAGATCTTTCAGCCCTTCTCTGTATTTTTCCTTTTGAGTATGTAATGTAAATATTTCATCCATGGTTCCTCTTCCTGATCAGAGACCAAAACTGATTTTTCTGTAGTATTTCAGTTAGTCTCTTTTCAAATACACTCTGGTGTATAAGATGGTCGCTTAATGCCCTAGACTGCTGGAGTTACAATGGCCTTCCTCTTCCTTATATATTGGTATTAAATTGCTGCATTACCCATTCTAAGAGCATCTTTTCAGTTTTCAAGATTACATTCAATATCTTCCCTTCATCACCCGACAAGTTTCACACTTCAACTGATACTTCATCTTTCCTAGCTGCTTTCTTAATACTTTGTGTGACTGTTTTGACTCTGTTCTACAAGATATTCTCTGCATTACGCTTTTTTGTTAGATTTCTGGGATTTTCTTCTTTCTTGAATTGTTTAAAACATTCTGTCCATCTTTGTTTTACCTTTACTTCTCTCTTCTTGTATACTCAACTTCTGATTTCTTACAAACTCTAGAATGTTTCCATATTTCTGATTTATCTCTCCTTCTTATCCCATGTCCACCATTTTGATCTTTGGAAGTTTTCATATTGCTTCTGTTGTCTCCTGATCTCTGTCTGCTGCAGTTTTGTAGATTTTCATTCTCTCATCAGCATTTAATTCTTCTTACCATGCATCTATAGCTTTTTGCATTTCCTTGTCTGTTTATATTCTTCTTTGTCTTCTATTTTCCCGGTTTTCTTCCATTTATTCAAATTCCTCTTCTTTTCTTTTATAGCTTTTTCTTTCCATTTACACCAAGTTTCTTTTCCTTACTTTTTCTTGTCCTACATTCTTCCGTATTTAGCTCCTTCCACATCCCTGATCATTTTATCTGTCTTTTCGAGCAATTCTTCACATTCTCTTTGGTCAGTTTATCTATTTCAGCCAGTCTTTTTTTCTCTTCTGAATCTGTGCTTTTTTAATTTATACTATCTGATCTTTCCCGATCTCCTTCTTCTTCTTTCCACTTCTGCTCCCTTTCTTAGCTTTCACCACTTTTAGATTTGCCACTAATACTCAATATTATATTACTACTCCTAAGAAAGGTGGTGTTTAACAATTTCTTGGCTCTAGTTTTGACTTTCTTTTCATAATAATATAGTCATAATACATTGTTATTTGTGTTCTCTTTCTTCCACTACTAGATTACCACATGGTTTTTCTTCTCTATTTAAATACCTAACTCCTGTCTTCTTGCAAACTCTAGGATATTTCTACATTCCTCATTTATCCATCTCTTATCCCATGTCCACCTTTGGCATTCTTTAATTTTTCTTTTAATTTCCACAGTTCCCTCCTTCAGTTCTTCATAACACTTATTCCAGTTCCATTTCTTTTAGTATGTCAGTCATGGTAGAACAATTTATATCCCTTAGGTAAGTCATTTACTTTGCAATGTTTCAATTTAATCTCTTGTAAACATAATATGTTAGCTTTTCTTCATCCGTCATTTTCACTAATTTTTGACTTGTTTCCAACATTCAGTGCTGCTGTTCCTTCTGTGCTTCACTTAAAGCCTGCCCTCTTTTGCCATCTCCATCATTGCAATGGCATCCCTTGTCCATTTTCCATGAGGATTGGGCAAGGAGTATGCTTGCTGTCTTCAGAGTAGTCCCTAGAATAGATTGGGTCACTTTTAGTCATACTCAATACACCCATAATAAAACTGTTGCTTAGGGCTTTACAGCCATATGTCATTGCTGCCATCGACCACATTTTTAAACAATGGATCTAGTCTTTGCCCAAATTGCAGCACTTATGAGACAGCTGGTGGGTTTTTTGTTTGGAGTACCTTCACTTAGCCTTTGCCCAATTTAAGCCTTTACCCACAAGGAAATGAGAGATGCAGTTACTGTATACCGCAGAGTGCTAAGTTTCAGAGTTTGTGTTAGTGATGTTGTGTCTTCTTGCCATGTCAAAGCCACAACTGGATCTCACTTGCCGAGCCATTGGACCTTTTAATCAGTGCCTATAACTCTTCAGTCTTAAGTAGGATACTAATTATTCTTTTCATATTTGTCAGTTATTGTGATATTTTTACAATGTTGGCTGTGAATAGAGTATTTTACTGTAGAGATTAACTTATTGAAGTGACACAGACGTCATACAGGTATTTGTCTCCTCAGTTCTAAATTTTAGAAATGCCCATTTCAGAACCAATTCATAAATAAAGTGGCTTCTGTTATTGTTTGCCTTAATAACCCCAAAACCATACTTGTGAGTTTTTGGAGACTGTATTAATAATGCCAAAACCACTGAACATTGAACGTTCTTAATTATCATTCTAAAATATAAAAAAAAAACTGGAAATGTTTTTAGACTAATCAATAGTTGTAAATAATATACATTATTGGGTCTATCATGGTGAACATCTTCCTAAACCACATTTCCAGAGTAGTTTAGATGTACATGTAGACATTGCTATATTTAGAGCAGAGCCTAAAATAGGAACTTATGATCATTACCTACTTAAGTCTCAAAGCAATCACACAGCAGAGTAACAGACAACGGGGAACATTTCTTTTTTATTCCAGGGTTAAGACGTGGAAAACTACAGCATACATACATTTATTATTGCGCAGCTAAACAGAATACCTTCAGGCACTGTCACTGAGTGCTTGTCTTAAAAAGCAGTGTGAAATTAATACAATTTACTGTTCAGTCTTTTTGCTTATAAATAAAATGTATTGTTGTTGTTATTATTATTATTAGTTAATGTCTGGTTACTTTGGACATCAAAGGCCATTTGACTATACAAATTAAGGAGTTATTTTCTTAAAAAAATGGATTTTACATTACTGTTACATTTGTGTGTTTATGCAAACTACACTATTCAAAGGGATTTCCCACCATCCGTGAATTTCTATAAAGATGTGACATTGAATAGATTGTTGACAATGGTACTTTTGCCACATGATCAACAAACCTTGTAAAGGCTTATCTAATTGTCATTCACCTTCTGTTTTCTGTTTGGTTATTTTAGTGGTTCATGTGCTAGCACCACTATGTTTTTTAAGTTTTTAATCTTGTGGGAACAAACGGAACGTTGCAATATCATTGTGCTAGTTAAATCAAATTTTCTTTGATAATATGCCATGCTTTTTCTTAAGTAAGTTATTTTGTCAGGAGGTACAAATAAAATATTTTTCAATGGGACTTATTGAGTTTTCATTTTTCTGTGTTAGGACAAAGACAAATAATATTTAAGATCTGTAGTTTAGTTTAGTTGGCTGTAAATATTAATCCTTCAAGAGTAAAGTTATCCAGTTGTCATAGGGGAATAACTTACTTTTTATGAAGAAGAATGTTTACTCAGTAAAGTAGGTATTTATTTATTTGCCTCTTTGAACATTTACAAATTTCATTTTTTTTGTAATTATTTATATTTACGTGTTGGAGTATTTTTTTGTTTCTCACCACAAAAGAAAAACTGAATTTTATAAAATGAAAGCAACATTTTATCAATTGTTCTTTAATAAATTACAAATATAAAGAGGAAATATTTGACCATTAACATATTCCAGCCTATACAGTAGTATAAAATAGCTGAATGTCTTTAGAGATCAAATTTATTTTACTGGTAAAAGAGTTTCATAAGTTAAATCCTGCATAGATTTAATACAAAATCTTCAGTTGTTTGAAGGGCTAACAAGGCGAACAATTTACTATTAATGAAAACTGTTACTTTCCGTTAAACATAGACAAATGTCGAGAAAAACAAAAGTTATACTTTATAGTTAATTACACATATTGTCACTGAGTTTAGAACTAACAAAGCAGTACTTCAAAAAAATCTGGACAAATTTCTTGAAGTGGATCTTCATTTTTAAAGGAGAAATTTACATGGGTATGTCATTTTAGCCTTTAATATGTCATGCTGCTCTTATTTTATCCCTAGAATCAATATATACATTTACATTTTGACTAAACAAAACTTGAATTTTGGATGTATAATAATATTTATAATCTTCTTCGTCTTTCGGCTGCTCCCGTTAGGGGTTGCCACAGCGGATCATCTTCTTCCATATCTTTCTGTTCTCTGCATCTTGTTCTGTTACACCCATCAGCTGCATGTCCTCTCTCATCACATCCATAAACATTCGCTTAGGCCTTCCTATTTTCCTCTTCCCTGGCAGCTCTATCCTTAGCATCCTTCTCCCAAAATACCCAGCATCTCTTCACTGCACATGTCCAAACCAACGCAATCTCACCTCTTTGACTTTGTCTCCCAACCGTCCAACTTGAGCTGACCCTCTATCCATTCACGTCACACCCAATGCAAATCTTAGCATCTTTAACTCTGCCACCTCCAGCTCTGCCTCCAGCTTTCTGGTCAGTGCCACCGTCTCCAACCCATATAACATAGCTGGTCTCACTACCATCCTGTAGACCTTCCCTTTCACTCTTGCTGATATCGGTCTGTCACAAATTACTCCTGACACTCTTCTCCTCCCATTCCACCCTTCCTGCACTCTCTTCTTCACCTCTTTTCCACAATCCCCATTCCTCTGTACTGCTGATCCCAAGTATTTAAACTCCTCCACCTTCGCCAATTGTACTCCCTGCATCCTCACCATTCCATTGACCTCCCTCTCATTTACACACATGTATTCTGTCTTGTTCCTACTGACCTTCATTCCTCTCCTCTCTAGACTATATCTCCACCTCTACTATTGCTACAGATCACAATGTCTTCAGCAAACATCTTAGTCCACGGGGATTCCTGTCTAATCTCGTCTGTCAACCTGTCCATCACCATTGCAAATAAGAAAGGGCTCAGAGCTGATCCCTGATATAATCCCACCTCCACGTTGAATGCATCCGTCGCTCCTACCGCAGACCTCACCACTGTCACACTTCCCTTGTACATATCCTGTACAAATCTTGTGTACTTCTCTGCCACTCCCGACTTCCTCATACAATACCATAACTCCTCTCGAGGCACCCTGTCATATGCTTTCTCCAGGTCCACAAAGACTCAATGCAACTCCTTCTGCCCTTCTCTAAACTTCTCCCTCATATGGAAATTTGTACCGTTGTCCGCATATTGATTTGGCAAAATTTTACACCGGATGCCCTTCCTGACGTCGCCCTCCCCATTTATCCGGGCTTGGGACCGGCACAAAGAAACACACTGGTTTGTGCATCCCCTGTGGCTGGGTTATAATTATAATAATATTTATAATATACATTATTAAATATAAAAAAAAAATTGACTACTCAAAATTATGTGATTCTTTAAGTGAAAATTAATTTTTTTCAAACTTCAAATAGTATAGGACTTCAGTTACCCCCTGACTTATAACAGGTCGGCTGGTATTCTTCCATTTGAGCAAAATAAGTCTACATGCCAGTAGTGTGGTAGTGTGCACAGTTGTCTTCCACTTCTTTTCTGAGATGTTGAAATATCCTTTCCCACTACACCTTGGGATCTTAGAAAGGAAGGGACTTTCCATCCATCCATCCATCCATCCTCTTCCGCTTATCCGGGGTCGGGTTGCGGGGTCAGCAGCTTGAGCAGAGAGGCCCAGACTTCCCTCTCCCTGGCCACTTCTTCCAGCTCTTCTGGGAGAATCCCAAGGCGTTCCCTGGCCAGCCGGGAGATATAATCCCTCCAGTGTGCCCTGGGTCTTCCCCGGGGCTTCCTCCCAGTTGGACGTGCCCGGAACACCTCACCAGGGAGTCATCCAGGAGGCATCCTGATCAAATGCCCGAGCCACCTCATCTGACTCCTCTCGATGTGGAGGAGTAGCGGCTCTACTCTGAGCCCCTCCCGGATGACTGAGCTTCTCACCCTATCTTTAAGGGAAAGCCCAGACATCCTGCGGAGGAAACTCATTTTAGCCGCTTGTACTCGCGATCTTGTTCTTTCGGTCACTACCCATAGCTCATGACCATAGGTGAGGGTAGGAACGTAGATCGACTGGTAAATTGAGAGCTTTGCCTTACGGCTCAGCTCTTTTTTCACTACGACAGACCGATGCAGAGCCGGCATCACTGCGGATGCCGCACCGATCCGCCTGTCGATCTCACGGTACATTCTTCCCTCACTCGTGAACAAGATCCCGAGATACTTGAACTCCTCCACTTGGGGCAGGATCTCTCCCCCAACACTGAGAGGGCACTCCACCCTTTTCTGGCTGAGGACCATGGTCTCGGATTTGGAGGTGCTGATTCTCATTCCAGCCGCTTCACACTCAGCTGCGAACCGATCCAGAGAGAGCTGAAGATCACGGCCAGATGAAGCAAACAGGACAACATCATCTGCAAAAAGCAATGACCCAATCCTGAGTCCACCAAACCAGACCCCTTCAACACCCTGGCTGCGCCTAGAAATTCTGTCTATAAAAGTTCTGAACAAAATCGGTGACAAAGGGCAGCCCTGGCGGAGTCCAACTCTCAATGGAAACTTGTTTGACTTACTGCCGGCAATGCAGACCAAGCTCTGACACCGGTTGTACAGGGACCGAACAGCTCTTATCAAGGGGTCTGGTACCCCATACTCCCAGAGCACCCCCCACAGGATTCCCCGAGGGACACGGTCGAACGCATTTTCCAAGTCCACAAAACACATGTAGACTGGTTGGGCAAACTCCCATGCACTCTCCAGGACTCTGCTAAGGGTGTAGAGCTGGTCCAATGTTCCGCGACCAGGACGAAAACCACACTGTTCCTCCTGAATCCAAGGTTCGACTATCCGACGGACCCTCCTCTCCAGAACCCCCGAATAGACTTCCAGGGAGGCTGAGGAGTGTGATCCCTCTGTAGTTGGAACACACCCTCCGGTCCCCCTCTTTAAAGAGGGGGACCACCACCCCGGTCTGCAAATCCAGAGGCACTGTCCCCGATGTCCATGCGATATTGCAGAGACGTGTCCACCAAGACAGTCCTACAACATCCAGATCTTTGAGGAACTTCGGGCGTATCTCATCCACCCCCGGGGACCTGCCACCAAGGAGTTTTTTGACCACCTCGGTGACCTCAGTCCCAGAGATGGGAGAACCCACCTCCGAGTCTCCAGGCTCTGCTTCCTCATTGGAAGGCATGTTAGTGGGATTGAGGAGGTCTTCGAAGTACTCCCCCCACCGACCCACAACGTCCCGAGTCGAGATCAGCAGCGCACCATCCCCACCATATACGGTGTTGACACTGCACTGCTTCCCCCTCCTGAGACGCCGGACGGTGGACCAGAATCTCCTTGAAGCCATCCGAAAGTCGTTCTCCATGGCCTCCCCAAACTCCTCCCATGCCCGAATTTTTGCCTCAGCAACCACCGAAGCCGCATTCTGCTTGGCCTGCCGGTACCTATCGGCTGCCTCCAGAGACCCACAGGACAAAAAGGTCCTATAGGACTCCTTCTTCAGCTTGACGGCATCCCTCACCACCGGTGTCCACCAATGGGTTCGGGGATTGCCGCCACAACAGGCACCGACCACCTTACGGCCACAGCTCCGGTCAGCTGCCTCAACAATAGAGGCACGGAACATGACCCATTCGGACTCAATGTCTCCCACCTCCCTCGGGATGTGGTCGAATTTCTGCCGAAGGTGGGAGTTGAAGCTACTCCTGACAGGGGACTCTGCCAGCCGTTCCCAGCAGACCCTCACAACACGTTTGGGCCTACCAGGCCTGACTGGCATCTTACACCACCAGGTGGTGATCAGTTGACAGCTCCGCCCCTCTCTTCACCCGAGTGTCCAAAACATGTGTCCGCAAGTCCGATGACACGACCACAAAGTCGATCATCGAACTGAGGCCTAGGGTGTCCTGGTGCCAAGTGCACATATGAACACCCCTATACTTGAACATGGTGTTCGTTATGGACGATCCGTGACGAGCGCAGAAGTCCAATAACAAAACACCTCTTGGGTTCAGATCGGGGGGGCCATTCCTCCCAATCGCGCCCTTCCAGGTCTCACTGTCATTGCCCACGTGAGCATTGAAGTCTCCCAGCAGAACGAGGGAGTCCCCAGAAGGTATGCCCTCTAGCATCCCCTCCAGAGAATCCAAAAAGGGTGGATACTCCAAACTGCTGTTCGGCGCATACGCACAAACAGTCAGGACCCTTCCCCCTACCCGAAGGTGGAGGGAGGCCACCCTCTTGTCCACCGGGGTAAACCCCAATGCACAGGCTCCAAGTCGGGGGGCAATAAGTATGCCCACACCTGCTCGGCGCCTCTCACCGGGGGCAACTCCAGAGTGGTAGAGAGTCCAGCCCCTCTCAAGGAGATTGGTTCCAGAGTCCAAGCTGTGCGTCGAGGTGAGTCCGACCATATCTAGCCGGAACCTTTTGACCTCGCGCACTAGCTCATGCTCCTTCCCCTTCAGAGAGGTGACATTCCACGTCCCAAGAGCCAGTTTCTGTAGCCGAGGATCAGACTGTCAAGGTCCCCGCCTTCGGCCACCACCCAACTCACACTGCACCCAACCTCCTTGGCCCCTCCCATAGGTGGTGAACCCATCGGAAGGAGGACCCACGTTACCTGTTCGGGCTGTGCCCGACCGAGCCCCATGGGTGCAGGCCTGGCCACCAGGAGCTCGCCATTGAGCCCCACCTCCAGGCCTGGCTTCAGAGGGGGGCCCGGTGACTCGCGTCCGGGCAAGGGAAAACGTCGTCCAAAGTTTTCGCTCATCATTGGAGGTTTATTGAACCGCTCTTTGTCTCATCCCTCACCTAGGACCAGTTTGCCTTGGGTGGCCCTACCTGGGGCATAAAGCCCCGGACAACATAGCTCCTAGGATCATTGGGACAC
>JANRMT010062856.1:38889335-38906200 GCA_026402145.1 Polypterus bichir lapradei
CATTTCTAAACATCAAAGTGTCCACTACTGAAATCGTCACCTGTGAATCTAAGATGTTTAAGAGGCATTGGCGGTTGTCCAAAGGTGTAAAATATTTGGCCATTTCGGTACACTTAAGCATTTCACTCTTCTAGTGCTCCTGTGTAGTATAATTATCTCCTGTACCGTCATCAGTCCACACCTTGAACCTGTCCCAGTCATTCAATACATAAGACACAATGTTCCTCCGGATATCAAGAGTGAGCCTGATATGGCCGTGCAATATGTAACAAAGAGAATGGAAAAGGCAGGTGCCATCTCCGGGCATGGAAACCACTCGGTAAGTGACAGTTCTTTGATCGATGGTGATCACCTCGATAGACATTTTAATGGGGGTACGGTTGGAATGATAAAGGAAATGGGTACCTGAACAATGTAAAGTAAGTCTAAAATACCTACACAATAACTATAATCGTAATAAATGAACAATAAAACAGCGGAGAAGCCGTGGATTAAATAAAAAGGCTGTAGTTATCAACAGGGAGACGTGAATACCGTGGCGAAGCAAGGAAGGGAATGTAGAGACTGGAGCGACAGACGGCCTTATATAGGCAGGCAGCCAACAACGTGGGAGGCGTTGAGATGGGGGACCCAACGCCGCCTCACACGGTGACCGAGCTGCAGGCTAAGGACGTATATATGTACGTAAGTAGGATTCAGTTAGCGTTGGGAACCCGTGTACCAAATTTCTTGAAGATGGGCCCATAAGTAACAAAGACCATTTAAAGGTTCAATATGACGGCCGACAGTGGCATCAAATCACCAAAATAAGTACCAAATTTCATCCTTCTACCTGCACGAGAAGTTGGAGAATTAGTGACATTGGAAAGTTCAATATGGCAGCTGACAGTGGCGTCACACCACCGAAATAAGTACGTACATTGGTTTCGGTTAGCACAGGGAAGCCGCCTACCAAATTTCGTGAAGATGGGGCCATGAATAAGAAAGTTCAACATGGCGGACGCTGTTGACCGTTATGACCGTTACGCGTAGAATTTCGAAATGAAACCTGCTTAACTTTTGTAAGTAAGCTGTAAGGAAAGAGCCTGCCAAATTTCAGCCTTCTACCTACACGGGAAGTTGGAGAATTAGTGATGTTTGGAAAATTCAATATGGCGGCCGACAGTGGCGTCATACCACCAAAATAAGTACGTACATCGGTTTTGGTTAGCGCAAGTAGGCCACCTACCAAATTTCGTGAAGATGGGGTCAGCCTTCTAACTACACAGGAAGTTGGAAAATTAGTGACGTTGGAAAGTTCAATATGGCGGCCGACAGTGGCATCATACCATCGAAATAAGTACATACATCGGTTTCGGTTAGCGCAGGGAAGCCGCCTACCAAATTTCGTGAAGATGGTGCCATAAATAAGAAAGTTCAACATAGCGGACGTTGTCGACCGTTATCGACCGTTATGACCGTTACGTGTAGAATTTCGAAATGAAACCTGCTTAACTTTTGTAAGTGAGCTGTAAGGAATAAGCCTGCCAAATTTCAGCCTTCTACCTACACGGGAAATTGGAGAATTAGTGATGAGTCAGTGAGTGAGTCAGTCAGTCAGTGAGGGCTTTGCCTTTTATTAGTATAGATTTCTTGTACAGAGCACAGTGACATTAAACTTACATTCTTGTTACAAACCTCTCCTACTATGCATATTCAAAAACAGTCCCTAGACTAATGTTACTCAATTATGTTGACTTTCTTTGTAAGTCGCTTTAGGTAAAAGTGTCTCCTAATCAAGCGAATGCTAATGCAATTGAAAGAAGTAAAGCTCTTAGAGTAAATGCAAAATCAAAGTTTAGCAGATTTAGGCTGTCTGGTCACTCTGCCCATCACCAGGGCATAATTCTGATTAAATCATAGGTTAGTTTAGTTTTGGATCTGTCAAGTATGATGCCATTACCTCACACCCTTGATCAAAGTAGCAGTCATGCAAAACTAAACTATAGGTTTTAGAAAGAAAAAGATAATTGAGTCTTAGTCTCAGCTGTTGTAGTGATGGATGATGCAGTGTATATTTTTGTAATTGTAATACATTTTATTACACCAAGGTCTTTTACACAGTTGTTCTATATGTATGTACTGTATGTGAAAAGTAGGAGGTTTAAACATCATCATTAAATACTAAACATTTGCAAATGCTCTAGTATGGTAACTTTGTAATCCTAAATATTGAAATTACATGTAAAAGCAAATTAAAGTAAAGGAAAAAACAATGTGTATGTCAGTGAAAGTCCTTGGCAGTATAGAAAATACAACCAGGAGCACTTTTCAGACAATGTTAGAATTCTGATTTGAATTAATACATTATTCATTGTAGAGTATATTGCATGACATCCATTTGTCAAATTTGTACCACATAAGAATCACACAATTCATGCTGAGAATGCAACCAATTAGTAAAACAGCAAAAGTCAAAGGTTTTTTCCTAATATAACTTGACTTGCCTTGATAGTTTGGTCAACTTGTTAAAAGCAGATATGAACCAGTCTTTTCATATACCTGTAAGTAACCCCTATCAAGGTTTTTTACCTTTACCCTTATTTAAGACACTTCCCACTGTGGACAACTGTGCTGTGAATGGGTGTGGTGTTGTTGATGACCATATTCTTTGTAGGAGGTTTGAAAAATACATTTTATAACTGTTAGCATATGACAGAAAATCGTATTTCCTAGAAAAGAGACATTATGCCAACAATTAAAACAAGGCCTTCTTTCATAATCGTGATAAGTAGCCCTTGCATACTTCAGCTTAGGGAGGTGAAGTACCGCATGGTCTTTTCTTTCTTGCAGAACAGTTGGATTCAGAAATGCTGTACTTAAGAACTTTGAAAATGTAAAAGTGCTAGGATGGTCCTGTTGTTAAGCAGTATATGGGTTTATATGATGTAAGAAATTGGGAATCATGCTAGAATTTCATGATGACCTGAGGAAAGGCTGCTTAATAAACATTGAGAAGGACCAAGGATTGAGGTAAAAGTTGAACTGCTATATATTTATGTGATTGGGGTGGAGTGGCGGCTCTGAGGCTAAGGGTCTTCGCTGGTATCCCGAAGGTTGTTGCCAAAAACAGATTCTACTCTGCTGGGCCCTTGAGCAAGGCCCTTAACCTTCAATTGCTCCAAGGGTGCTGTACAATGGCTGACCCTGTGCTCTGACCCCAAGGGGTATGCGAAAAACAAAGTAATTTCCTTTGGGATTCATAAAGTATAATAAAATAAATTATTCATTATATTTTTCATCATATTTTATAATTGTCACTGGTGAGAAATGCCCTTAGGCAGTACCCATCTCAGTTGTGAATCTTTACTCACAGATGCTGTTGGCAAGTTTGGCCTGCTGGATTCAGAAGTCGGAGAACAGCCTTCTTAGCTAATTGAGCTAAATAAACACCTTCCTACTGTATCTCTATTGACCAATTGGGTTTCTGACTACGAGGGCATGTTCTTTTTGTAGTGGGCAATCACCTCTCCTACTATACTACTAAACAACCAAGAACTAACAACATAATAGAAATCAATGTAGGAGACCAAAAGTCTGCTATGTCCTGGGGATGATGGGTCATAAAGTGAAAATATTCTCTGGAAAGCCCATAGGCATGAACTAGAATCCCTTGGACCTAAAGAAAATCATCAAAATTAGAACATGGAATATGAAGTCTATATGTCAGGTCTCAAAGACAGTGCAAGTTATTAAGAAGATGGAGCAGTACCAAATGGCGAATGCTGATGGACTGGATTAGGAAGACTGATAATTTCTCAGGATTATAATATCATGCAGAATGAGTGGCCATCATCAAGTATTAAAAGTTTGCAAATGGTTTGAGTGTAAGTCTATCAGTTAAAGACTAATTAGGGCATGCCTAAACACCAAATACATTAAAACAACCATCATTCAATGTTCAGTGATGCTGAGGAAGATTAAAAAAATTTGAATTATGAAACCCTAAAGGCTCCAATCAAGAGAACACCACAACATGATGTCCTACTCATCACAGGAGAGTAAAACATGATGGTGGAAAGTGACATTGATTAACTACGAAAGGGTTATGAGTTGGAAAAGGCATGGTGTCATGAATGAAAACGGAGAGCAACTAGTAAACCTGTGCTTAACTAGTAGACTAGTTATAGGAGGAAGCATGATCAAGCACAAAGATAACTTGGTATTCAGTAAACAGTCAGGATTGAAATCAGGTTGACCACATTATTATGAACAACAAATGGAGATAGTCCCTGCCGAACCCCCAAGTATACAGAGGAAACAATATGATCAGTGACAGCTTTTTGTGTCTTGTGCTGCATTTTCTGTCTTCAGCTTGCTCAATTTCTTTTTTAAAAAAAAAAAAAAAAAAAAAGTTTGACAGCTTGAATACCACATATTGAAAATGTGTTTTTTTGTACTATAGCTCATTGACAATAGCCTTGTTGATACAAAACTATATCTGTCAAAGTGTTAGCTTAGCTTGTTAATTTGAACCAAATGTACTGTTGGTAAATTTTAATAAATATGTGGATGCCTTGAGAAACGTTTTGTGAACCAGTTCTGTGAATATCAATACATTTTTGGCAAACGCATTGTAGCGATGACACTTAGAAAATGTCATGTGTTTTTTACTGTCTGTCTGGTCTGCTTGTGTGGGCACTAATTTAGCCCATACATCCTGTGTTAGGAGTAGTCCGGCGATGGACAGCAGCACCTCTGAATTTGGGACATCCAGTTTTCAGAAAGAGAGAGAATCTGTATAAATCGCACCATTTTTCAAAAGGAGAAGGAAAAACGGCTATTGAGGGGAAAAAAAGACAGGAAGAAACTAACTAATCAGAATCTGCATTGGGCATTGAAAAAAGATTCTGCAGCTTTAAAAGACCTGCCTAGATAGGTGAAGGTTAGTGATCGTCTCCAAGAACATGAATCCTGCATTCTATTACAACTAGTGGACTTGGGTGAGCTTGTGAAGTCCTCTTTCATAATGCCACAGTACTGACTGTGAATCATTTACATTTAAGACTTCAACTTCTTTGGGTCACCCAGTACCTACAATTCATTCACCAGTTATAAACAGTCAACTTGAATTCTGGAGTAGTGAGTGAACTTCAGAAGGAGCTGGGGGTGTGTTTATTACAGTATATATTTTCATTCACACGTACAGAATGGGAGTTATTGAGATTGGGGTGGGGGTTCATTGCTGTTTTTCATCTTTACAGTATGTCTTTCCTTTTTGTATAATACATTTTTTTCCTGCTTACTGAAAATGCCTTACAACTGTCTTTTTGCATATATTGTATATATTTACTAAACCATTTAGAGCTGATTATCTCAAAAATGGAACATATGACGGGGAGCTTCAGGGAGTGACATTGGCCTATCCTTTTATTAGCCACCTTACAGTTAGGAAAGTGAATGGTAGCAATTGGCCCATTTCTGCTCATCTGGGCTGATTTGTTACATTGGTTTTAGTTTTTTTATTGTTTCAGTGTTTATTCAATTTATTTAAATGTGGTATAACATTCTCATGAACAAATAAACACAGCCCAGAGAATTAGCTTTTAAAATAATTTTATTCTGTGACCTAAGCCTTTTGCTCAGTCCTACAGTCATATGAAAAAGTTTGGGAACCCCTCACAGCTTGCATAATCTACTGTACTTTCAACAAAAAAGATAACAGTGGTATGTCTTTCATTTCCTAGGAACATCTGAGTACTGGGGTGTTTTCTGAACAAAGATTTTTAGTGAAGCAGTATTTAGTTGTATGAAATGTATGCTGATTTGAATGCATGTAACTGCTCAATACTGATTACTTGCAATACCAAATTGGTTGGATTAGCTCATTTAAGCCTTGAAATTCATAGACAGGTGTGTCCAATCATGAGAAAAGGTATTTAAGGTGGTCAATTTCAAGTTGTGCTTCCCTTTGACTCTCATCTCAAGAGGGACAGCATGGGATCCTCAAAGCAGCTCTAAAAAGATCTGAAAACAAAGATTCAGTATCATGGTTTAGGGGAAGGCTACAAAAAGCTATCTCAGAGGTTTACACTGTCAGTTTCAACTAGGGGTGTGATGAGACGCTTTTCCCACTAGACGAGACACGAGACTGGGTTAACGAGAACGAGATGAGACGAGACTTTTAGACATTTTTTTTTTAAAGAAATCCTCAATTTTTAAATATATAGCAAAAATAGCCTTTTATTTAACTGAAAAATACAAAATGCAAAAAATGCATGTCCATTTTGAAATCAACTTTATGAAATAAAACTTCTATTTTGATGAATGATATGCAGTAATAACATGTAAACACTGCAAAATATTTTGCCACAAACTGACAGGCAATTAATTGCACAATAAAATTAAATAGTATAAATAAAAATAAATAATAAACAGCACAAATATCCCTTTACGTGCAATTAACCATAATTAGTGTAACTATCAAAGTAGTGCTGTCTTAAAACTCAGAGTGCAAAACAATGAACAAAATTTTCTTAAGCATGGAAAAAGAGCTAAGACCTAGGTAATGAGGTAATGACCTATACAGAACAGCCTAAGATATGGTCATGTTCTTTTTTTAAGAATATAAGCATGTCTACATTTTCTGGCAGCAATTGTGACCTCTGGGCAGTAACTATGTCTCCTGCAGTTGAAAAGACACGCTCACTTGGAACAGAGGTCGCAGGAATGGAAAGATATATTCTTTGACAAATGGAGACAGCAAAGGATATTTGGAGCTGTTTTCTCTCCACCATGTCAGAGGGCAGCAACTAAGTGGGATAGATGCCTCTCTTCTGTAAAGTTCAGTTTCCCTCTAAATTCCTTTGCTGGGCTGTTCTGTCTTCGAGAAAGAGTCCCCTAGCAGATCCTTAAGTGCTGTCTTCTTGGAAGCAGGTTCCTCTTCTGACTCAGCTCTGCCTTCAGCTTCAAGAGCCCCCTTGCCCCCATGTGTGGAACAATGAGCTGATGCCTCTTCCTTGTGCTCCATACTCTTCTCATCTGTGGGCTTTAAGCAGCAGAAACACTGGCTTTAACATTAGCAAGCAGCAAAGCAGTCCCCCTCTCTCTTTTAACACAAATACACTCACTCTGATGCTCTCGTGTTTACAACACACACACACACACACACACACACACACAAACACAGCATGAACCTATTAAATCCATTAAAATTTGGTACTGGAAGCATAAATCTTCTAGGGAAAAAAAATCAAGTCAATGATACCTGGTTTTGCTGCAACTGTTCCAACCTTTTCTGTATCCTCTAAAAGACTGCCTCACGCTGGTTGCAGTCTAGCTGCAGTAGAGACTGGAATCTTGGGTCCAGCGCAGTGCTCTCCAGCAGGTAGTTGTATACATCCCCACTGTATCTGCCTGAAATATTGCTGAGAATTGATCTCTTTGTGTCGGCCACAGTGGGGGAATCACTGTCATTTGGTACCATGTTTTGTTTTATCATGTTCTTCAGTGGCACGATGAGAGACACTGTGGGCCTCTTCTCTTCACACAAGACAGTGGTAGCTGTCTTTAAAGGATTCAGCAGCTTCACAAGAAATTCGGCATTGACAATGTCGGAGGTATCCAGTGTGTCAATGTTTCGGGCATTTTGTCTTATTTCTGGGCTAGTGAGCGCTGCTGCTATAGCAGCCTGCTGCTCCAGGTAACGAACCAGCATATCCAATGATCAATTCCATCGCGTGGTGACGTCCATTATTAATTTGTGCGGTGGCAGTTGTAGCAGCTTCTGCTTAGACGTCAGTACCGCGGCAGCTGTCGAACTCCGGTGAAAAAAGCAGTTACATCTCTCACCCGCCCGAGCAAACGAGCGACACCGAGGCCAGCCTGTGTAGCGAGATTTATTGTGTGCGCGAAGCATTTGATGTGCGGCTCAAATCCTGCCTCGCGCACAGTCACATCCATATTACGCGCATTGTCTGTTACAATAGCGATGCAATGGTTTGGCTTTTTAAGACCCCACTGTGTGACAGCTTCTTGTAAAACTTCAGCGACGTTTGCCCCTGTGTGTGATTCAAAAAGTGGGCGCGTCTGCAGTACAAAATGTACCATTTCCCAATTACTGTTGATAATGTGGGCTGTAATTGTGATACAGCTCTGTGTACACCTAGAAGTCCAACCGTCGGTAGTTATGGCGATGGTTTCTGCCTCTTTCAGAGCCTGTACAACGTTTACCTTGCACTCCTTGTAGAGGGTCGGGACCACCGTGCGAGTAAAATGTGCGCGTGATGGGATGGCATACTTTGGTTCCAGTGTGTGGATGAGTTGCAGAAATCCCAGATTTTCCACCACAGAAAATGGTATCATATCGGCTGCAATGAAAACGCCGATGTCTCTTGTTATTGCCGTGGCTCTTGCATTGGATGGTGGAAGTTTAGCTGCAAAGGCATTTGTTATGGTTGTTTGCCCTTTCATGCGAACTGAATTGCTTTCCGTTTTCTTCACAGGCGCAGCTTTTAGTAACGAGCTGTGGTTGTTTTCTAAATGCTTTTGCATAGTGCTTGTGTTAGCAGAGGGGTACGGTATTAATTTCTTACAGTGTTTGCAAATTGTCTTTGTCTTGTCTGTCATTTTTTCGCCGTTTCTTATTTCCACAAGGAATTCAAAATGTTGCCACACCAACGATTTAAATGTTGCGGGCGCATCTTCTATCCTTACTTCTCCCTCACACTCCATCATGCCAATAACGCAAGGATATCGTCACGTTCTCGCGAGACCAGACGCATCTCGCGAGACAAATCTGATCTCGCAAGATCTTTTACAATGAGATCTCATCACACCTCTAGTTTCAACTGTAAGAAATTTAATCAGGAAACGGAAGGCCACAGGCACAGTTGCTGTTAAACCCAAGTCTGGCAGGCCAAGAAAAATACAGGTGCGGCATATGTGCAGGATTGTGAGAATGGTTACAGACAACCCACAGATCACCTCCAAAGACCTGCAAGAACATCTTGCTGCAGATGGTGTATCTGTACATCGTTCTACAATTTAGCACAATTTGCACAAAGAACATCTGTATGGCAGGGTGAAGAGAAAGAAGCCCTTTCTGCACTCACGCCACAAACAGAGTTGCTTGTTGTATGCAAATGCTCATTTAGACAAGCCAGATTCACTTTATAACAAAGTGCTTTGGACTGATGAGACAAAAATTGAGTTATTTGGCCATAACAAAAAGCACTTTGCATGGCGGGAGAAGAACACCACAAAAACACCTGCCTACATACTGTCAAGTTTGGTGAAGGTTCCATCATGCTGTGGGGCTGTGTGGCTAGTTCAGGGACTAGGTGGGAGGTGGGACGACTTGTTAAAGTCGAGGGTCAGATGAATTCAACCCAATATTAATATTGAATATTCAACCCAATATCATTTATGCGGAGGGAGAAGTACAATGTTCTGGAATGGCCGTCACAGTCCCCTGACTTGAATATCATCAAAAATCTATGGGATGATTTGAAGCAGGCTGTCCATGCTCAGCAGCCATCAAATTTAACTGAACTGGAGAGATTTGCAATGGAAGAATGGTCAAAAATACCTCCATCCAGAATCCAGACACTCATCAAAGGCTATAGGAGGCGTCTAGAGGCTGTAATATTTGCAAAAGGAGGCTCAGCTGATTATTGATGCAATATCTCTGTTGGGGTGCCCAAATTTATGCACCTGTCTAATTTTGTTATGATGCATATTGCAAATTTTCTGTTAATCCAATAAATTTAATGTCACTGCTGAAATGCTACTGTTTCAATAAGGCATGTCATATATTAAAAGGAAGTTGCTCAGCCAATGATAAACAAAAATCCAAAGAATTAAGAGGGGTTCCCAAACTTTTTAATTTGACTGTATATATCAAATGGTAAAACTGAGTTTAGGGAGAGGCCACTAGAGTTCATTTTATCAGTTCACCAGTCAACGTTCACTGGAAGAAAGTCATCATATTGCACTCTTCCATCCCCAAAATGCCCCACTTCCTACAAGTTTAGACAAGCTTGTACATGCATGAATTAAACAGTGTATGAGTTTTTGCATCTCTTGGAGTTGCAATCTGCTTATGGTTAAATGAGCATCTTTACATTGAGGGAGTAAGGAAAAGAGATGATACAACTGCTGTTGTAATAAAATATTCAGTAATGTGTGGACAAGAAATCTTAAGGAGTGTATGAATACAAACTGGAGAGAATCAACCACTCACACAGAAATAACGGTAAGCTTTATTTAGCAGCTTTTATGACATAGTCTAATATTTATTAGTATTTTAAGTTGTCTCTACACATTGCCTGGAGGATAGAAATGTAACAAAACAATCTTTGAGAAGAATTTGTATTTAATCATTTTACTTTAAATCAATTTATATTGCTTTTGCCATTATTTTTCCACTGAAGTGCATTTTCTGTTATTAGTAATGAGGTTGAGTTATTGATGATACATTTTATATTTGATCAATTTCAACAATGAAAATTTTCTTCCTGTAATGCCTGTTACATTGATTTTTCTCAGTAAAATGTAAATTGATATTCCCCTCTTCAATGTTGATTTGTCTCCTCAAACATTGCCTTGCTTTTCCTCTCTCTGCTAGGCAAGTTTTGAAATGCATTTGATTACATGTGATATTTTCAGAGGGGGTTGTCTAATTTATTCATGTCTGTTTTGATTAAATGTGGGATCTTATTTGGGAGTTTGTTATGCAGATGGGTGTGGTATAATGATTTGACAAAAGGTCAGGATCAAAAGTATAATTTCACCAGTAAATATTTAATATCTATCCCACCAACCTATCACATTCAGAGTCAACTGGTGTCTAACCTAGGCATACTCACAGATACAGTTGGAATGCTGCAAATAAAACATGACTGTCTAAGATGATGTGAAATTAGATACATAATGGGGTTGTTACTCATGACTAAATTGTCTTTAGGTTTAAATACCACAGAAGCAAAGCTCCTTTGACAGTATAGTATATGCATATGCAGTGTATTGAAGCATTTTCCCTTTGTTTTTCCTAGTACAATGTACACTCCCTGGCCAGTCTAATCAATGTAGAAAACAACCATAAGAAATGAAAAATTGTGCAGTCTAGCACACTGATTTGTATTGTTGGAGTAACATTTACCCAAAATGGGACCTACATTGAATTATGCAGTTTGCACAATTTAGTTTAAAGTGGTCTTTACTACTTTTCTTCTTTTGCCATTTTGAGAGTTGCACAACTACAGTACATGAGAAAACATGAATAAATTAAACTTTTAAATTGTGTATTACAATTGGAAATAATATTAATAAGTAATATTTGTGTCTTTATGGCCTCATATGCAAAAGAAAAAAAAAAAAAACATTATGTCAATGGGATCTATGGTGCACTGGTTAATGCTGCTGTTTTATGGATCTAGAGACCTGAGATCCTGACCTGGTCTTATGTCAGGTTTGCACCTGCTTTTTGTGTCCATGTGGATTTTGTCTGGGTATTCCAGTTCTCACTCATCACCCAGTGATGCGCATTTTGGATTACTTGGGGACTTTAAATCAGCTAATTGTTTGAGTGTGCCCTGTGAGGGACTAATGTTCTTTGGAGACTTTTGTGTTGTAGATGATGAAGATGCTATAATAGTTTGTGGCTTTGCATAATTTTGTTTATGGATGGATGTGGTTAATTCCAGTAGTCAACAATAAATAGTTGAACTCTGCTTTTATTTTCATTTATAGAGTGTAAAGTTTTACTTGTTTTCATAAAACATATTAGCATTGCAGGTTTTAAAAATCATTTAAAAAGTAAGCACTTTAAGTTGGGGTTATTTTAGGCTTTATGAATCACTGATATATAAAGTAACAACTCTTTATGAAGACAAATACATGTTAAGGAAAAGGTTTTCATCTGATTATTCTTTTTCTCATACTACCAATGCAAATAATTTTTACAAAATTAGAATTATATTTATTTAACTCCAGTAATTCAACATATGTTCTTGAAATACTCGTCAATTAAATTAATACTTCATAATATACATTTAGTATATTCATATGATTGGTGACAAATAAACAGTAAATAGAAATAATAGTAATAATAATATTATTTATTAAATGTTTATTTTTAAGTTGTTTCTTTTAATTGATTCAAAAGTTATCTTTTTTTCGCAACTGATTCCTAAGCTTGTGTTATGTTATGTAGTTTTGATGTAGATATACAGTATTAGGTTAGTTTGCTGAGTCTCTCAGTATGTTTGCTGCTTTCATATTTCTTCACTTCTGTCTTACTGAGACATTTGGAGACTTTCTGATACACGAGGACATTCATGTCACTGATTTGTTTGGTTTTTATTAAGGCCCAGTATCCACTCCCTTTCTACTTCCTTGGATGGTATTGCACTACAGTGCATATGGTATGAAGTTCTGTCATTTCAAGCAGTGTTGTTTTTTATCTAAATCATGAGCACTGCTGAATTTGGGGAAAGCATTACTACAAAACAAACATGGCACAATATGCTTAATTCTAAGGAAAAAGCTAAACCTTTAAACAAGATAGCCGAGAAAAGAAAGTGACTATCAATAGAGAATGAAGCATTTTTTGTTTAAAATACACCAGATTTATTATAACTTGTTAATTTCTTAATTATACTTATAAATTGAATAATATCAGTATTTTGTTGTATGCTAGAATGGTTCACAACTGTTTTAATGTCTTGTCCATAATTATTTAAAAGAAGAAGCACCAGCTGCTCTCTTGTGATGGCAATATGGTTAATAGGAATAATTAGAGCAAATTCAAGAGCTGGGAAGAGTTATTTGCATGATATCAGTAACCATCATTAACAGTAGCATTTGCCAGACCGGTCAGATCATCCTGAAAGGAGATACCTTTGAAATATACAGTACATAGAAGGAAAATGGTAAAAGCATTTTTAAAGCCACACACTGCACAGATAGTCTCCTAAGGTGATATACTGTACATAGAAATACCAATCTCCTTTATTTGCTGACTTTGTTTTTCAGGTTTTCGGTAGCTTTAAGATCACAGTGGAATTCTGGACTGATGGTGCTCCGTGCCTGATTTGTTCTCAGGTGTATACTTGACTGCTGTTCAGACATGCAGCTGCTTTCAAGCCATTTCTTGCATATCATTTTTTTTTTTTTTAACTTTTATCAGTATTGTCTTTTTGACATGTTTCTAAATGTTTAAAATATAAAGACATGTATATGTGTTCATTACAGATTGTGTATAAGATAATGTATCTAAAATACTAGAAAAAGCCAATCCGCTTCAGTCACACCTTACGCATTACAATTTATTTGAAAAATTCCAGTCTGTTTTCTGCACTGGTCATAGTACAGAAACGGCACTAACGCATGTTGTAAATGACATTTGATATCCTCTGATGAAAGAAACTCCACTGTAATTATGTTGTTGGACTTAACCTCAGTGTTTGACACCATTGACCATTCTATTTTACTGCACAGGCTAGAAAATGATGTTGGGCTCACAGGCACTGTGCTCACCTGGTTTAGTCCTTATTTAGCAAGTTGATTCCAATACGTACAGAAATGTGCTGACAGTACTCCATTACACATAGAAGTGAGATATCGTGTCCCGCAGGGCTCAGTACTGGGACCTTTTACTGTTTTCACTTTACATGCTTCCACTGGGATTTATCATTCGAAAACATCATGTTAATTTTCACTCGTATGCAGATGACACCCAGTTATACCTTTCTTTTAGATAAAATGAAGTTACTCCAATGTTATCTTTTAATTATTTGTGTTAGTGAATTAAGGGAGTAGATGGATGAGAACTACCTATCTTTAAATACCGGTAAAGCAGAGATGATAATTATTGGAGGGAATGATGCTGATCGCAACAATATTTCATCATTTAACTCAACTGGAATCTCCATTAATTTTCCTGAATCTGCCTGCAGTCTAGGAGTTATCTTTGACTCTAGCATGTCATTTAAAGCACACATTAAAAAGTTGTCCAAATCGTGTATCTTCCATATTAAAAATGTTGGGAAATTAAGGTGCTTTCTAAATAAACAGGATTCTGAGAAATTAATTCATGCATTTATTTCTAGTAGAATTGACTACTGCATGGATGTTCACTGGATGTTCAAATTGTTCTTTATACAGCCTCTAGTTAATCCAAAATGTTGCTGCAATAATTATTACAAGAACAAGAGAATATGAACACATAACTCCAGTTCTTAAATCCTTACACTGGCTCCTAGTTAAGTTTAGGGCAGATTTCAAAATCCTCCTTTTAACATATAAAGCATTAAATGGCCAAGGTCTGGCTTACTTATCTGAACTTATCAAGACTTACAAACCAGAGCGCACATTAAGATGTCAAGATGCCGGTCTGCTTATGATTCCAAGGATTAATAAAATAACAGTGGGAGGTTAAGCTTTTAGTTACAGGGCCCCTAAACTGTGGAAGGGTCTGCCTGCTACAATAAGAGATGCCCTTTCGGTCTCAGCTTTTAAATCCAGGCTGAAGACTCACTACTTCAATTTAGCATATCCAGACTAGAACTGCTGGTTAACTGTACAGACTTCATCATTGTTGTTAGTCATTAGCACTAAAACATAACTAACATGATAGTTATAATTTGTTAATAACCCTCGCCTATTCTGTGTCTCTTCTTGGTACTCAAATGTGGCACTTGGTGCCACTGCCCGCCTGCCAAGTTGTTTTGCCTGCCTAAGGTAAAGTCACTTCTGATGGAGGATCACAGGAATCGTTGGGTAGAGGGGTCATTTCATCAGATTGGCTGGCCCAGCGCTGTCTCAGCTGTGGAATGGCCTATTGAGGGAGGCAGCTTGATGGCTGAGGTCTCCAGGACTCTAAACAAATCCAAATCGTATTATGTGATATCATGTGCTGTTAAATTCTGCTCTGTACTTGTAATATTTGTATTCTACTATTATACTGTATTGAGGATTACTTGTGTTTTGTTCTGTGTATTGTATTGTATTACCCCCTTCTTTTTGACACCCACTGCACGCCCAACCTACCCGGAAGGGGGTCTCTCTTTGAACCTACTTTCCCAAGATTTCTTCCATTTTGTCCCTACTAGGGTTTTATTTGGGAGTTTTTCCTTGTCTTCTTAGAGAGTTAAGGCTGGGGGGCTGTCAAAAGGCAGGGCCTGTTAAAGCCAATTGCGGTGTTACTTGTGTGATTTTGGGCAATACAAAAAATGTACTGTATTGTATTGTATGTATGTAATCACCGATTTATCAAAATACTTCCCTAAATAGACTGTTGTTGTAATAGAATGCTTTGCGTGAATATTTTGAAACTTTAAGTAAATCTCATAGAAAACTCGAGAATTATATGGTCTTTATTATAGCCTTGCTGTTGAAGCTGCAGACTGCCTGGCTTTAACTCACATGTGTAAAAAGAGATGTTTTGTCGCCTTAATATGCTGCCTTACTTCCTGTATATTTTATTTTTCATGCTTCAGCACAGTACTAGATGCAATAACTAACTTGTTTGATAAAATTCATGGAATTACCATGAAAACTCCTTCAAGAAGGTTGTGGTGACATGGTGGTCACTGATTTGTTTTTTGTTTTTTTTTTTACAATAAAAATGCATTCATCACAATAGTTTTTCTTTGGGTATATGCCTAAAAATATTTATTGCAGAAAACAAATCTGTCCAAAAAGGAGTCACTAGTGTAATGGACTGCAAACCATGTACTAACATTTATTGTATTAGTCTCTGATACTGTCCAAAACGGCTTATAAAGTCTGGTCAGCAACATGAAGGTATACTGGTGAATATTACAAAAGTAAAAGAAATGTGCATTGTACACACAAAACATTGCAGAGAAAAATATAAAAAAAATGCTTTTCATAACACTAGAATTACCAGAGCCTATGAGAAAACTTGTAAATCCGGCCCACCTTAAATCCGTTCGCACCTCTCCGCCAGCGTCTTTTGTCCTGTAAATATGCCGATTAAGACAAGCAGCAAGCAGCCGGCTATTCCATACCCCACCGTCGCCGAACATTCACTAAGTTCTTCCAGCTCATGCGTTGTTTGATTATCTGGGAGTGAGTGAACTGCCTGAGTTTAAGAGTGAAAATAATAGATCGTTATTTGGAACACATGCATTTCATGTGTATTCCGTTTCTACAGTAAAGCTGTGTAAACACATTGTTAAAACAGAAACTTTTTCGTATTTTAGTAATAGATGTTACAAAATGCGGGCATAAACTATAGAATGTGTGAAGCCTGAAGTCCAAAGATCAACAAACACTTTCACAAAAGGTTCAAGAATGATACAACAACTTCCGTGGCGTAGCGGTAAGATTTGCTGACTTGTAATCAAGGGGCCACTGGTTCGATCCCCACTGTCTCCTATATTTGCTGTTTTCAGTAGTACGCTGCTCTTATTTTTAATATTATACAGTACACACATAGATTTGGTTTGCTTCTGTAACAGACTGTGTACATTTTATAGTACTGTACTTGTAAAAGTTGCCCTTTTTTTTTTTTTTTTTTTTTTTTTTCACTTTTATTCTCTCACAATCATGATACATACTACCTCCCTAGGGATCTGACGCTGTTAGTTTTTATTTGAAACTGGGAATAACTGTAGATGTGAGTAGTGTTTTGAGGCAATGGAACTGGACATTCTCTGATCTGGAGGGATAAAAGCTGAAATATGCTTTTCCAATTAATTTGGCATATTTACTCTGTGTACTATTTATAAGATAACTAGCAGAATACCCGCGCTTCGCAGCGGAGAAGTAGGGTGTTAAAGAAGGTATGAAAAAGAAAAGGAAAAATTTTAAAAATAATATAACATGATTGTTAATGTAATTGTTGTGTGTATGTATAT
>JANRMT010062856.1:38911200-38965803 GCA_026402145.1 Polypterus bichir lapradei
TCACGTGAGCCGCTGAATATGGTTTTATATGTCAGTCGCTCGCTTCTAATTGTTTCGCTGCCTTCTTAATTATATAATGCATGTTTTCTAAAGCGTGTTTTGTAGCTCTTCCTGGCTTTCTACGTAATGCGTGATTACGTGAGAGGCGTGATTATGTCATACGAAACTCCGCCCCTCCAGCTGAACTCCATTACAGTAAATGGAGAAAAACAACTTCCAGTTATGACCATTATGCGTAGAATTTCGAAATGAAACCTGCCCAACTTTTGTAAGGAAGCTGTAAGGAATGAGCCTGCCAAATTTCAGCCTTCTACCTACACGGGAAGTTGGAGAATTAGTGATGAGTCAGTCAGTGAGTGAGTGAGTGAGTGAGGGCTTTGCCGTTTATTAGTATAGATGGGTTGAGATAGATGTAAAATAAATTGGAATATTTTTCAATAAGAGGTGGCACGGTGGCGCAGTGGGTAGCGTTGCTGTTAGGAGACCCGGGTTCGCTTCCCGGGTCCTCCCTGCGTGGAGTTTGCATGTTCTCCCTGTGTCTGTGTGGGTTTCTTCCGGGTTTTCCTGTGTGGGTTTCCTCCCACTGTCCAAAGACATGCAGGTTAGGTGCATTGACGATTCTAAATTGTCCCTAGTGTGTGCTTTGTGTGTGTGTGTGTGTGTGTGTGTATGCACCCTTCGGTGGGATGGCACCCTGCCCGGGGTTTGTTTCCTGCCTTGCACCCTGTGTTGGCTGGGAATTGGCTCCAGCAGACCTCCGTGACCCTGTAGTTGGGATATAACAGGTTGGATAATGGATGGATGGATATTTTTCAATAAATTAATGTGGTTTTGTTTCTCTTTGAAGCATCTCTGTCCATTTGAGCACGGCGATAACAGGTAGCTTATAAAGTAGAAGAGCTGTATATTTTGCAAGACATTTTGAATTTTTTCCTCCTATTTTTAGGTGCGTTTGCATATTATGTAAAAAACCACAGCGATAGCCATGTCTGTCTGCTTTTCCATCCATCCATCCTTCCACCTGTATGTGTGAAACAATTGCACATATCCTTTAAGAAAATTTGTCAGAACAGTTCAGTTTTCATTGAGATCTCTCATACAGTATTTTTTTTGAAATTTTGAAATCTCCCATTAAAACAAATTGGTGAATTTGAGAACGTGTCTGTCTTAAAACAGGAGCATTCTGTGCAAATTTAACTTTGAATTAGTTTGCTGTTTCCATTTTAACTTGAGTGTAGTTGCTTCAACTTGTGTGTTCTTTTAAGTTTTTTTACTTTTACTTGTTTGGCAGCTACTGCTGACTGCAAAATAGTGAAACAGATGCAGTCCTGCACACAGAAGCAAATACCCCTTGCTGCTGAACATGGGATGGGGCAGGGTCAGATATCAGTGTTGCTGGAAGACCCAAGTATAACCATATAAGAGAGGTACAATGTTAGATGTGTCTTTATTTAGCTAAAATGGTATTCTTCATTTATTCAATATGGTAGTAAAGATATTGCTTATTAATTGATGCACAAGGTAAGTAGCATCTATTTACCAGAATGCAGAGGTAGGTCTCATTAAATGCCAGCAGTCTGGCTTCTGCCTCTGCCCCATCCCATGCTTGTCTTTGTAGCTGAGTAGTATCTTACGTGAACCTCAGTCACAGCAGCTCACTTCTTCTGCTTCTTGAAATCGAAGCTAGTAAGTGACATGATGTTCATGTCTGTAAAGGTAAAAAGTAAAAGCAACTTAACTAACTTAGAAACTTAAAGATGGCTAAGTGACACTTTATACTGCAATGTCTAAGCATGGACTCCAGTAGTACTTCAGTTATGCTAAAAATAATAAGCTGTAGTATCTAAAGATTCTGAAGATCATCAGAGGAGACTGTGTGCAGAGGGTACAGACCTATAAGTAACTGGGAGTGCAGCTGGATGACAAATTGGACTGGACTGCCAATACTGATGCTCTGTGTAAGAAAGGTCAGAGCCGACTATACTTTCTTAGAAGGTTGGCGTCCTTCAACATCTGCAATAAGATGCTGCAGATGTTCTACCAGACGGTTGTGGCGAGTGCCCTCTTCTACGCGGTGGTGTGCTGGGGAGGCAGCATAAAGAAGGACGTCTCACGCCTGGACAAACTTGTTAAGAAGGCAGGCTCTATTGTAGGAATAAAGGTGGACAGTTTAACATCTGTAGCAGAGCGACGGGCACTAAGCAAACTCCTGTCAATCATGAAGAGTCCACTGCATCCACTGAACAGTGTCATCTCCAAGCAGAGGAGTAGCTTCAGTGACAGGCTTTTGTCACTGTCTTGCTCCACTGACAGACTGAGAAGATCGTTCCTCCCCCACACTATGCGACTCTTCAATTCCACCCTGGGTAGTAAATGCTAACCTTATTCAAAGTTATTGTCTGCTTTTACATGCATTTTTATTACTCTTTTTAATATTTTTTTTTTCATATACTGCTGCTGGATTATGTGAATTTCCCCTTGGGATTAATAAAGTATCCATCTATCCATCTATCCGTCCATCCATCTATCCATCCATCCACACTGTCATTTATTGGCAGAGTACCACAATGACCAACTGCCTATCATGTTCTGATGCAGGCAACAATTTTAGCTTGAGATTCCAATGCAGGTTTTAAATCTGCATTGGGTACATCTTTTAAAAACTTGTAGTTCAAATTTCTGATATTACAATTGGCCACAGACCCTTCCAAGAATTAACAGTAGCACATGAATCTTCATCACTTCAGTTGAAATCTGTTGTTTATGAAAGCAGTTTTAGTTGCATGATATTGTAAAATGGTATTAAAAACATATTCATACACACAAACCAGTACATATAATTACTGTTATTTCTGAATTTAAGTCACTGTTACAAAAACAATTTAATAAACAAAATTATAATGATAAATCACTTCTTTGGTGAAGTGATTAGAAAATTTGCTAATCTAATGTTTTCATTTGTTGTTTGCTACAGGATATTAAGACGCTGAGGTGGCCCCACTCATCAGGAGAGTAGCATTCTAAACTGGTACAAGTGGCACACTGAACTTTCGGTAACACATTATGGAGGAACATAGTGAGGCAGTGCTGAAAAGAGGGTCTCTTGGAAATGATGAGGGAGATAATGATGCAGCCACTGCAATGATCTGGAGCCTGGAGGAGGCTGCCCAAAAGCAGACACAGCAAATAGGAGTCTCTGCCTGTGGTGCCACGGCTGTTGTTGATGTTCTCCAAGCTCTGGGATTTAATGTAACCCCACAAGTAGTGGAACGCTGTGTAAAAACTAACTTGCGCAAGAATGAAGCACCCTTACCAGAGTATCTCCTATCTAGGAGTATAGCAGGTTGGTCTTTGTCTTCAGTTATTTTCCCATTTTAATTAGTATTTTAAACTTTTGTTTCATCAAAAAGTTGTCAGTTTGAGGCTTCAAGCTTGGAGAAGAATGCACATATTTTGTCCAAAGAAACTCTTGACTTTCAACTGAAAGCAAAAGTATCCCCTATTATGACTGTTTATATTTACAGTATGCAAGTGGTGTCCAATTATATAAGAAACTTCCTTGAACTGCCGTCTCCTCACATTTGCCAGTCTATGTTTACTCTAATGGCAATGTGAGAGCTTCAGTTCACTACAAGGGTTTCACTTGTCAACTAGTGGGAGTGTACACCATAAACAGTGGGTTGCTAGATGCTGGTAGTTTTTAGACTATTTCTTGTGATCATGCCCTTTAGTTACCAAACTTCTGTACCCTGCAGTTTTAATCTGTGACCTGCCTGAAAGTTTCCTTATTAATGCATACACTCAAGGCAATATTCATAGTTGCTGCTAATATTAATAGTAATATGCTAAGTTATACTTCTGTATATCCACCATTACTTTATACTTTCTTTCCTGATATTTGTTTATCGCCCAAATTTCTTATTTTTGTTTGACATAATCTTTATAACCAAAGAAAAACAGATCCTAGTAACACTCAACTTATTTTTTTTCTGTTGACAATTAAATTACATATTAAGTTATACCTCCCTATTGTCTACAATTAAATTAATAAGTGCCCCTGCAGTTTTACCTTTTAACTGAATATCTCAGCTATGTAACCTTTCATAAAGTACTATTGGGTTGTGGTTTGAAACTCGGATACTGTAAAAAAAAAACAACATTCTTAATTAGCCATTCTAGCAAGGGGGCACTACTGTAAATCAAGTCATTTTTTTCCTCACCTAATTGTAACAGGGCACATGCCCAACCTGTTGTGTGTTGCTTATTAATATTTATCGTTGTATTGTTCTTTTTGCCATTGATTAATTGCTATTAAAGTGTACCCATTAGTGCCTATAATTGATATTTTTATCCTGAAATTTCTAGTGAATTTTTGGATGCTATCTATACTTCTGATATTTTGTATGACATATTTTTTTTGTTGTAAATACCAGATATCCATAAATATTACCCATCCATTGCCAACATAATTTAATTTAAATTGAGCTTCAAGATGCATTGAATTGATTGTAATAATTTTATTGAAGAGAGACTTCCCAGTACGATGCACAGGTTGTGTGTGCCTGCACATTATATCCTTTCTGTGCCTTGCTCGACTTATATCTATCTTTAGATCTGCTCTCCCTGAGGCTGTTCTCTCTCTCTCTGACTCAGACTCTTTCAAGTCATCTACAAATGGTATATACTGTACCCTTGGCATGAGCATATCTTTGTGACCAAAAATGAGATTTTTTTTGTTTTTTTTTAATATGTTGGATCATATTTAAAACGATAGAGGAAGTTTGTTTTGTTGTGAGTTAACACAATAAAGAAAATGAAACAAAATAAAGTTGGTAGTTTTTCTTTTAAAATAGTATCCCACCCCAAATTAAAATGTTTTATGGTGATTTAGTAAAATATCAAATGAAGCTAATCTTTAATACAGATATATAGTTTTATCTTCAAAATCAAAAAATATGGGAAAGATAAGAAAACTGGGATTAAGTATGCACCTGAATCAGGCTGTTTAATTAGAAGTAATATTTTCCAAAAAAATATAGAAAGTAGAGCAAGCTAGTTCAGATTGTTTAAAGGGATTTTGCGGGGCAGATGTTGGGCCTTTATGTGTAGGTGTGTGATAAGCAGAGCTGGCAGCGTAATGGTGGACCCTTTTAATTTGTTCTCCTTTATAGTAAATGATTCCTTTTTTAAACCAACATACAGTGGTAGACAAAAATATGTTGAACCCTTTGGAAACCATCATATTTATGCATAAACGTGTCTTAAACTATGGCTGAACAAGTACAGTTTGTTGTATTGTTCTTATATATATTGAAAACATCATTTAATACATCATAGTGTAGGTTGAAAAAATATGTGAACTAATGACTCCAACAATAAGCTAATTAGAGTTAGGAGTTGGGAAACCTGGAGTCCAAACTATGAAACAAGATTGGATGTGTGGCTTAGATGTAATTTGACATCTTGTCACCAAAAGAGGTTTGGGGCAGCCACCCGTATACTTGATTCAGGCTGCGAAAATGAGGTTTTGGTTGCACAGAAATGTACAGATTGAGTCCACAACAGAACTGATTGAAAAGAGGTGGTTGGGTTTCTTTTATGACTGGTCGGCGGAAGTGATGTCATCTGGTGCAGGAACTGGAAGTGACATCCTTGGGCCCAGAAGCGACATCGAGGCGGGACTGGAAGTGACGTCATTGGAATCGGGCAGAGTTTCCTACGTCTGGTCTGCAGAGATAAAAGAGAAAGGTTTACTGCACCCTGTCATCCCCTGGCCTGGCATGGAATTACCTTCATTTGGTCCTTTTAGCTGCCTCCCATGTGCATGTGTATGACAACAGATAAAAATGTCTCAAACAGTTTGAGTTTGCTATTCACAAGTTTCCTCTGCTGATGTGAAGCATTCCTCACAAAGATGACATTTCAGAGATGCTCCGATTGACTTGATTGGTGATCCGTAAAAAGGCTGATCACAAAAACTGATGTTTTCAGCTCCTGCCTTTCTATATTTTACAGTAATTTATTTGCCGTGCTATTTATGCAAGATATTACAGTAGTTGACCAACATGCGTTTTTTTTTTTTTTTTTTTTCTTTTGCAGCAAACCTCCTGCTGTGTAAACAAAGAGCACCCAGTGAATGAGAGGCAATTGGTATATTAACCTTTACGTTAAAGAAAGTGGAGTAATAAACTGAAAAAAAAGTAATTGTACATGTCATCATGTGTAAATAGACAAACGGCAAGAAAAGCTACTTTAAGGAATTCAGACCTTTAGTTTGTCCTTTAGATTAAAATGGGCACCACTTGAGTTTGGACAGTGACCTTGTTTAAAATGCAGCTGCTTACACTTTTAATTGGAAAAAGAAAAGATGAATTTGAAATTTCCATTTAGTAAACAATATGCTTTTTCTAATTAGTAAATCTACTACAGAGAATGACTTCAAAAAAAGAAAATCTGCCTTTTTGGAGTGGCCCAGTCAGAGCACAGACCTTAACCCAATGGAGATGCTGTGGAATGACCTTAAGAAAGCCATTCACAGCAAACATCCGAGGACTATGTCTAAACTGAAGCGGTTTTGTAAGGAAGAATTGTCCAAAATATCTCCTGAATGTTGTGCAGGTCTGATTTGCAGTTACCAGTACCACCTGCATTAGGTTATTGCTGCCAAAGAAGATTTAAGCAGGTATTAAATCCAAGAGTTCACTTACCTTTTCCAGAGCACTCTGTTAATGTTTGTTTGATGGGTGTGTTCAATAATGAGATGAAAGATAGTTGTATACCGTATACTGTAGTTTGTGTGTTATTAGCTTAAGCATGTTGTGTTTATCTATGCCTGTGACATGGATATCAGGTAATGTTATAGGACCAATTAATGCTGAAAAGCAGGAAATTCTGAAAGTTTGTCATACTTTTCCTTGCCACTGTACATGTGGAATTTATATTATATATTACATGTGTTTTTTATATTATTGTTTAACTTCATTAAACAGGCCACTTTGTGAGCACATAGTTATTATTTACAATTTTACTTGGGGAAACAACAGAAACCCAGAACATAGATATTTTAAAGAATTAACAAGAATATGATTTAAATGATACTGTAGATACACTTTACGCTTGGGTTGTTTGCAGGTAGGCGCTCTTTAGAAGATTTGATATTATTAAATTACAATAACAGTCTGTGTTTTAACATATAAAAACAAAAAGTTAATGGACAAGCACCTGAGAGGGTGCTGTTCCATGCTGCATCTCTCTTTTTTTATGTTTTCAAACTTCTTGTTACTCGTCTTTCTCTATTAATGTAATTGATAGATAGATATTAATCCTTGTCTTATATTTTAACTTCTTCTTTTTTTTAATTTCTATTCCAACATCTTGAGTGTCAAATTCTCTCCTGTACCGTCTCTATGTATAGTAGTTAAATTTTGCCTGTACAAATCCTTTTTTCTAAATTGAATTTCTTGAACTAGTTGCAGTTCCCATTTGTCTAGAATGACAGCAGCCTTATTTAACTTGATTCATGCAAAGCTCTTATGAGTTATGATGGCAAAGTAGAACAGACCTGATACAGCATGCTGGATGACTATAGAGCCAATGTAGACGGCAAGGATCTGTCACCACAATCCTATTACTGCTAGCTTAGTTTAATTGAAATGCTTTTAAAGAGATCATCTACAGTGCAGCCTGTAAATCTGTAGCAAAATCAGATTTCTAGGCTGATTTGATAAAATTTGTGACATTCAGAGACCAGCAATAAATATTCATAAATTTTCTCATCTGTAGTCTGCAGTATTCTTTGAAACTGGTCTGTAAACTTCTGTTCAGTGTAATTTAAGATGTCAGTCTTCTGTTCTTTTTAATATAGTGAACGTAAAAAGGTGTGTATTCAATTTCAAATGAATTTATTCTCGTCGAATGCTGTCATAAGACAAGCTCATAGTGCTTGCAGAGATGTATAAATTTAAATGCAACAGAAAAATGAAACACCATAGGAAATATACAAATGTACAATCTACAGTGGCCTGCAAAAGTATTCAATCCCCGAAATGAAAGCTATCGTAATTTTCTACTTGACAAAAGATTGTACACATGTTTATCCATTCAGCATTTTTAATGTGAACTCTTATGCTATAACAGTTTTCAAAGTCAAAATAATCCATTTTCTGCTGATATTTCACTGGAGAAGAAAAGCTCAAAAGTTAGTTTTTGCGCAAGTATTCAAGCCCTACGCATGAATACTTTTTTGAAAACCCTTTTGCTGCAATTACAGCCTTAATTTTTTTAGTTAAGTATATACTAGTTTTGCACATTGTTCAGGAGTGATTCTTCCCCATTCGCAGCTACAATTGTGTTTCATTTAGGTCTAATATTAGCACCTCAGTTTCAGTGATTCTGTCAAAGACAGACTTTTTCTTTAATGCCTTTCTGATTAATACACTTATTTTTTTAATAAGTTAATATTTATTTAAAAAAAAAAAATTGTTTTGACCTAAAGTATGTTGTTCTACTTGAATGTATTAAAGAATCAGTCGATGTACAATCCACATTGAGCTTTACTGAGAAAACTGCAGTGGAAATTTGACAGAGGTGAACACAGGTAGCTGAGGTGCTCTCATTGCATCGGTTGTTTTCTTCTCCAGGTACTGTCAGAGCATGCAGTAGTTTGGAGAACTGAAGCATCCTTTGGGCCGCAATTCAATAGTCCCAAGTTTGAACAAGTTAAAGGTTCAGCAGTTGTTGGATCGCAAATGCCAGCATATGCCAACATTTTCATAAATATAAGATAATGTTGTTTTTTATATAATAAACCAGACAGTGTTTTAACTTGGAGCTTCACACCCCAGAAGCTGGAAATCTCTGGAAGCAAAGGCCTTTCACTGTGATTTTCCTGGCAGAGTCAAACAAATACATTTTCACAGACTACTACAACATAATTCTCCAAGCAAAAAACAAAATGTACAATAAAAAAGAATAGCAAGTAATTCAACATAACAATTACAAATAAAGTATATTTTATATAAAAGAATACTGTATAGGGTGGGTCAAAAGTAAGTTTACAGTATTTATTACATAAGGACTTGTTTTTTGGGGGCATGGTATAGTTTTAAGGTTTTTTTTAGAGGAAGCCCCACACAAAGGATGAGTTGAAGGAGTTCATATCGCCAGCATTTAAAAACATTGATGCTAACCAGAATTTGTGTGTTACTATGTTGGAACGTGTCGGAGACAGGTTCCAGGAATTTTGCAACGTTGACGGAGAAAGTTTCAAGCACCTAAGTTACAAAACATGACCTGATCAGTGCTACATACTTACTTAACACCTGTAAAATATAAAGAAATAACAAATAGATTCTGTATACCTACTTTTGGCCCATCCTGAATTTATTAGGCAGGTTATGTATAAGAGTGCAAAGCTTATTAAATACTTGTGCCACAGTGACATACTGAATAATAACTTCACAGCTGCCTACAACCAATAAAACTGAATGATGCTTCTTCACTTACTTCATTAACTAACTGCTTTACTGGAAAAAGTGAACTGGTGAAAAGTAGTTGCTCTTATTGTCATCACATTTAAAAAATCTGCTTTCTCCAGCATACAAATATTGTAAAAATGAAGTTTCTCAGTATGCTGATTCTTGAAAAGCTGGTTCATTCCTTAGTATCAAGCAGAATGGTGTTTTTGTAATTCTGTAGGTTTAGGCCTTTCAAATATTTTGCTCAAACTTCAACTATCGAATGTTTATTGTGGATTTGACCCTATCTAAGGGAGATGCATTCATATGCCCACCTTTTTTTAAAATATGCCCCTTGCTTATTCCAGGCTACAGTTTCACCTAATTACTGAGCAACTTCCACACAAACCTCGACTAGCTGCAGAATTTAAACCCAAGGCACTGGATCTGTGAATCAGCAGTGCTAACCACCATGCCATATCTGGTGCAAAATAATGTGTTAGTAGATTGTCTTTATTTGTATCCATTTTGTGTTCTAGAGCATACTTTTCAGTAAAGTATTCAAGTATTCTGTATCATGCATACTTTCACTGTACATTGCACCACAGGTTCTCCTTCACTCATTTTTATGCCAGTATGTGTTTGCAGAGCTTTGGATCTCTCAACAACAGTTGGCACTAGGTCAGTTCATCACAAGGGACACTCAGACCTTCCATGTGATCATTTCTTTAGCATTGTGAAGCACAAACACATTACAATCTGAAGTAAAGACAGCATATGTTAACAAACAACAAGTACTGCTATATTCTTTTTCATACTTTCCCATAATACTTTCATACTTAACCATAATGTAAATAAGATTAAAGGTTGTAAGTTTGTCTGAAATCGCCTTATGAAGTTTGAACTGTAAAACTTTCAAACACCATTTAAATGACTTTTGTACGTGGTAAAGAGGAAAAAGTCAACTTCTGAAAAATAACAGATTGAATGTTTAAGCTTGATAAACCTGCACAGGTTGCTGTACTGGGTTATAACAGACATACTACTGGGTTGTCTTCTAGGTGTTTGTGGACCAGCATGGATCCTCAGTAAAATACTAAAAAAGAAAACAACAAAAAGATAACACCATGGTAGTTTGGGGGAATGGCGTTAACAAAACAACGGTCACAATAATGTTCCTGGCAGTATGGTACATAGTTCATTTAATATATGTGATCTATTGTTGTGACTTGGTTCTGTTCAGTGTCTTCTTATTTCTAATATGTGATTCCTTAATTTTTTGTTATTTATATTTAATATCAATGGATGAGATCCTGAGAGCTACGACACAAGTAGACTTTGAAAAACTTTTCCCAGAGATAATTAGAACTTTGAGCACTTGGAGTGATCATTTTGAAGGAATGCACCAGTCATAATAGTATATGTCTATGCATCTTCTAACTTATTCAGTTTATATTATTATTGTGTCATGTGCAGCAGTTGACATAGGCCAGATGAATGAGATGCCACACTTAATTTGAAATAAAACATTTTTATGGCTTAAATTCATAACTTTGCCAGGTTGTTTATTATACCATTGTTCCAGTGGTCATGTGGTTGACTTTGTTTTGCTTGAATTAAATTATAGTTCCTTGACATTACTACTCTGCAGTGTTGGTTAGTGAAACGTCTTGATTAATCTGAGTGTGTCATTGTATTCAACTCCTCAGGTGCGACGCATGCTCAGCTGATAGAAGGTGCAGAGAAGGCAAGTGATGGGAAGGTAGTAGGTCGTTTCTTTCATATGCATCCAGAACGCCAAATACACCTTCCCAAATGGTTGTCTCACTGGATCAGGATTGGGGCTGTGCCTGTGGCCACAATGAACATGCAGTTGGCAGTACCCAAAGGGGAGGAAATCCCAGATGCTTGGCACCATCAAATGATCTTTGGGGTGATGCCAGACTTTATATGCATGACCAACCCCTTGGAAGTAGGTGAGTATGATATGCTGTAGTTCACTCAGTTGCTGTGAATTACAGAGAGGTACTAAGAGCCTTTGGCACTGGAACTGCATTCCTTTCTAAAATGTATGTGGTCATTTACGCTGGAGTGCACACTGAAGTTTGATCACCTGCCTGCATTTCCAGTATGTGAGTATTGACACTCAAGGGTAACATGCTCCCTCATATTATACAGGTATCTGTAGTAAAGTGCCAAATACTTAAACATGGTAATCTGTTGTCTTTGGTGGTTTCATTTAAGCTTTAAAGACGTTGTTAATGTATTCAGGCAGAGTCTGTTGATTTAATTAAATCTATTGATCAACT
Organism: Polypterus bichir lapradei; assembly: GCA_026402145.1. Taxonomy (NCBI): domain Eukaryota; kingdom Metazoa; phylum Chordata; class Cladistia; order Polypteriformes; family Polypteridae; genus Polypterus; species Polypterus bichir. The sequence goes on from JANRMT010062856.1 coordinate 38,922,965, forward strand.
GTCTAAGATTAATTCCCTTAAACTCTTTATAGGATTACAACCAAGCTTCCCTTATGTCAGGGATTCTTCAGACAATGCCAACTCTGTCCTCTTTTTGCTCTGTGCCACGTTGTACTATTCCACAGTAGATGCTGTCCGCAAAGGCTACTATGTTTTTTTTTTGTTTTTTTTTTTTTTTTAAAATAAAAAACAAAAACACAACTGTTAGGTTAATTGGCTCATTATGAGTGAATTTGGGTACACGTGTCAGTGTGCCTTGAGATGGATTAGTGTGCTGACCAGGGTTGCTCCTGCTTTGTAAAGTTAATGTCCCAATTTGCAACTTCTAGTCATGGAGAATGTGGAGTTTGCTGAATGCAGTTGCTGATCGCGTCACTGTACCAGGTCAGTTTGAATGACTTAAACTCGCTGGCCATGTCCTCTTTACAGACCGAGTGCCAATCTTCCAATGTAGCCATGCTTTTTCATTTTTGTGACTGCAAATAATGCGCTGGCTGACTGAGTCAGTACTGTACAAATGGTTAATAGCTTTGGTGATTTTATTCACGATCTTTACCTTTTTTTTCCATTCTGTCTTTGCATGTAAATATGTGCCATTAAACAGGTGAGCTTCTCTAATGTTTGTGAGGTTCAAAGCCCCTGTGTTCCATATTGTTCGTTACTACATTAAATGAATTGTATTTCCAAATGAGCATTGATTGGTTGTAGCTCTCATGCACACATAGCACATCCCTAGGACTATAGATCAAATGAAACTCACATACTAGATGGATTGAGTCGCTTGGTATGTTGATGGGCTTCATGGAAGCACACCACAAACTGCCTCAGACTTTCTAACATTGTGTAAATGAAGGCTGCGACTAAAAGACACCTGAAAAGTTGTGTAATGTGGCAAAGCCTGAACCTGTGCTCAGATAAAGCAAGTTGAAAAAGTGAATAAATAAAAAAAAATGTTAACAAAATGAAAATGTATAGCTATTTATAATATCAGTAGCTGTGTCCAAGGATGGTTACTGACTTGTGTCCATTTTTCCTACAGAGGGCTCTGGCCCCATTAATCTAGAAATGGAATAAATTAATTCAGTAATGAATTGATGGATTGCCAAAAAAAATACAACTTGATTTCAAGTTCTGTATGGGATGCAGTGCCTTCATTTTAAACTACAATGTTGCCGATTCAGTTTCCATCTCTATCTCACTGTAAGGCCCTAAGCAAATCACTTAACCTATTTATGCTTCAACGGCATATTAAAAAATCAAACCAACAATACCAACTCAATTAACAGTTGTAACATATCCTATTACACAATACCTTGGGTAAAGGTGTTAGTAAAATAAAGAAAATTTTAAAAATGCTGAAAAATTCTTTGCGTAAGGGTGTGCCCCAAAAGAGATGCAAAACTACAACAGAAGAAATTAATTCACATCTGTTTTCTTAAAAAGTGACTTGAGATTTTAAAAGGATGACACTAATTAGAGAGCACTCACCTGCTTCATTCATTTTCTATCAGATTTAGCTACAAAAGGCGTACTCTGCGTAGTAGACCAAATATGTAGATAAGGAGATAGTCTTTTGGTGCTGAGTAAATAAAACATATTAAACAAATATTTTACTATTTATTTTATCATAGTAAAAAAGTAATACTTTTGCAAGAGTGGGTTCAAAGCTGGGCGGCACGGTGGCGCAGTGGTAGTGCTGCTGCCTCGCAGTTAGGAGACCCGGGTTCACTTCCCGGGTCCTCCCTGCGTGGAGTTTGCATGTTCTCCCCGTGTCTGCGTGGGTTTCCTCCGGGCGCTCAGGTTTCCTCCAACAGTCCAAAGACATGCAGGTTAGGTGGATTGGCGATTCTAAATTGGTCCTAGTGTGTGCTTGGTGTGTGGGTGTGTTTTGTGTGTGTCCTGCGGTGGGTTGGCACCCTGCCCAGGATTGGTTCCTGCCTTGTGCCCTGTGTTGGCTGGGATTGGCTCCAGCAGACCCCCGTGACCCTGTGTTCGGATTCAGCAGGTTGGATAATGGATGGATGGGTTCAAAGCTTTTTACGAGCAGATCAGAGCTGAAACTAAAACATACTATTAGTGAGTGAAGGTTATAATAAGTCCTTCAGTCCTGTGCAGACGTCTTTTTTTTTTTAATAAATGAGATGTCCATCACTTCCACCTGCCAGCATTAAGCAGATTTGGTTCAAGGGTTCCATTTAATCTTCAGGTATTACAATATAACACCCAAATACGAATTCATTTTAAATGAAGAAGAATGTAAGACTTGTTACCCTGGATTAAAGCTGGTCTTCTGTTTTCCCAAAATTCTGAATATGTCCTCCAGTGGGGGTCTGATTTACTCATCTAACCAAAATACTGTTTTTTTTTAAATGTCTACCCATTCATTGTCTGTATCTGGACTTCTAGGGTCATTCAGTAAAAAGAAAATTGTATTTTTATCTCAACTACAGCCATCAAAATTTCATCCATTGTCTGATCTTTAAACTGCTGCCCATTTTATCTCATCTCATTACATTCTTAAACATGTATAATCCAATTTAGAATCATGGGGCCCAAGACTTACGTGGCAGCACTGGGCACAAAGCAGCAAAGTTCCCTGGCAATTCACCAGTCCATTGCAGGACTCACTCATGCACACAAACACACTCGCACAGGGACCAGTTTGGAATTGCTGATTAATTAAAAATGTGCCTCTTGGGGATATGTAAACACAGAGAGAATGTGCAGATTCCAGAAGGGCAACAGGTAGGTGCAGGATTCAAACTTGGGACACTGGATAGTGAGACATGACACTACTGATCTACTCCTATTGCAATTGTTGAAGTATTAAAATATTTTTAATTTACTGTTGAATGTCTTATCTTTATTCTGTGCTGATGTCTAAATATAAACTATGTATTCAATATATTTATGAATTTGTAAATTAATTTAATATATGCTTTAATAAAAGTATCACTCATTATGCCAACAGTAAGAAGCTTGGGGTGAAATGGGGTCACTTACTAAGGCTGCCAGGGTATGAATTGCCTATGATGGAGATCGCTCTCATTTTTCTGCATTTTCAAATGGAAAACAGCATTACTTGTTCTAGCCATTTATACACTAAATTATATAGTTATTATTTAATTTTTATGCTGATACAGATGTATGTCAACACTTTGTTTTGTTCAAAAAATAAATATTCTAAAAATGAAAAAATCTCTAGAGGAAAGCTGTCAGTCAAATCATTGATATCTAAATGCTTAAATACAAAATTTTAATCTATCCATTTTTAAAGAAGCCTAGTTCATTTAGGGTCACAAGGGTTCAGAGTCTATCCTTCGTAGCATGGGATGTCAGCCATAATGGTAGGGCACACTCCATCATGAGGCAGGTTTAGAGTTACCAGTTACACTAGTATGCTTGTCTATGGAAATTTGGGAGGAATATCAAAGTAACTGATTATTTAAATATCTAGACTACTGTGTTAGATTTATTACATACATGTAAAGGAAGATGGTCTTTTTAAATATTGTAAAATAGAATTTTCAGTGTCAATATACTGTAAATTTCAGCACCCGGAGTACATGTAACATTCAGTAATTTATTTGAATGTGTGCAGCATGTTTTATTGATACACCTACTGCATTCAGAGATACCTCAAAGTGCATTTACTCCTTTCTATGTTTTGTCACAGGTGTAGAAGTTTTGAGGTAAGATAGTTACGCTCACTAATCCTGGTGCCAGAGAGTGTTAATGTGTTGCATGCTGATTAGCACATGCAAGTAAGAATTTCACTGTACTCTGTGTACATGGCAGAAATTACTCTATAAACCTACTCTTTTGTAGCATTGAAGTTATATGATTTAGTTCAACCTGTACAATTCAAGGTTCATCATTTGGTTAGAATTTAGGACTAATGGGTAATGTGCAGAGGAAAAGAGAAGGTTGTGAGCATATATTGTTAATTTTAAACTGTATTGTCACTATGGAAAATGATCTCCTTTTTAAAATGGAACTCTAGAGCTGAAGATAGATGCCAAATCTAATTTTATAACAACATAACCAGCTTAATCCAATTCAAGGACCTGGGGGTACTACAGCTTATATGATCAGCAGTGGGTATAATGCATGTAACAGGCCTGGATAAGTCACCAATCCATAATGATGCACACCCATACACTCGCCCACTCTCAAACTAGGGCCAATTTGGAATTGCCAGTTAATTTGCATGGCATTTGGGGATGCAGGAGAAAAACAGTTTGCCTACATAGACCTAGAGAAAATGTGCCAACTCGAGCTCTAGATTCTTAAGCAGCAGCAACACAGCATTACTACAGTTTTGCATTTTACAAAATGTGGAAAAGTTAAAGAAATCTACAATGGTATGCCTTTAAAAGTATTTCTGTATGCAGAAGAAGACTTGAAAACCTCAGACAGCCACTAATGAAGAAACTCTTTACAATAACAATGTTATTATAAAGCTCATGGATGCTAGAAATATGAAGGCTGTGCTGGAAAAAGGTAGAAATTTTTTTTTTTTAAAGATGCATTGTCCACATTGTTCATGTCTCAGTTTTATTAGCAGTTCATGGTGACAGGTGAATGGCTCCTCTGTCCTGGTGTACCAGCTGTGATGTGATAGGTCAGCTGTAACACAAGCTAGTACTGTATTGTGTTCTTTATTTTCTTTCCCACAGAGAAAGCCAGTGTGGTTAAACAAAGGCTATGCAGTGAGTCCATCCTTCTGATCAGGAAGGAAGACATCTTGATAAGGCTGTCTGAAGACACAAAGTTGTCTGCTCTGTCACAAGTGCAGGATGATCCAAGGTGGGATCAGCTGGATGTACCTGGTGAGTGTTTAGCTTTTATGACCTCTTTCTTTTACCACATTCCGTTCAGTTCAGTTATTTATTGTTGGGCTGTGAGTTCTGCTGTGATTAGGAATGGCCAATAGCTGTCCTGCATTGCTGTCTTATCTGAATTTCACAGGGTACCCTATGGGTAATTAAGCATATATGACTTTGCTCTACAGCTTTAAAAACAGTAACCAGCAATAACTAGTTGAAAAAGGAAAAAAGGGCTACCTTCCCAGCTATTCTAAGTTTCCAAAAGTACCCAATGAATCAACATCTGTATGTAAAATTATAGATACCTCTGAAAATGTGTTGCTCCAAAAATTTTCTAAATGTATACTCTAAAATGGCATTTTAATCAAAAAAAATTTCTTACTTTGAAAATGCTAAGTCCACCAGCTTCAGGTTTTTTGTTATAAAAATACTTTTATTATCATATAAGTATCCTTCATGATTAAAGGTTCTAACCTGGGAAGGTGGCTTTTGCAAAATACACAAGTCTAACAAACGTAATGCGTATACTGAAATTGTCAAACTACAACCCCAAATCAGAAAAAGTTGGGAAGGTATGCAAAATGCAAAAATAAATAAGTAAATAAATAAAAATGCAGTGATTCTTAAATTTATATTGACTTTTATTTCATTGCAGTCTGGTCATCTTCATTTCATTTGTTAATACACATCTGTTCCTGAATTTCAGGACTGCAGTACATTCCAAAAAGAGTTGGGATGGGGACAAATTAGGGCCAGTAATGAGGTAGCAAAAATTAAATAACCGTGTGATTTGAAACAGGTGATATAAACAGATGATTATAATCACGATTTAGTCCAAAAGCAGTATCCACGAGGAACTGTCTTTGAGTAGCAAAGATGGACAAAGCATTTCCAGCTTGTCAACAAATGTGTGAGAAAATAATTGCAATGTTTAAAAACAATGTTCCTCAAAGAAAGATTGGAAGGCATTTGCATATTTCTCCCTCTACAGTGCATAATATCATTAAGTGATTCAAGGAATCTGGAAGAATTTCAGTGCGTAAAGGGCAAGGACCCAAGCCTAAGCTGAACATCCGTGATCTCCAATCCCTCAGAAGGCACTGCATTAAGAAAAGACACTCGTCAAAAGCTGATATAACCACAAGGGCAAGGGATTACTTTACAAACCACAATAGCACCACAATACAGAGTTACATTCACAAATTCCATATAATCCTTTACTGTGCAAAAAAGAAGCCTTGTGTTTATGATGTCCAAAAGCAACGTTGACTTCTCTGGGTTCAGAGGCATCTAGGATGGACCATCACATAGTGGAAATATGTATTGTGATCAGACAAATCAGTATTACAGATCTCTTTTGGAAGAAATTGATGTTGTGTACTCCAGAGCAAAGATGAAAAGGACAATCCAAACTGTTATCAGCAACAAGCCCAAAAGCCTGGGTCTGTCATGGTATGGCATTGTTTCGGTGCCCTTGGCAAAGGTAATTTATACGTCTGTGATGGCAGCAATAATACAGAACAGTACATTAATATTTTAGAGCATCATAAGTTGCCTTCAAGATGACATCTTTTCCAAGAACATCCATGCATTTTTCAACAAGACAATGCAAAATCACGTTCTGTACACATTACAAAGGCATGAATGTGGAAGAAGAGGGTATGGCTACTGGATTAGCCCATCCTGACCTGTCATCAATAGAGAATGTGGGGAGAATTTTGAAATGAAAAATGTGACAATGATGGCCCCCTACTGTTGCACATGTGTTTGCAGGAAGAAAGGGACAAAATAACACCTGAAACACTGCTTGACATCCTCAGTCCCAAAATGTCTTGAGTGTCGTGTGAAGAAATGGTGACATAACAAAGTGGTGAATGCTTTACTGTCTCAATTTTTTTCTGAAATGGGTTACAGGCCTGGAATGCAGGAATGAGTGTATGGTAACAAATGAAGAGAAGCTGACCTGACAAAACATAAAATATCTTGGGTTTCTACTGTCTGCAATGAAATAAAAGTCAAAGTAAATTTAAGAATAACTGCAGTTTTTTTATTTGCATTTTCCATATTGTCCTAACTTTTTCTAATTTGTGGTTGTGCATATGAAAATATAAAAATATGTGGTATTGTGACTAGTAAACCCATGTACTCAACCTGAATAAAAAAGCAAGGTTGCTTACCTTTGCCAAGTGTTTGTACTTAAGTGAGAGGAAATGGCTGACTAGGAAATATTATTTTGACAATGATTGAAGTTCATATGAAGGAGGAAATCACCATAGCTAACATTCATGCCCAGTGTCTTCAACATGCATTTGGAAAGTCCTTGATGGCCAATGACAACGTTAGATGATGGGTAAAGAACTTTAAACAGAGACATGGCCAATAATTCTCACTTTGGTTGTTCACAAACTGCTTCTGCTGAAAGTAACAAACAGAAATTGTTGAACCCATCAAAAAAATTGGAGTATTGACTTGAATACCATACAGTCACATTAAATTTCATCTCTGCATTTTGTCACACTGAACTATGAACAGATGACATCAGCATTCCATCCATCCATCCATCCATCCATTGACCACCGCTTATCCGAGGTCGGGTCGCGGGGGCAGCAGCCTAAGCAGGGAAGCCCAGACCTTCCTCTCCCCAGCCAGGAGATATAATCCCTCCAGCATGTCCTGGGTCTGCCCCATATCCTTCTCCCAGTGGGACATGCCTGGAACACCCCCGGGGGAGGCATCCAGGGGGCATCCTGACCAGATGCCCGAACCACCTCAACTGACTCCTCTTAATGCCGAGGAGCAGCGACTCTACTCCGAGTCTCTCCTGGATAACTGAACTCCTCACCCTATCTCTAAGGGAAAGTCCAGCCACCCTGTGGAGAAAACTCATTTCGGCCGCTTGTATCCGCGATCTTGCTCTTTCGGTCACTACCCAAAGCTCATGGCCATAGGTGAGGGTAGGAACGTAGATCAACTGGTAAATCGACAGCCTCGCCTTTTGGCTCGGCTCTCTTTTCACCACGACGGACCCGTTGTAGAGCCCGCATTACTGCGGATGCCGCACCAATCTGTCTGTCAACCTCCCGCTCCATTCTTCCCTCACTCGTGAACAAGACCCCGAGATACTTGAACTCCTCCACTTGAGGCAGTAATGTGTTCCCAACCCGGAGAGAGCATTCCACCCTTTTCCGACAGAGAACCATGGCCTCGGATTTAGAGGTGCTGACTCACATCCTTGTCGCTTCACACTCGGATGCTAACCGCTCCAGTGAGAGCTGGAGGTCACTGAAGCCAACAGAACCATGTCATCCGCAAACAGCATTGACGAGATTCTGAGGTCACTGAACCAGACCCCCTCCGTTTCTTGACTGCACCTAGAAATTCTGTCCATAAAACTTATAAACAGATTCGGTGACAAAAGGCAGCCCTGCCAGAGTCCAGCCTCAACAGGAAACGAGTTCAACTTATTACCGGCAATGCAGATCAAGCTCCTGCTCCTCCTGTACAGGGACTGAATGGCTCGTAACAACGAGCCTTGTACCCCTTACTCTTGGAGCACACCCCACAGGATGCTTCGAGGGACGCGGTCGAATGCCTTCTCCAAATCCACAAAACACATGTGGACTGGTTGGGCAAACTCCCATGACCTCTCCAGGATCCTGGCCAGGGTGTAAAGCTGGTCCAGTGTTCCACGGCCGGGACGGAACCCGCTTTGTTCCTCTTGAATCTGAGATTCAACCATCAACTGAACTCTCTTCTCCAGCACCCCTGAATAGACCTTACCGGGGAGGCTGAGGAGTGTGATCCCCCTATAGTTGGAGCACATCCTCCGGTCACCCTTCTTAAAAAGGGGGACCACCACCCCAGTTTGCCAGTCCAGAGGCACTGCCTCCGATGTCCATGCGATGTTGCAGAGACGTGTCAACCAGGACAGCCCCACAACATCCAGAGGCTTGAGGATCCCAGGGTGAACCTGGTCCACCCCAGGGGCCCTGCCACCTCGGAGCTTTTTAACTATCTCGGTGACCTCGGCCCAATGGAGTCCTATAGCTCTGCTTCCTCTAAGGAAGGCGTGCTGGTGGAATTGAGAAGATCCTAGAAGTATTCCTTCCACCGGTCAATAACGTCTGCAGTTGAAGTCCGCAGGGCCCCATCTCCACTGTACACAGTGTTGGTGGAGCACCTCTTTCCCCTCCTGAGGCGCTTGATGGTTATGTCAGAACCTTCTCGGTGCCGACTGAAAGTCATTTTCCATGGCTTCCCCAAACTCCTCCCACGCCAGAGTTTTTGCCTCTGCAGCAGCCAATGGCGCCACACGCTTGGCCCACCGGTACCCCTCATCTGCCTCTGGAGTCCCAGTGGTCAACAAAACCCGAAAGGACTCTTTCTTCAACTTGACGGCCTCTCGAACCTTAGGTGTCCACCAACGGGTTCGTGGATTGCCGCCACAAGAAGCAGCGACAACCTTGCGGCCACAGCTCCGTTCTGCTGCTTTGACAATGGAGGCTCCGAACATGGCCCATACAGACTCAATGTCCTTTGCCTCCCTCGGAATGAGGTTGAAGTTCTGCCAGAGGTGGCAGTTAAAGATCTTTCTGACCGGTTCCTCTGCCAGACGTTCCCAGCAAACCCTCATTATACGTTTGGGTCTGCCTGGTCTGTCCAGCAGCCTCTTCCGCCATCTGATCCAACTTACCACCAGGTGGTGATCAGTTGACAGCTCAGCCCCTCTCTTCACCCAAGTGTCCAAGACATAAGGTCACAGATCCGATGACACAATTACAGAGCCGATCATCGAGCTGCGACCTTGGGCATCCTGGCGCCAAGTGCACTTATGGACACCCTTATGCTCGAACTTGGTGTTCGTTATGAACAACCCATGGCCAGCACAGAAGTCCAACAACTGAACACCACTGGTGTTCAGATCGGGGAGGCTGTTCCTCCCAATCGCACCTCTCCAGGTTTCACTGTCATTGCCGATATGAGCGTTTAAGTATCCCAGCAGCACGATAGAGTTCCCAGGGGCCGCGCCTCGCAGCACTTCTTCCAGGGACTCCAAGAAGGCTGGGTACTCTGAACTGCTGTTTGTCACATAAGCGCAAACAACAGTCAGAGTCCTTCCCACAACTCAAAGGCGCAGGGAAGCAACCCTCTTGTCTAACGGGGAGAACCCTATCGTGCAGGCCATAAGCAAGCCCACCCATGCCCGATGCCTTTCACCCACAGCAACCCCAGAGTGGAACAAAGTCCATCCTCTCAAGAAGAATGGTTCTAGAGCCCAGACCGTGCGTAGAGGTGAGCCCGACTATATCTAGCCGGTACCTCTCAACCTCTCGCACCAGTTTAGACTCCTTCCCCACCAGAGAGGTAACATTCCATGTCCGAAGAGCCAGTTTCGGCAACCGAGGGTCAGAACGCCAGAGTTCCCGTCTTCGGCCACCACCCATATAACATTGCACCCGAGCCCTATGACCTCTCTTGCTGGTGGTGGGCCCACAAGAGAGCGGAACCACATTGCTCCTTCGGGCTGAACCTGGCTGGGCCCTGTGGTCAAAGGTCCAGCCACCAGGCGCTCGCCAGCGAGCCCCTCCCCTGGGCCTGTCTCCAATGTGGGGACCCGGGTACCCTTTCCCGGGCAAGGGAAACGCTTATCCTTGATTTAAATCCATGTGGGGTCTCAGGATCAAGTTAGTCTGGATCTTCACCTCAGACCTGTTTGCCTTGGGAAGCCCTACCAGGAGCACGTAGCTCTCGACAACATTGCTCCAAGGATCACTAGACCACATGAGCCCTTCTGCCACGGCAAGGTCTCCATCCAAGAAGAGACATCAGCTTTCATTCATGCATTTCCAAAAAAAAATATTAATAGTCATGTGCTGACCTTGGAGCTGGCCATTGGGCCGTGTGTCAAATTAGCCATATGTTATTCACAAAGTGCACAGGTCAGTGCAATTGAGGCTCTGTGGGTCTGGTGTTGGTCACCTGTAGGCATACTTTAAATGCTGGTACAGAGTAGCACAAAGCGAGTCTCAGTGCCCAAACACTGGGTCTGTGTAGGGCAGTGTTTCTCAACCATTGACATGTCGCCAGAGAGTTGTAGGTTGCTGTCGCTGGGTTGCCTGGAGTGATCAGCAAACATGTTTTATATACTTCCCTGTTTCTACGTGAGCTTGTTTCACTGTTGTTTCATCAAGGACCAGTTTGCAATATGAACTTAAAAAGGCAAAACTGGGTTGAGGGTAAAGGATGAGAAACACTGGTGTAAGGGAAGGTGGTGTAGGCTGAATGTATTAACCACATGGAGTGACACTGATTAAAGCGAACCTTAAAGGATCCTTTAAGAGTCAGCAAACATAAGACACCCTTCTTAATTTTAATGATAATAATGAAAGATTTATTACTGTGACTGGTTTTGGTAATTTGTTGAACATTATTGCTCTATTGTTTTCCCATGGCCCTCAGACATAAGTATGAAACGCCTCAACTCAACTGTATTTACTGCTATACTATGCCAATTCCTAAATTGAGTAAAAGAATGGGATAGATCTGGTCAGCTGGCACTGTGGGCTGCTGACTTTTTAATATAATTAATCTTCTTTCCACAACCCCTTACCTGATAAGCAGACACCCCACTTGAAGTAGACTATCAGAAGGCCAAATTGTATTGAAACAATATCAAAATTATGGAATACAAAATCAACACACATGTACGATACACCAACACAACAGCAACATGGCACAAAGTAAATTAATAATTCCAAAATATTGTTTTCATTTTAATGAAAAGTCAATCCATAAACTGATTTAAGCACATTTTTTTGGCTAAATAAGAATTGAAAGTTGCTTCCCAGAAGGATAACACTTTCTCTATGTAACACACTTTACTCATGCCCATTGGTCAGTCCTCCCCGTCATTTCCTCCCTTAAAGATTTGGTTCCCACCTCCACTTCGGCATGTAAATACAGTCCCACTATGACACATACAAAAACAAGAGACAACACTACCAAAGACGAGTTAAATGGCACTGCCACAATGCAATTCAGTATTGTCAGGCATACCTCGATAATTTCAGTGGTCTCCAGTTCTGCTGCAGTTGTTTGCCTCTATCTTTGTTCTTGATCAGAAGGTAAATAATTGTACTCATCATTCATTCGGGTTCATTAGTGTTGTTGCCAAATTAGGACTGGTCAATCAGTAAGTTAGCACATTCTTTAATGTTGGGCACCTTTTATGAAAATTGGAATGCAAATTATGCCTAAAAAAGTTGAACTTCGTGAATGATGCCTTAAACGTGCTTGCAGTAAGATCAGTGAGTTGCTTTCCCCTATGCTGTAAAGACTGTTCATCTTGTGTGCAGCTAATAACCGGTCTGCCCTACTATCAGCAACATTTTAGGAAACTGCAAATCATAATTTACAAAATGCAAGTCACTTGGTGGTTAAAATACTGTTGTGAATGCCCCCTAACCACAATTTCAAGAGATGTTTAAAATCCTTTTGACTCTGAATGATTGCAATCTAAACTTTTGCCAACAAAATGTCAAATTCTCCCCAAATGCTGGAGTTAAACTACTGTCCCTGTAAAACAATTTGTCTGAATAGCTATCTAATGCAGTCTTTCAAAATGTGTGCACTGGTAGGGCAACCTGCCTTTTCTTGGATGAAGGCTGATATGCAGATCTGTGTACCATTTTTTTCATCTCTGCAGGCCAAGTTGGGCAGATAATCTATGAGGAAATTACTCCAGACGAGGGAACCAATGCATTACATGTGCTCATCCCGGCAGCATACAAATCTGGGATCACAGTCTTTGCAGTGAAGGACACTGATACAGCACAAGAGCTCCTTGATGTTCCTGAGCTACCTTTACAATAGATGAGACTGTTTGGACCAGAGATGGAAGGCATGTTGTGTTCAGCTAGTATCTTCTTTTCAGTGATAGCAGGGTTTTTTGCAGGTTTAGTTCCCCTAGGATTACAGAGTAACTGATAGCTGAGAGTGAGTACAAAAAAATATAATTCTTCAGTAGCTGAACTTGCTCATTGTTCTAACCTTTGCACCTGCCTTAGCTCAGAAAGATTTTACTTACAAAATATTTTGGTTTTTTTTCTCCTGTTAAATTTACTTCTGTAAATGAAAGAAAACGGATTAAGTATAGTGAAATCCTTAAAAAGTCCTGACTCTGAACCACTGTGCTAATGGATGTAAAATGTTTTCCTTTATGCAACAAAAGTTACAGTTAAGATGCACTACAAATATATATTTTAAGTTATACTTTATGTGCCGAGTTGTCTCTCACTAATTCTGTCCCTGCTGAGTTAGTCTTGGACGTCTGGAAAAGTGGAGTCTCTATTCTCAAGGAATACTTGCCTCACCGTTAGCCACAACTTTGTAATTATTTTTAGTCGCATTGTTCCCTGCTTGCTGTCCCATGTCATCTATTATGACTCCTGCATCATCTGAGCCGCTCTCAGTGTAAAGTACTGGCCAGCCAGCATGCCTTTTTTCTTTTTAAAGGGTTAGCTCAATTTTCTGTTTTTGTGTTTCATCATTTGATTTTCCATACATCTACCCTCTAGTTCCAGATCTTCTGTTGCACTCCAGTCTCAAGACAAAGCAGCCCTAGCACATTTGCTTTCTTTTCCCCTTCTTATACTATAAGTGCTTTTATTTTCTGCTTCTGAAAAGGGAATATTTGGTGTATTTCTCCTTGCCAAAATTTACCTTCGTCCTACCAGTGAAAAGCCTTATGCTGCCACCACACTAATGGTGTTAACAGGATGTGTCTTGCACCTATCATTTTGCAAGACCAGAAGAATCCCATTTTCATCACCATCTACTGTATATGCAGTGTGCCTTGTTTGTTTGCAAAGACTGTTTTGTGCATCACTTGAGTTTTTCACGGTAATGGGATCCTTCTTGTCACCAGCCACACAGATGATATTTTTTAAGTGATTGTTGAACTGTCACATTTTTCCCTTATCTGCTTTTAGAGACCATCATCATTCTTTTAAATCATTATCAGTGATTATAGTTGCCTCACTCAGTAGTTTCCTTAACTGATAGTCACTGTTTTTGGAGGAATGTCTTAGTCTTCACTCCGGTCCCATCAGAGCTCTGCTGCTTCTAGTCACAGCAGGTCACCTGTCTAGCCAATCGGAAGATTTGTTAAGATTATGGAAATCTTGAAATATAACAGACACAATGAGAATATAGTGCATAAGTACTTTTTAAAGTTCACCAGCAGATGGCACTCTGAGACAGACTAAATGTCAGTCAGTCAGTCATTATCCAACCCGCTATATCCTAACACAGGGTCACGGGGGTCTGCTGGAGCCAATCCCAGACTAAATGTTAGTAACATTTTTTTATTTCTAAATGTAGTATTTTTTTTTTATAATTTTTTACTAAATCCAAAATGCTAGATTCAGCGGTAATGCATCTTTCATGGCAGGAAAATTCAAAAGAAATTCTGTTTTAAAGTGTGGAATGATTGGCTGATTCAAAGTGCTATATTTTATTTTGCAATTCTGTTTTTACTGTGAACCTCAGCAAGTGGTCATCATACAAGGGCCTTACAGTCATATCAAATAGTGTCTTACTAGGTGGTCTCAGGACTTTGATCACTACTGTATGAGGCCAGGAGACATTCCTAAGTGGGAGAGGTGTCTTTCTGCCCTGTTGTTGTCCCATGCCCCATAACTTGTCTTGTTCTCTCCATTTTATCCCACTTTCTTTACTGCTGACACTCTGATGTTTCTGTCAGTGACTGATGGTTGCCTTCGGAAGTGTCTTCTGATGATGCACATTGTGAAAGGCACTATGCAAACTGCTGATTTTACTGGGAAGGAGATTGTGGGAAACAGCAAGCAGCAGTTACTGTATGCTATTCATGTGTATGTGCCTCACCCTGCATGTTTTCTGATGCAAGAGTTGCCTGTTTTACCAGAAAGCTCCTCTTACAGCAGATAAATAAACCTGCCTGTCTTTGCTGTTATCCTCTGCTTCACTGTGGCATGCCTCTAAGTTCATGCCCTGTTGTTGAGCATTCATAGCCGATACCTGCACCCCTGCAAGCCACTGAATTTATACGCCAAGTAAAAATTGGCCAAGCTCTAGTATGCAAGTGCACCTCACCTTTTAGCCAAATAATGAAGATTGTCTTTTCTTGGTGTCTTGCATGCACAGCCCTTTTCAGATCCCACCGCAGCATCCTGATGGTTTGAGAACCCCACAATTCTTTCTTTTTTGCCATCAGTTGGTAAATAACTGGCATATTTAGAGTCATTGGTCAACTTTCAGTTGAGCTTCCGTTTTTTGACAGGTGATGTCCCAATATCTTCAAGCAGCCTCTGGTACAATGAAAAATTCTTAGTAGATTCTATGATGGTGTGCTACCCAAGCCCTGATGTAGCCACACAGTCTCAAGTTATAACATTTCTGTCATTGTGCTTTAAACTTGGTATCGGGTTCTTCTGGTCAGATACTGCGTTCTGGTACTGTGGCCAAATAACTCTAGGTGTCCTGGAGCCTTGTGGATAAAACCTTGCTTAGAATTCATACTAGGATTTTGCTTATGCAAGAAAGGTGAACCGGCATACCATAAAAAAGAAAAAAATAATTGGGAAGTACACCAGGTCCCATGTCACATTCCTATGTAAGCATGTTTAGCTACTCCCCATCACCTCCCGCCAGTAACCATTAAAAAGAATGCACATTTTTGAATATTCATGACCATCCTGAGTGAGAGGAAATGAAACTTCAGTGAATGCGAACTTGAGACATTACTGGCATTTGGTGGAGATTAATGAGTGGCCAGGGCGGCCTGCTTTCCCCATATTGATGCACTATGTTACTAAAAGAAGTCTCAAATAAAGGGTATTTTTTTTCCTCAATTGTTAAAGCCACAGTTAATGCATGGGTTTCCTCCCACTGTTTGCTCAGTGATAGGCTGGTGCATTGTCCAGGGTTTGTTCCTGTCTTTGCCCATTGCTTGCTGGAATATGTGCCAAATGATTAACATATACCTGCCCAAAGCTACACTCCCACATCACCAATCCTTTAAATAGATAGAGAAATATACTGTGCAGATTAGTTCATTGTTTCAGGTTTAGCTTGAGAGATGATATTCCAACTCGAGTATGTTGTATTCAGTGTTTTCCTGTTTTATATGCCTAAAAGGGGCTCTTGTTGTCAAACAGATCCTTACTAGTCAGTCCGAGCAATTGCAGGGGCTTTGCACTTGTGCCTGTGGCCTTTGTCTGCCTGTACAAAAAGCAGTGTGTCAGTCTAAGCAAATATCCATCATACATCACACATATTTCAAGAAATATGTCTCTTATTGAAGCAAAACAAAAAATAATGGAAATGCTGCAACTTTCAAATCAGTCACTTAAGTTGTACCTGAACGTTATAGTGTGTGTACATTTTCCGACTTCTCATTTTGCCACAGTTTAAAATTTGTAGAGAAACAAACTTGAAAACACATTTTCCGCCATTTAAATGTTGTTAATGATACTTTTTGTCCTTTTCTGTGATGATGACTGACTCATAAGCTGATTTAGACATTCTAGAGCTATGCACTTGGAGTTATGTGCAGAATTGAAGCCAGAATTACAGAGACCACCATGCAGAAATCGCACAGTCCCTGTTCAGTTACAGGTTTAGCACAACTCGATCTGAAATGGATGGATAGATGGACATCAGAATGTGACTGACACCTTATTGAAATAAGCAACAAAACAAGATCCTCCGTTCACTTCATTGTCCTGCTGCCTGGACTCGCTAAAATGCCAACACCAAAAAAGTTTGCATAGGACTTTCAGATGGTCCAAAGTTTCTGTAACTTTAAGCCAATTTCCATGCCAAGTTGGTGTTTTATAAAACCCAACTTTAGTGAAGGAAATGGTTTACCAAGTTTTATACTGGAGGCCCCTGGTGTTTTTTTAGGTGTTCATGGGCAAACTTTAGTCTTGACCTGACCTCTCATGTAGATCTTGTGCAGAATCTTCCCAATGGTAGACCCATGCAATTTGACATCAACGGTGGCAGGAGCTACCTGTACATTCTTAAGGACTTCTTCTATTCTTGGGCTGAACTTGCTGGGGTGGTCTGGCCTGGACAAGCTGGCAGTTGTTTGAAATCTTCTCCACTTGTAGATGATCTTCCAGACAGTGGAATGGTTGATTTCCAGTTGTTTGGATATCTTTTTGAACTTCAAGATATTTCTCACCCTCTTTCTGTAAGCCTCGGACAGCTCTGTCAATCAGGGCATAGCGATAACATACTCTCCAACAACAAAGAGCAAACCAAACTAAATGTCTGAAGTTTAAATAAGTCAAGAGCATCTCTAATGATGTGCACCTGATTTGAATTTCAGGTATTTGAGGTACTGATAATTGTAGGGGTGGACTTTTCTTTTTCCATAAGTGAAATGTGCATTTGTATGTATTTAAATTATACAATGGACTACAAAATGTAAATGTGGCATGATGTTTATTATATTACATCACCATTATCTATAGATGCTGGTTAAATGAAGACCAGATCTTGATATGATGCTACATGTTAGATAAAAAATTCATGGAGTGTATGTTCTTTTTCCTTGACTGTTTCCAAGTTGACTTGTCTTGAGAGGCTGGCTGTAGTTTTACAAGTGTGAGTTGACAGGCAGCCCTTTGTCTGTTCACCATTTCTCATATATGTAAGTGTGCTAAGTCTGCCTGGCTGAAGAGAGGTAGACATCAGGAGGGAACAAAAACACACTGGCTCCATGGGTTACGTGTAGAGAGCTGTGACCTGCCATTTATTGGTAGTGTGAGGTTGTAATGTGTCATGGAGTTTTGATAGCGGCATTGATGAGAGCTGCAGTAGTAAGAGGGAGACACTGATGCACCTGCTTTTGACAATTTTAGTAGACCACCAATCCGTTAAACTGGACAGTCTAAAGGGATAAAGCAGAATGGCTTGACACGTTCAACACAAAAATACTGAATAAGAAAGAAAAAGGGAAAAAAATGCCAGATTTTGTTCATAGCCCTAGTGAAATACCACATGGCATTTGTTTGCTACTGGAGACAGCGAATTTGATTTCACAAGTTTCGATTCACATATAAAGTTTGCTTCTGTACAGTAAGGTTCCCTTTTAAGAATTGTGGAAATAATCATTTTAATGAGATTCTGTGGGGTGCTAAAGTAATCAAAATAAAACAAGGCGTTTTAATATTATGAGTGACGGTTGTAATCAAATCAGGTTATTTCTGTTACTAGCAGCATTAAGGTGAGTTATCAAATTTGCAGCATTCATCCACCACCAACTCCACCCAGTAAATATCACCATCTTACATGCTTAATTTTTATAAAGACCACTAGGTGGCAATGTTACACTTTAGAATTAACAATCACATGGACATGAATGGCAGTAACCCAAGAGACAATGACAAGTAACGATTTCTCACCGTTAAATGAAAGCAGGGCTAAGCCGGGACCCTGTTTGGAGCAAACGGTGGATTTCAGATGCTCACTTGGCCACATGTTCTAACAATTTTTTGAAATGTTCTTTTCCCAGCTTGTCCTTATTTTGCTTTCTAGTATTCTTCAATAGTTAATTAAGTGTGTACTCTACCTATTGTGAGTTTTCAAGTTCCTACCCATTACTAATAATGAGCTGAGCTTCCAAAGCACCAAAATGCTTGCTGGTTTTCAGCCTAAATGAGCCTGTAAATTGGAATTTCTAACTTGCAAATAAGACATCTTGACGGCTACATTTCCATACATGATGCCAGTAAATGCAAATCAGTGCTAATCAAAAATTAGGTGGTTGCATGCTAAAAAAATGGACTTAACAGCTAGCAAGCAGATAGTATGATGGGCCCTGTCGATTTATATTCACAAATCTCTGGCATTAACCGCACTAGTTCATGTTTAGACTCATCTGAACAATGCCTTGTAGCTCAGGTTTAGTGTGGTCCATCATAGTGCCACAGTTTTACTGTAATCTCAAACAATCCATCAAAAAGTCCATGCTTTCATCTTTACACTGGCTGAACTGCAATGAGCAGATTCCTGAAATGCTTAAAAATCCCCATTCTATGAAATTAAAACTGGGCAATGGGACAACAACAGTGATCTGTCTAGCACATTTTGCATACAAAGGATGTGGCTCAAAGTGCTTCACATTATGTCCAAGAGGTAGAATAACATGCCAAAGAAGAAACGTAGAACATCCTGAAACTACTCGTGAAGTAATCGAGCTGTCAGAGTTTGGAGTTGTCGCTGCAGATTCGCCACTCGTCAGTCATCTCACATTATATATTTCAGGTTCAGAAATCTTCAATACACAAAACTCAGTCTCCAAGAAGGCTTTCAGGATCATCAGGTAGCTTCATGATGGTAACACAGTAGCCGTGCTGCTGGAGGGTGAGAGCCTAAAGCGATTTTACAGCTTGAAGAGTTCATCAGCCTAACACAACACACTCTTCTCTGTCAAGCCTCTTACAATTCACAGGGAGCCAGCAGCCTCTCCAAACAGCACTGGGGCAGAGCAGGTCTGATCCTCTCACACACACACACACCTCCACAGCCAATGCTCAGGAAGTTCTTGTAATCTATCATAACAGAATCACTCCACACATGAAATTCTGTCCAAAATGACTGATGAGGAAATCTGGCTGACACCGTGGCACCTGAATGGATTTCCATCCCTTTCAGCATCCAAGTGACAAAAGCCACATCCTCAGATTTGAAACTGCAATAACAACAACATTTATTTATATAGTACATTTTCATGCAAATAATGTAGCTCAAAGTGCTTTACATGATGAAGAAAGAGAAAAAAGACAAATTAAGAATTAAAATACGAGAACACTAATTAAAATAGACTAAAAGTAAGGTCCGATTCCCAGGGAGGACAAAAAAAAAAAAACAAAACTCCAGATGACTGGAGAAAAAATTAAATCTGCAGGGGTTCTAGGCCATGAGACCACCCAGCCCCCTCTGGGCATTCTACCTAACATACTATAAATGATCTCAATCAGTCCTCATAGTATTCAGGGTTCTCATGGAAGGACTTGATGATGATGATGGTCATGTGGACTTCTGGGGCCTCATGCATAACGCAGTGCATAGAACTCACACTATAACATGACGTAAGCACAAAAGCCGAAATGTGCTTATGCACAGAAAAATCCAGATGCATAAATCTGTGTGTTTGCCCACTTACACTTTCTTCTGCTTCCGATCAGTGTGAAAAGTAACGCACGTGCATGCACCTTCTGTCCCACCCCGTCTCCTCCCAGAATTACGCCTCTTTGAATATGCAAATCAAAAAAAATAGCCCTTAAGCTCAGTGTTCTGTGAAAAGGCAATGGCAAAAGCAAGAGGGAAAATATAAGAATTTCAGCGAATACCAAGTGGAGGCAAAGTAAAACGTACTATTTGTTGGTTTAAACAGTGGTATAATCAACAAAAAGAAGTTGATCGAGTGACATAGCGTGTTGGAGAAACTTGAAAGCTCAACTTCACAAAGTCGCACAGTGCCCGACATAAAAAAGAAGTTGTCACATATCAAAGTCGCCGTGAAAAGGCGAGTTGTAGCCCACCATCTGAGTGTCATATGACATCTTATTAGAGTACAGAGAAAAAAAAAGCATACAGTAGGAAAAAAGCACGGAATGTTAACTTCAATCTCGAAATTTCCACTTTAATCACATAATTTATTTTGTCATTAAAGTAGAACATCGTAAACTTCATCTTAAAATCGTTTAATTTACTAGTTTCTCAAATCCCATCGTAACTAAAGTAGCACGTTAAATGCTTTGTTTTGTATTTGATCTTTTGCTCTATGTGTGTGAATCACTACGTGCTTCCGCTTTCTCTTTCTGCGACTGGACACAGAATCCATTACATTCGTGATATTACAGCTCTCTGAATAATTAAAATACTGAGATGTACAGTGGCTTGCAAAAGTATTCGGCCCCCATGAACTTTTCCACATTTTGTCACATTACAGCCACAAACATGAATCAGTTTCATTGGAATTCCACGTGAAAGACCAATACAAAGTGGTGTACACGTGAGAAGTGGAACGAAAATCATACATGATTCCAAACATTTTTTTACAAATAAATAACTGAAAAGTGGGGTGTGCGTAATTATTCAGCCCCCTGAGTCAATACTTTGTAGAACCACCTTTTGCAGAAATTACAGCTGCCAGTCTTTTAGGGTATGTCTCTACCAGCTTTGCACAGCTAGAGACTGAAATCCTTGCCCATTCTTCTTTGCAAAACAGCTCCAGCTCAGTCAGATTAGATGGACAGCGTTCGTAAACAGCAGTTTTCAGATCTTGCCACAGATTCTCGATTGGATTTAGATCTGGACTTTGACTGGGCCATTCTAACACATGGATATGTTTTGTTATAAACCATTCCATTGTTGCCCTGGCTTTATGTTTAGGGTCGTTGTCCTGCTAGAAGGTGAACCTCCGCCCCAGTCTCAAGTCTTTTGCAGACTCCAAGAGGTTTTCTTCCAAGATTGCCCTGTATTTGGCTCCATCCATCTTCCCATCAACTCTGACCAGCTTACCTGTCCCTGCTGAAGAGAAGCACCCCCAGAGCATGATGCTGCCACCACCATATTTGACAGCGGGGATGGTGTGATCAGAGTGATGTGCAGTGTTAGTTTTCTGCCACACATAGCGTTTTGCATTTTGGCCAAAAAGTTCCATTTTGGTCTCATCTGACCAGAGCACCTTCTTCCACATGTTTGCTGTGTCCCCCACATGGCTTGTGGCAAACTGCAAAAGGGACTTCTTATGGTTTTCTGTTAACAATGGCTTTCTTCTTGCCACTCTTCCATAAAGGCCAACTTTGTGCAGTGCACGACTAATAGTTGTCCTATGGACAGATTCCCCCACCTGAGCTGTAGATCTCTGCAGCTCGTCCAGAGTCACCATGGGCCTCTTGGCTGCATTTCTGATCAGCGCTCTCCTTGTTCGGCCTGTGAGTTTAGGTGGACGGCCTTGTCTTGGTAGGTTTACAGTTGTGCCATACTCCTTCCATTTCTGAATGATCGCTTGAGCAGTGCTCCGTGGGATGTTCAAGGCTTTGGAAATCTTTTTGTAGCCTAAGCCTGCTTTAAATTTCTCAATAACTTTATCCCTGACCTGTGTGGTGTGTTCTTTGGACTTCATGGTGTTGTTGCTCCCAATATTCTCTTAGACAACCTCTGAGGCCGTCACAGAGCAGCTGTATTTGTACTGACATTAGATTACACACAGGTGCACTCTATTTAGTCATTAGCACTCATCAGGCAATGTCTATGGGCAACTGACTGCACTCAGACCAAAGGGGGCTGAATAATTACGCACACCCCACTTTGCAGTTATTTATTTGTAAAAAATGTTTGGAATCATGTATGATTTTCGTTCCACTTCTCAAGTGTACACCACTTTGTATTGGTCTTTCACGTGGAATTCCAATGAAATTGATTCACGTTTGTGGCTGTAATGTAACAAAATGTGGAAAAGTTCAAGGGGGCCGAATACTTTTGCAAGCCACTGTATATGTGATATCTTTTTCATGATGATAGGAGTTAAAGCATGTCATTAAACAGGGGAACACTGTGCGTGATTGTGTGCGACCTTCGATGAAATTATTGTAGCAGTACTGTCTCTTTCAAACGTACTAATCTCCAATTCCTGTCCTTACTTTTCTTTCTCCAAATACCCAATCGCCACACAATCAGCTCTGTAATAGACGTTAAGCCATCTGTAAACTTACAATGACGATTCTTCAAAACTTTTAAGGAACATTGAAATATCTTTGTAGTACATGTTTGATTATTCTATCCATCTATCCTTCCAGTGTCGCATCAGCCCCAGAAAGAATACAGCACAAGGTAGGATCAATCTGTGAACTAGGTAGCGCTGCGGAACCATGTCCTCACATGTTTAATTATTAACAATACAGATTATTTAAATGAAGTTAAAGTTTTATATATATAATATAATCAACATATTTTGCTGCATTTCATCTTAAAAATGATATCGTCAACATATGTAAATACGGGCTTTATAAAGTGGCGTAGGTTGTGCAATATTATAACTGTAGTGCAAGTTTCCAGTGAGGTAATTGTACTTATAAGTACAAGCAGTTCTACAAGGAGCAATTGATGGACTGATTGATTGTTTAAAGTTCTTGGGATGAAACTGTTTCTGAACTGCGAGGTCCGTACAGGAAAGTTTCTGAAGCGTTTTGCCATGGCTGTAGCATCATGTGCTTGATGCTGCAAACCAATAATTCTCTTTCCGATCAGCTGCTGCTGTGATTCACACTCAGATACAGTGATATAAATACTCCGAGTGGTGCAGCGAGAGTAATATGGAAAAAGATGATCCACTGTGGCAACTCCTAACGGGAGCAGCTGAAAGAAGAAGAAAAAGGTGCAGTGAGAGTAACAACGCTAAAGCAGTTAGGGTATTTGGAATACTATGGCTATTCCCTGGACCATTATATTGTTACAAGTTAATTACAATCAGATGCATTACACTAATAAACAATATGCGGTTAGTTTCAGTGTATTTATAAAGCCGCGTCAGGAAAATAAAGAGTAACCACACAGGAACAGTAGCACTGCTTTGACGCTAGGTGCCGCCAGTCTGCAAAACCGAGCGGAGAACTTGCATACGACAAGGTATGAGTTACCGTGGAAATGTGCATGGCTTTACGCCAAGTGTAGGTTTTATACATCGCGATTTGAACGTGGAAACGTTCTTACGCAACATTTCTGTGCGTACGCACCATTTATGCATGAGGCCCCTGGCCTTTAATCCATCAATGTAGGGACATCATGGTGCTTTGATTAGGTGGTGGTGGCGCAGATCGCCACCACAGAAAACCGGAAAAAGAACAGAAGAGAGAGTAGGGGTCAGTACGGATTTTGGAGCCACCATGAATAGTATGGATAATTAATTGAATATACAGAGCATCAGAATTAAATTAAAATGAAGTTGTGAGAAAGCCATGTTAAAGTAATGTGTTTTTGGCAGTTTTTTAAAGTGCTCCACCGTATCAGCCTGGCAAATTCCTAATGGCAAGCTATTCCAGATTTTAGGTGCATAACATCAGTAGGCCACCTCACCACTTCTTTTAAGTTTAGCTCTTGGAATTCTAAGCAGACACTCATTTGAAGATCTAAGGTTACGATTTGGAATATAAGATGGCAGACACTCCGATATATAAAATGGAGCAAGATTATTTAAGGCTTTGTAAACCATAAGCAGTATTTTAAACACACACAGCAAATCAAATATCAACTGCAGCATATCAAATTTCTGCTGAACATCTCTGAAGAGTCCAGACTCCAAAACCAAAAGATCATCAAAGACTACAGTGATCGCAAAAAATGACATCAACCTCTTACTGCTCGTCACAGCAAATGTCACGCCAAAGGACTCAGCTCTATTTTAACCCGCTGCAGATAGGTAGGCAGTGACTAAGGCCTGCAGTAATTCTTTTGAAAGCTCACATTTTCCATTTGGTAGGATGTTCAGAGCCCCTTTTCAATACTCCCACTTTGTGAACCCTTTTGGAGGACACACAATGCAATTCGGTCTTCATACAGCACAACCAGAATGCTGATTTCTGTTCAAAATGCAAACATCTGCTCCTTCTTTCCACCCATTGATGACCAAAGAGGGATGATGATCGGCTCACAGACTGATCTGCAGTGACACAACCCACAGTGAACCGTGCCTTTCGGCTCCAATTAGCCGGCAGGTTCAGACTGTAGTTAACATATTCAGAGTCCGTCGTTCTGCTGTGACCGGAGAACGGCTCCAGACATTTCCATGAATCAGATTATTCTAATTGAAAACTGTCCTTGGGCTGTCTAAATAAAAGGGCACATTTTTCAATCTCTTTTATTTTATTAGGAGCAAACACCCCGAAGCATACTTCCTCCCTGTAAAACAATTAAACCATGTAAAAAATAAATAAATGGTATCAGGCCAGCCAGCCCTGGGAGTAGATATTGGACAACTCAGATCAGCAATGATTACCGTTGCAGGGGTTTCAGTTTGCTTTCATTTTGGTAACCTCACTGCAGCGGAGATGACAATTCTGTAACCATTTGTGACCCATCGCTTCTTCTATCTTACCTGCATAATCGGATTCAGGGTGAGCATTCAGTGCAGGGATGCACACACTCTCACAAAGCGGGGAGGCTTGCAGGCGCCAGTTAATGTGCGGCTTCAGACAAAAACATGGGCAGAAACATACAAAGTCACTCAGAGGGCACCACGAATGTAAGACTTCAGTTTCTGTGTAAAGCACAAAGGCCTGATGTTATTCTCTTCTTCTGAGACAGCAAACCTATTGTGACGCTGTTACAGCATTGTAATCCTACAGTTATGTACACTTTGGGTGAATTCTTTAAAACTCAGTTTATAATCCCTCCTCAGATGTTATACTATCCATCCATCCATTATCCAACCCGCTATATCCTAACTACAGGGTCACGGAGGTCTGCTGGAGCCAATCCCTGCCAACACAGGGCGTAAGGCAGGAAACAAACCCCGGGCAGGGCACCAGCCCACTGCAGGGAGATGTTATACTAATAAACTATAAATTTGGCATATTGTTTAAGACATTGACTTTGTGCAGGAAAAAAGTCATTTTTTCCAAACAGTGTTCTCAGGCAAAAGTATTTCACATTTTATTGACTGTATCACAATTCAAATGGGTCATAAGTTTACATACACTTTGTTAATATTTGGTACCACCACCTTTAAATTGTTTAAGTTAAGCCAAACAGTTTGGGTAGCCTTCCACAAGCTTCTTACAATAAGTTGTTGGAATTCTGGCCTATTCCTTCAGACAGTACTGGTGTAACTGGGACAGGTTCATAGACCTCCTTGCTCACACACAATTTTTAAGTTCTGCCCAGATATTTTCAATCAGGTTGAGGTCAGGGTTTTGTGATGGCCACTCCAATACCTTTAACTTGTTGTCCTAAAGCCATTTTGCCACAACTTTAGAGGTATGCTTGGAATCATTGTCTATTTGGAAGACCCATTTGCGATTGAGCTGCATCTTCCTTGCTGAGCTCTGGAAATATGGCTCCAGTAAGTCTGCATCATTTTCCTTCCTAATGATTCTATCTTTTTTGTGAAGTACCAGTCCCTAGTGCAACAAAGTACCCCCACAACATGATGGTCCCACCTCAAAGCTTGACAGTTGGGATGGGCTTCTTTGGCTTGCAAGTCTAACCGTTTTTCCTCCAAACATAACAATAGTAATTATGGCCAAACAGTTCGATTTGGATTCATCAGACTAGAAGACTTTTCTCCAGAATGTAAGATTTTTGTCCCCATGTGCCATTGCAAAGTGCAATCTGGCTTTTTTATGGCAGTTTTGGAGCAGTGGCTTCTTCCTCGTTGAGCAGACTTTCAGGTTATGTTGAAACAGCACTCATTTAGCTGTGCATATAGATACTTGTCTGCCTCTTTCCTCCAGCATCTTCACAAGGTCCTGGAATTGATTTGCACTTGTCATATCAAAGTACATTCTTCTCTAGGTGACAGGATGCAGCTCCATCCTGAGTGGTATGCCAGCTGTGTGTTCCCAAGGTGTTCATACTTGCATATTATTGTTTGTACAGATGAATGTAGAACCTTCGGGCATTTGTAAATTGTTCCCAGGGATGAACCAGATTTGTGGAGGTCCACACTTTTTTTGTGAGGTCTTGGTTGATTTCTTTTGATTTTTCCATTATGTCAAGCAAAGAGGCAGTGATGTTTATGGTAGGCCTTAACATACATCCACTTATTGACTTCAATTAGGCCAGCCTGGCTATCAAAAGCAAATTGTCTAATTGCCTAACGGTTTGACATCAGTTTCTGGAATTTTCCAAGCTGTCTAAAGGCACAGTTAACTTGTGGTTGTGACCATAAAGTTCAAATTTGGTCTCATCATTCCAATGGACTTTGTTTTAGATGTTTTGAGGCTTGTCTAGATGCTGTTTGGCATATTGTAAGCGGGCTGTTTTGTGGCATTGGTGCAGTAAAGGCTTTTTTTTTTTCTTCTTATAACTCAACCATGCAGCCCATTTTTATTCAGGTACCTCCTTATTGTGCATCTTGAAACAGCAACACCCATTGTTTGCAGAGAAGCCAGTATCTCAGGTTTTTCTTGGCAGCTCAACAAATGATCCTTGTAGTTGTGCCCGAAATGTCGGTTGGTCCACCTGGCCATGGCCTGTTAATAACAGAAACCCTAACTGAACCCCACTGACAGGCATTTTCAGATCTCTGAATATCCTTTTCCTGATTTATACAAATCAACAAATTTCTCGTAGGCTCTTTGACGTTCTTTTGCTTTCCCCATGGCTTGGTATCCGGCAAAGTCAGTGCAGCTCTGCAGGAATTTAAATTGACTATTTATACACAGACACAGATTACAATGAAAGATGTTACATGTGTGGGGACTCTCCCTTAAGTACCCTTCACTTGAACCTGTTTGTGTCGACTTGTGTGTCTATTATTATCAGCCCCAACATTCAAGGATATGTACACTTTCGATCAGGCTCATTTGGGTGACTTCAGTTATCATTATTGTTTAAAATGGTCACACAATTATGTTATTATAAACTGCTTTGCCTGAGCACACTACCTAATTAAAATGAATTTTAATTAATTATATGTTCCAAACAATGACTAATACTTCACAGATTCTGACAGGGTATGTACTGTAGGCTTAGGAGCACGACTGTACATAAACATATTTTTGTTTCAGTTTATAACTCACATGAAAACCGTAAGTCAGAAGAAGACAAGAAGAAGTTTCATGGCAAGGTTGTTCCACTCACTAATCACTGAGCCAGAGAGTGGCGACATGTTGGATAGGACATGCAAGTAAGAATTCCCCTGTACTCTGTACCCCATCAACTTGTGAATCTATAAAGCTGTATTGGTAGACAGTGGTGTGAACTGCACTCGGGTGTTTTTAGGTATGTTTGGAGGTAAGGTAGTTAGACTCAGTTATGGCCTTGCGCAGTAGAGAGGAGTTGCAGGTTGGTTAGCAAATTTAAGTAGGAATTTCACTGTACTCTATACAGTACATGTCACAATAGCAAACCTACAAGCCTATTAACATATGTAAATCAGGCTACTGGAGTCTACCCAGCAGTACCATGTGAAACAGGGCTTGTTCAAGCTAACCAGCATATTTTAGGGATTTGAGAAGATGGCTGCCATGCTTCCTACACTGAATGATTACCAACTTACTTTGATTGCAGTTTCCTGAAACATATAAAGTTAGTACTCATTTAACTTAAATATTACTCCATTAAATGAAGTTATTTCCGATCACTAATTACATTTGATTTAGTCCTGCCCTTGCCAACGCACTCACAGATTAAAACAAAGACAGTGCGACATCTAGATTGTAATTCTGTTTCAAAATTTATAGATACTTTGAGTAAGTCGAGTGTAATTGTGGAAAACCATTTAGATCAGTTAACATCAAATGTAAACGTGGAAAACAATTTAGATCAGCTAACATCACATTATAATGTGACCTTGAGAGATGTTCTGGACACAGTGGCTCCCCTTAAAACAAAAGTGATCAAAGCACATAAACGCTCCCTGGTTTAATGAAAACACTCGAGCTCTTAAATTAGAGTGTCGAAAACTGCAGTGCAGATGGAGAACAACAAAGCTACATGTCTTTCAAATTGCATGGTCAGAGTGTTAAAAAATATAAAAAAGCTCTCTTTAAAGCTTGCTCAGAATACTATTCTACAATAATAGATAACATTAATAAAAATCCTCAGGTACTGTTTAAAACAGTGGCTAAATTAACAAATGGAAATTCAGACCTACAGTGCAAAATACCAACAGATATTAGTAGTACAGACTTTATGAACTTCTTCAAAAAGAAAATTAAAAATATAAGATCCCAGATCTCAGCATCACAGTACAAACTGTATACTATTTTAGCAGACCCTGCCTCACATTGCATTCAGCACTTTAGTAATTTTAATTCAGTAACTGAGCAGGAAGTATTAACTTTAATTTCTAAAATGAAACCCACTACTTGTTCCCTAGATCCAGTGCCAACAAAACTAGTAAAAAGTTCAATGGATGTTCTTGCAGCACCTATTTTAAACATTATCAATAGTTCATCATTGCATGGCACAGTACCTGATGCACTAAAAGTGAAAGTCATTAAACCATTACTTAAAGTCAGACCTAGACCCACACATACTAAATAATTATAGGCCTATTTCAAATTTACCCTTTCTCTCTAAAATACTAGAAAAAGCAGTTG
Organism: Polypterus bichir lapradei; assembly: GCA_026402145.1. Lineage (NCBI taxonomy): Eukaryota > Metazoa > Chordata > Cladistia > Polypteriformes > Polypteridae > Polypterus > Polypterus bichir. The sequence goes on from JANRMT010062856.1 coordinate 38,952,117, forward strand.
CCAATCAGCTTCAGTCACACCTTATGCATTACAATTTATTTGAGAAATTCCAGTCTGGTTTCCGCATTGGTCATAGTACAGAAACGGCACCAACGTGGGTTGTAAATGACATTCTGATATCCTCTGATGAAGGAAACTCCACTGTAATTATGTTTTTAGACTTAAGTACAGCATTTGACACCATTGACCATTCTATTTTACTGCACGTGCTAGAAAATGATGTTGGGCTTACAGGAACTGTGCTTGCTTGGTTTAGTTCTTATTTATCAAATCAATTTCAATATGTACAGAAATGTGCTGACAGTACTCCATCATTATACACAGAAGTGAGATATGGTGCCCCACAGGGCTCAGTACTGGGACCTTTACTGTTTTCACTTTACATGCTTCCACTGGGATCTATCATTAGAAAACATGATGTTAATTTTCACTCATATGCAGATGACACCCAGTTATACCTTTCATTTAGATCAAATGAAGTTTCTACGATGTTGTCTTTAATTACTTGTGTTAGTGAATTAAAGGAGTGGATGGATGAGAACTACTTGTTTTTAAATACAGATAAAACAGAGATGTTAATTGTTGGAGGGAATGACACTTATCACAACAATATTTTGTCATCATTTAACTCAGTTGGACTCACCATTAATTTTACTGAATCAGCCCGCAATCTAGGAGTTATCTTTGACTCTAGCATGTCATTTAAAGCGCATATTACAAAGCTGTCCAAATCATGTTCCTTCCATCTTAAAAATGTTAGGAAATTAAGGCGCTTTTTAAATAAACAGGATTGTGAGAAATTAATTCATGCATTTATTTCTAGTAGGATTGACTACTGCAACGCGGTTTTCACTGGATGTTCAAACTGTTCTTTATACAGCCTCCAGTTAATCCAAAATGCTGCTGCAAGAATTATTACAAGAACAAGAAAATACAAACACATAACTCCAGTTCTTAAATCCTTACACTGGCTCCTGGTTAAGTTTAGGGCAGATTTCAAAATCCTCCTTTTAACATATAAAGCATTAAATGGCCAAAGTCCGGCTTACTTATCTGAACTTATCATGGCTTACAAACCAGAGCACACATTAAGATCTCAAGATGCCAGTCTGCTTATGATTCCAAGAATTAAAATAACAGTGGGAGGTCGAGCTTTTAGTTACAGGGTCCCTAAACTGTGGAATGGTCTGCCTGCTACTATAAGAGATGCCCCTTCGGTCTCAGCTTTTAAATCCCGGTTGAAGACTCACTACTTCAGTTTAGCATATCCTGACTAGAGCTGCTGATTAACTGTACAGACTGCATCTCTGTTGTTAGTCATTAGCACTAAAACATAAGTAACATGACAGTTATAATTGAATACTAACCCTCAACCTATTCTGTTTCTCTTCTCGGTACTCAAATGTGGCACTTGGTGCCACGGCCCACCTGCCAAGTTGTTTTGGCTGCCTAAAGTAAAGTCATCCCTGATGGAGGATCACAGGAATCATGGGAAAGAGGGGTTCTTTCATCGGATTAGCACTATTTCAGCTGTGGAATGGCCAAATGGGGGAGGCAGCTTGATGAATGAGGTCTCCAGGGGCCTCATGCATAACACTGTGCATAGAATTCGCACTATAACATGACATAAGCACAAAAGCGGAAATGTACTTGCGCACAAAAAAATCCAGATGCATAAATCTGTGCGTTCACCAACTTCCACTTTCTTCCGCTACATAGCGTGGTCAGCGTGAAAATTAACGCACATGCACACGCCTGCTGCCCCAGCCCAACTCCTCCCAGAATTAAGCCTCTTTGAATATGCAAATCAATATAAATAGCCCTTAAGCTCAGTGTTCTGTGAAAAGGCAATAGGAAAAGCATGAGGAAAAATAAAAATAAATTTCAACGAATACAAAGTGGAGGCAAAGAAAAACGTACTATTTGTTGATTTAAACAGTGGTATAAACAACAAAAGGAAGTTGATCGAGTGACATAGCGTGTCGGAGAAACTTGAAAGCTCAAGTTCACAAAGGCGCACAGTGCCCGAAATAAAAAAAGAAGTTGTCACATATCAAAGTCGCCGTGAAAAGGCGAGTTGTAGCCCACCGTCTGAGTGTCATATGAAAGCTTATTAGGGTACAGACAAAAAAAAAGGCACACAGTGGGGAAAAAGCATGAAATGTCAACTTTAATCTCTAAATTTCAAATTTAATCACGTAGTTTATTTTGTCATTGAAGTAGAACGTCATAAACTTCATCTTAAAATCGCTTAATTTACTAGTTTCTCAAATCCCATCGTAACTAAAGTAGCACGTTAAATGCTTTGTTTTGTATGTGTTCTTCTATGTGCTCTATGTGAGTGAATCACTATGTGCTTCCGTTCTTTCTCTTTCTCTGACAGGACACAGAATCCATTACATTCGTGATATTACAGCTCTCTGAATAATTAAAATACTGAGAAGTATATGTAATATAATTTTCATGATGATAGGAGTTAAAGCATGTTATTAAACATGGGCACACGGTGGCACAGTGATTGTTCATGTCTCACACAAGATGCTGCTGCGCCATGCGCAACCTTCGATGAAATACTTCATTGCAGCAGTATTGTCTTTTTCAAACGTACTAATCTCCAATTCCTGTCCTTAACTTTTCTTTCTCCAAATAGCCACACAATCAGCTCTATAATAGACGTTAAGCCATCTGTAAGCTTAGAATGCAGATTTTTCAAAACTTTTAAGGAACACTGAAATATCTTCGTAATGTTTAATTATTCTATCCATCTATCCTTCCAGTGTCGCGCCAGCCACAGCAAGAATACAGCGCGAGGCAGGAACAAACCATGAACAAAGCTTAAAATTACTCGCTAGCGCTGCGGCACCGTGTAAAGTTAAAGTTTTATCTGTATAATATATTTTGCTGCATTTCATCTTAAAAATGATATCGTCATCACATGTAAATATGTGCTTTATAAAGTGGCTCAGGTTATACAATATTATAACTGTATCAGAAGTACAATTACCTCACTGTAAACTTGCAAGTACAAACAGTTCTACAAGGAGCACTTGATGGACCGATTGAGTGCGTGTATAGTTCCTGGGATGAAACTGTTTGTGAACAATAAGGTCCGAACAGGAAAGGCTCTGAAGCGTTTGTCGGATGAGACCAGTTCAAATAGCGAATGGCTGAGGCAGAGTGTACTTCATGCTGTTTACCGATAATTCTCTTTCCAGTCAGCTGCTGTAGAGCTGTGATTTCCCCACTTAGATACAGTGATATAAATACTCTGAGTGGTGCAGTGAGAGTAATATGGAAAAAGATGATCCACTGTGGCAACCCCTAATGGGAGTAGCTGAAAGAAGAAGAAGGAGGCGCAGTGACAGTAACAACGCTAAAGCAGCTATTGTATTTAGAATAGTTTGGCCATTCCCTGGACCATTATATTGTTACAGGTTAATTACAATCAGATGCATTAAACTAATAAACAATATGCGGTTAATTTCAGTGTATTTATAAAGCCGCGTCAGGGATGTGGATCTGAAAAAGAAAGAAAAACCACCCAGGAACAGTAGCACTGCTTTGACGCTGGGTGCTGCCAGTCTGCAAAACCAAGCACAGAACTTGCGTACGACAGGGTATGAGGTACCGTGGAAAAGTGCATAGCTTTGCACCAAGTGTAGGTTTTATACATCGCAATTTGAATGTGGAAATGTTCTTGCGCAACATTTCTGTGCGTATGCACCGTTTATACATGAGGCCCCAGGACTCTAAACAAATCCAAATCACATTATGTGATATCATCTACTGTTAAATTCTACTCCGTACTTCTAAAATTTTTATTTTTATACTGTATTGAGGATTTGTTCTGTTATGTGTATTGTATTGTATTGACACCTACTGCACGCCCAACATACCTGGAAAGGGGTCTCTTTTTGAACTGCCTTTCCCAAGGTTTCTTCCATTTTTTTCCCTTCAAGGGTTTTTTTGAGAGTTTTTCCTTGTCTTCTTAGAGAGTCAAGGCTGGGGGGCTGTCAAGAGGCAGGTCCTGTTAAAGCCCATTGCGGCACTTCTTGTGCGAGTTTGGGCTATATGAAAATAAATTGTATCTACCTTAAATCACCCCCGTAAACAAAGTCTGCATCTGGTAATCAAAACACTGAGATATTTGAAGGTGTCATCTTTATATTAAAAAAAAAAAAAAAAAAAAAGTTTGGCAAATGGTAAGAAACACCCCACATGAAGATCAAGAAAGCCTCAAGAAAACCTCAGAATAAAAAGCATTGAAGCCCATCTGTATGGGAAGAGATACAAACAAATTTCACAGAAATTTAGATGGTCATTTCACACAGTGATGGATTATCTACAAATGGGGAAAATTCAAGATCAATGGCAACCAACTGCAAACCACCACACACTTTCTGAAAAAAAGTTACAAATCTCCAAGTACCACAAGCTTAAAATCAAAGGACTTCAGTGCATCTCGACAAGCCATAAAGAAATTACACAAACGGGGGCTACATGAGAGGTCAGAAGCCACTGGTATTGTTTATATATATATATATATATTTTTTTTTTTTTTTTTTTTTTGCTAGACATCTTCTGGAACATGCTGCCTGCATGCAGTCTAGTTAAAGCTGAACCTGTTTTTATGTTTTAGCACTGCATTGCAGCAAAATTACACATCTTTAGTGAAATCATTACTGAAAACACAAGAGCAAAACCTTACAGTACCAAAAAGTCAAATTTACTTTTAATATAACAACAAACCTCTAACCAGTGCCTTTCCAAGCCAAGCTTTGTGGGGATCTGAATTCTAAATGGTAACAAGAGAGGAGTCAGAGCAGCCGGACACCATCATGTCAAGAAAATACAAAGCTAAGGGACAAGACTAGAGTGCATACTATGGGGCACCCCCTCACAAGGGTAAATCAGTGAAGGGATCAGAAGCCCCATTAATCCTCACCAAAGCATGTTCTGGAAGACTCAAATTGAAAAGGTAAAAATAAAATTAGAGAGAGAGAGAGAAACAGTATATGAACAACATTTCCAGAGAAGGCAACTTTTACAGCAAAAGGAATCAGCTGAACAGTAGAAAGGTTAAGTAAGCTAAGGACTAAACTGTCATGACAAAGAAGATGAATGTTAGCAGAAAGGGCGTAGCAAGAAAATGAATGCATCAGGCCAAAACCTGTACAAGGGCAATCCCAAAAATGGCACTTGGTCTCAGATGTCAACAACCCACCACCCACCAAGCATTTCATTAACCTGGATTGGAATATACACATTAAACATGTGTCTGCTGTTAATTTGTATTTCTTGACAGCAAAAAATGTAAAAAATGAATTCTACGTTTCATAGCAATTAAAAATAAAGGGGATCGCATGTGTAAGAATTTACACAATGGGTGGGATATGAGAGCAGGTGAATTTGGAACGCCACTTGCTTTAAAAACAAAGAATTTGTAGGTAAAAGAAGAAAGGTTAGAGAAGGAAGATTTTAGTGGCTAGAATGTTCAAAGGCCAGAGCTATCAAATATAATCACAAAAAATCTGACTTTCTCTACAGGCCTGGGGCAGGAAAGCAACAGAATTACCTCCAGTATGAAAGGCAGGGTTGTGGCAAACAGGGGTACGGGCATACCATACTGGGCAAGGACATGTCGTTCCAGCTCACCCCATATTCCCCTGTGTGATGATTAAAGGGCACATTTTTCTGAGGATGAACACTTGACTTTAATTGCAGAAAAGGTAAAAGTCAAAAGAGAACTCAATGACATACTAACTCCAACAATAACCACAAAGGAAATCTTGGGGAGCCAAGATTCCACTGCCATACTGGATGCAGCATGTAGGCCTAAAGGTAAAATTCTAGACCAGACAGAGAAACGCCATCTTCAACCCTGCTGTAAATCACAAATATAAAAGTGAAACAAAGGAATTTCATACAAGATGCAAGGAGGAGGAGGAGGTGTTGCTGCTTCCAGGCCTGGACAGGTTTCTGTCAATGAATCATACTCCAAACAGAATTTCAAAATGCTGATCTTGCAACATTAGAAGACTGAAACAGATCTATAACAGAATACAGCTAAATCAGAAGTATTAGACACAGACAGGCACACAAGGGTAATATATTTATGAATAAAAATGTTTATATGCTTTTTATTTAATTATGAAAACACAATTCCTTAAACATACAAATGCAGAGAACAGAAGCCACAGTTGTAGGCAGGAACCGTATGGTCTTATAACACAATGAGACCTGACTGACCAAGGAGGCTGAGCCTCTTAGAAATCAAATGCAGGTTTTAAAAGCAGACAAGGTCATAAATCATCCAAGCATTTTCCTTAATCTTATCAGGTCACTCAGCATTTGAAGGCAGAAGAGATGTTTGGATTTGGATAAATAAAGTAGAAGAGAGACCCAGATGACACCACCACTGTCTCTCACCACATCTGGGCAGGGTCTCCCAATAACAAAGCAGTGATGCATGAATCAAAGATAGCTCAGAAGGATGGAGCGGACATACACTGCTGAGATGGACATCTGAAACTTATGTAAGGCTGTGAAAAGAAGAAAGAAAGACTTGGTTTGTACTGTGAAAAAATTAAAATGTTCCAACTGCCATCAAGTTTGGCAATGGCATTGTTTGCAATTAGGAAAATGATGCATTTTCTAACATCCTAGGAGGAGACAAGCTTCGCTGCACTGAAGGATCCCTACGTTTATTTAACTCGCATACTGAGGTACATCAGCTGTCAAACCATCCTCTCACCTGTCAATGAGTGAGTCTCTCATGCTGGTAGCAATGGTGCTGAGCTGTGCTTCGTTCAGCCTGAAAACGCTTTCAATTACCGACAGTTCAGTGCTTGTTGTATCCAGGCCACAGAAAGCACACCAGTCATTCACCACCATCCCTGCTGCAATCACATCACTACCTCGGTTTACAGTTCCTGCCTGAGGTAAAAAAAACAAACAAATAAATAAAAGCTGTCTACTTTCAACATAGTTGCAAATGCTTATGATAATATTCACGATTTTCTTCTTCAAAATTTCTTCATTTAATTAAACGTTTTCACTAAAACCTCTGGATTTACTACACATCACAACAGGGTTTGGCAATCCAGTTTAAGTATACAGTTAAAGTTCTATGGCTAGCAAAAACAACAAGTGGGGCGGATTAGAAGCATGCATGTGAGCGCAGATCTCTTACCACAAGGGGCACTTGAAGCAGAGAGGACAGTTCATCCTGGTCCTCAATGGAGGTCTTTGGGTGTACAAGACCTCCTCGGTTACTAAAAGCACAGTAACTGCCAACAAGAACTTGATCAGCTACAGTCTGTCGAAACACTTCAACTTTTAAGACATCCGCTAAAATTTCCTCTGTTTCCTAAATTCAAAGATAAAAATGTCATAAGGGGTAACGTGAGTAACATTCACAACTCAACTATGATTAAAAAAATAACATTTTCAAACACATTAATGGGATAAACATTGTTTACTGTATTTGCTACCAAAATGACATTACAGTGCAATATACCAGGATAATGTATTAAATAAAACATTAAAAACTACTACAATCTGATTCTAGTTACATTTTCTAAAATCCTTGCAGGTAGGCACGAGTCGGAAGTCATCTTGTTTCTATAAAAAGGTCTGACGATTGTAGAAAGTGAAGCAGAACATCTCACTTACCATTTTGCTCAAAGACGACTATATATTAACTCCTAACATTAACATCTTATCCATTCATTCAATTGCAGGGTCGTCAGGAGCACCACTGGACTTAAGGCATTAAACTATCCTGAATAGAAGGCCTGTCTGTCTATCACAGGCACACCCAGTCAGTACGACAGGGTCAAAATAAAATTGTCACTGAACCCAAATTGCAGTCATGTGGGAGTAGCGGTCATGTAGAGGTGCAGAATCTAGTATGTTGAAGCTGTAAGGTGCAAGTGCTAATCACTGCACCACCATGCCATCCCAAGCCACTAACTAGTATGTAGTTAGTAATAGTAATTACAGTAACACTTAAGTGTTTCATTTTGATAACCATATGCAGTAAGTAATTAGCAGTCTATAGGTTCAGATTATTTAAGTAAACAATTAAATGCTATCAGAATCGTTGAACATTTCAATGAAACACAATTTGCCAAGGTAAATATACGTAAAAAATAAACATGAAAGTGAACACTTTTTATAAAACTGTAGTCATCGCGCTAAAGTTTGGTGTATAGAAGGAAAGAGATTATAAGTGCAGTCATTACACTCCTTTTCTGATGCTATACAAAGTTAAGTGCACTCTGGGAAGTAAAAACACTTTCTAAAATAAGTAATGCAGCCTGTGGTTAATGAAAAGAGGGTGTATATTCAAAACAATCACAGGTTATGTCTTTGTGTGGGGGTTCTTCTGGTCACATAAGGCATGCATCTATTTGGGAAGATCTAACAGCATTAACGCTTACATACCACATTTATCATTCATGAAGAAGTACAATGTGTTCTGCACGATGCTTTCAAATGCATATCGGAGCTCTGAGAAGGCTAGCACTCTGCAGAAACCAACTTACTGACCTAAAATCCATTTTAAATTATTGACCATGCCTCAGGCATCCTCAACCCCTTACAAACAGAATGAAAGCAAGATGGCAGTATTTATCTTACCTGCAAGGTTCAGATTTTCTTTTTAATTTGAAAAACATTGCATTTATTAGTTTAAAAAAAAAAAAAAAAAAAAAAGACGAGCATTGAATCAGTTACCTGCAACCCAAGAGTAAAGAATGTCCCATCATCTGATAGTACAGGTAACCTCCATCTTTAAAGACGTGCATACATTTTCAAATCCCCCAAATATGTGTGATGTGTTTACCATGTTCTAGGATATTTAGAGCCTATCTTGGTAATCCTTTCTTTATGCCATTTCATACCATCATTCTTCATTTTTAATACACTGACTCAACTGGGAGAAGATATAACCACCACATCTAAATAGGCTTACCCTATCAAGGTCAGGGTGGACCAGAGCTACATAATCATTACAAGCAATGACGTTCCCTAGCGCAGACAAGCGTTCTTCCACCCTCTGGATCTGGACTGTGTCTGGTAAGCTGTTCCGGATATGCTGCAGCTCTTGGTCTGTTGTGTTGTTTGGCACAAGCAAGCCATGTCTGTTCCCTGTTGATAAGAAGCCACAACAGTTAATGAGCAGCATATACATGCAAATTTGTTACTTTGGCTGTGGACACAGTAAACACCAACATGGCAAGTACTCTTTGAATACATACTGTATAGGGACTCTTCAATTACAAGGTTAAGACATTTTTGCTTTTCTGTGTTCAGAGGTCACAGCCATAAAACTTGACCTTGTGATTTTAAACAACTAAAGTTAAAAATAGCAAACAATCAAAGACCAAAAATGGATGCTTCTCAATTGAGGACAACTTAGGACAGCAGCTAACCTCAGACTAGGATCAGGACTTGAATAGTTCATTCACATATTCCACATTAATTTAGTCTCTACTGCTGAACATAAACAATAAGCTGGTCAAGTGTGCAGATGATGCCATAGTGGGTGGAAGGGTTGAAAATGTTGAATCAGCCAAATCATCGCACATGGACTTGGATAGCATACAGGATTGGGCAGATTTGTGGCAGATGAAATTTAATGTAAGTAAATGTAAAGCATTACACATATGAAGTAAAAATGTTTGATCTGAACATGGGGGATTTGGGGGGTTGTCTGAAAATCAAAAGTACACCATAAGAGAAGGACCTGGCAGTCATGGTAGACTTATCATTATCTTATTCCGACAGTATACAGAACCAATTAAAAAGGCAAATGGGATGTTAGGATGAATATAATCACAATGTGTGAGGTTTAAACTATCTAAAAACACTAGTGGCTCACTTGGGAGTACTGTGTTCAGTTTTGGTCTACATATTACAAAAAAAAGTCATAGCTCTGCTAGAGAAAGTCCATTAGAGTTACTACGCTGATGCTGGAAGTAAGAGGTATGAGCTACAAGGAGAGACCAAAGAAATGTAACCTTTTCGGTTAAAGCACACACTTATTAAAATTATGAAAAGAATTAATACATTAGGTCACCTAGTGACAAGGTTGGAAACTTGTTAACACTAGATTTCACAGAAATATTAGAAAGTTTTTCTTCACACAAAGTACCATAAACACATGAAATAAATAGGTAATTAGTGTGGTGTTGAGGACTTTAGAGACCTTCAAAACTCGACTTGATGTTATTTTTGGATAATCTAGGTGAATAGAATGGGTTGAACAGCTTGTTCTCATCAAAATTTTTCTAATGTTCTACTGGAATGGGGTTTGTCACATACTATTTTGTAATATCTGGTAGTGAGTTTTTGGACATACTGAAAATGTATAATTTATTTACACTCAAAATCTGCAGATGAATGTGTTATAAGTCACACATAAACCAAACTATAAAATAAGTAAGGCTACAATACGTGAAGTTTCAAATAAAATACAGAAAGAGGAGATGCATTAGTATCTACCATTGCTATTTGCACTGCTTTGTAAATTCAAAAGGTGCAGCAGAAACTGATAACCAGCACAATCCTAAAACAGGTCCTGAACTTCAGACTTACTTAACCCTGTGTGGTTTTTGCCCTATTACAGACAATTTGATTAGACAATAAAGGCAGATGGTGAAAGGCTAGCTATCAGAAGTACTTCAATCCCATAACCTTCAAAAACACTGAGCTCAATGGATAAGCCACTCTTAGGTTCAGAGCCAAGCTTCACAGAAAACACGCATCTTTGGGAACATGGTTACTCAGCAGACAACAGGGTACTTTAAAAGTGACCATTTGTACAAGGTAGCAGGATAGCAACTGAACTCCAAACGCAAAAGCAGAGGCAGCAAGAACGAAAATGCCCATGCTTGGTGTAGGCAGCCCACTAACAGCGAATGAGCTACACAAGCATGGTTAAGCTATCCTAATAAGACAGCAAAGTACTGTCTATGGTGCTTGCTATTCGATTTGGTGAAAAAGGTTTAAAGACATACAGCAACAGTACAATGCAGAGCAGTACACTTGGGGCCTCATGTATAAACTGTGCGTACGCACAAAAATGTTGCATACATTAGTTTCCATGCTCACATCGCAATGTATAAAAACTAAATCTGACATAAAGCCACGCACATTCTCATGCCAGGTCAAACCAGTGCTACTGTTCCTGTGTGGATTCCCTTTATCTATTTGAACCACATCCATGACGCGGCTTTATCAAATACACTGAAATTAACCACATATCATTTTTTTAGTTTAAGGCATCTGATTGTAATCAACCTGTAACAATGTAATAATGCACGGAATGGCAAAAGTATTCCAAATACCATAGCTGCTTTAGCATTGTTATTCTCAGTGCATCAGTATTTTAACCCATTGTATCTGAGAATTACCGGGGTACAGCATCTAGCACACGCTGCCTCAGCCATGCGCACAGTCTATTTGAACCTCTCCCATTCGGCAAATGCTTCACAGCCTTTCCTGCACAAATCTCGCAGTACAGAAACAGTTTCATCCCAAGAGCTCTAAAACACTCAATTGGTCCATCAAGTGCCCCCGGTGTACTTTTAAGTACAATTATCTCGCTGTAAACTTGCATTACAGTTGTAATATTGCACAACCTGAGCCACTTATGCTGTCATATTGTATATTTTTCATTTTTTTCTAATTGTATTATTATTGTTATTTTACAGGAAAATTGTTTTATGGAGGATTTGCATATTGAATCTCATTGTACCATACAATAACAATAAATGAATTCAATTCAATTCAATAGAAGAGAGTCTGTATTTATAGATGATGACAACTGGCTTCTAAGTCAATTTATATTTCCAATTGCTATCCTCTTGGAGCTCTTGATATAATTTTTAAGATGAAATGCAGTAAAATATATATATTACATTATACAGATACATTTTTAACTTTATTTAAACAATGTATACTATTATTAATTAAACGTCTGGACACAGTGGACAGCGCTAGCGATGAACTGGCCCCCCGTTCAGGGATTGTTCCTTCCTTGCACTGTATGCTTGCTGGGACTGGCGCAACCCTGGATGGATAGACAGATGGAATAATTAAACATGTACTGCGAAGATATTTCGGTGTTCCTTAGAAGTTTTGAAGAATCGGCGTTCTAAGCTTACAGGTGGCTTGACTTTTATTAAAGACCTGATTGTGTGTCGATTGGTTACTTGGAGAAAGAAAAGGAAGGACAGGAATTGGGGGTTACTACTGCAATAAATTATTTCATCGAGGGTCATGCACGGCGCAGCAAGTATCTTGCGGAAGGCAGGAACAATCTCTGGACGGGACACCAGCTCATCACTACCCCTGTGCCACTGTGGCCCCATGTTTAATACATACTTTAATTCATTTCATCATGAAAGCAATAACAAATATACATCTTAGTATTTAAATTGTTCAGAGAGCTGTAACATCATGAACGTAATGTATTCTATGTCCTGTCAACGTAAGAGAAGGCCCATTTAAGAAGCAAGTAGTGATTCACACACATAGAGGACATAGAAGAACAAACAGAATACACAGCATTTAACAAGCTACTTTAATTATGATGGGATTTGAGAAACTAGTAAATCAAAAGATTTTAAGATGAAGTTTATGACATTCTACTTTAATGACAAAATAAACTACGTGATTAAAGTGGAAATTTCGAGAATAAAACTGACATTTCAAGCTTTTTTTCCCCCACTATGTCCCAATTTATTTTCTTTTCACTGTACCCCAATAAGTTTCCATATGACACTCATATGGTGGGCTTTGGCGCACCTTTTCATAGTGACTTTTGATATCTGACAACTTCTTTTTATTTCAGACACTGTGCAACTTTCTGATCTTGAACTTTCGATCAGCTTCATTTTGTTGTTTATACAATTGCTTAAACCAACAAATGGTATGTTTTTCATTATCTTCACTTGGCATTCACTGAAATGAATGCCAATTCATTACCCCCTGTGCTTTTGCCACTGTCTTTCCATAGAATGTTGTACTTAAGGGAACATTTACATTGATTTACATATTCAAAGAGGCGTAATTCTGTTAGGAGACGGGTTGGGGTGGCAGGCGTGTGCATGAGTGTTACATTTCCGGGATTTATGTAGCGGAATCGTGTGGAAGTTGGCATACGCACGATTTTGTGCATTTGAATTTTTTTATGCATACGTACATTTTGACTTTTGTTTGTACACCACGTTTTAGTGTGAATTCCACAGATGCCGTTTTGTATGAGGCCCCTGCTGTCTGGGAAAACGAAAAAAGAATTATGCACGCCACAGCAGTGGGTTACAGCTCCGTAGACCAGGTTGCATTCACCAAAATAACGATTACAAAGTACATACAGTACAGTTATACCCAAAAAAACAAATATCTCATTACTAAAGTTAAGCATACTTGCTTACTCCCAAAAAAAAAAAAAAAAAAAATAAAAAAAAGAATAAAGCATTTATTGTATACTAGCAGAATACCCGCGCTTCCCAGCGGAGAAGTAGTGTGTTAAAGAAGGTATGAAAAAGAAAAGGAAAAATTTTAAAAATAACGTAACATGATTGTTAATGTAATTGTTTTGTCATTGATATGAGTGTTGTTCTCATATCTATATATCTATATATATATATATATATATATATATATATATATATAT
>JANRMT010062856.1:38970803-38988565 GCA_026402145.1 Polypterus bichir lapradei
CTGTTTTATAAACGAACGACATATAAAGCCATCCTTTTTCCTTGCTTTGCCAAGGAAGCTGCCTTTTTATTTAATCCACGGGTTCCCCGCTGTTTTATTGTTCGTTTATTACGATTATTATAGTTCTCTTTATATATGACGTTGTCAGTTCAGCACTCTGGTTGTAATATGACGAAGCTGCGCAAGCTCACTCTTGAGAATGCAACGTATAGTTGTCCAGGAGAAAAGCAATCTTGCCTGAAATCAATGGCAACCTTTTGTAGGGTCTGTCCCTGAGACTTATTACTTCTCATCGTGAAGCAGAGCCTTACTGGAAATTGGAGGCATCTAAATTGAAATGGGAGATCAGAGGGTATAACGGGGATGCGAGGAATACATTGAGTGTGGAGAAACTCTAGAGACAGCGTGTGTATTAACTTGTGGATTTTTCTGTGAGTATTTGGTGGCAGCGTGACGAAGTTGCTTCCGCAAGACCACGTTAGCTGTGGAGCTCAGCTCGGAGCATATTAGTTTCCTACCTTGTCAATTGTGTAATGCATTTTTTGAACAGGTTTGATGCATGGAAGTGATCACTCGTACTGCGTTCAGTCAGTTCACGTGAGCTGCTCTCTTGTGTGATGTTGCGATGTCCGCGGCTTTATTTAATGTTAGCTAAGACCCGGCACTTAAGTTTCTCGCTACAGCAATTGTAACTCCGTTACAAAGTGATCCAAAGTCTCGTTTATACCTCGTGTCTTCTCATTAAACTTGTATCTCGCGAATAAAAGTATTCGGCGTTTTTCTTCAGCGCTCTTTGGGAGCTCTTCCTTCATTTCTACGTACTGCGTTCACAGTCAGTTCATGTGATTACGTGGGAGGCGTGATGATGTGACACGTAGCTCCGCCCCCCACGGCCATCGAGCTAAAGTCCATTACAGTATATGGAGAAAAATAGGTTCCAGTTATGACCATTACGCGTAGACTTTCGAAATTAAACCTGCCCAACTTTTGTAAGTAAGCTGTAAGGAATAAGCCTGCCAAATTTCAGCCTTCTACCTACACAGGAAGTTGGAGAATTAGTGATGAGTGACTGAGTGAGTGAGGGCTTTGCCTTTCTTTAGTATAGATACAGTATATTTTATATATTTGTACTCGTTGGGTTCATCGGAAAAGCAGAGCAGACAACTCGGATATATTGTATAAAATCCTCTTCTTTGTCATAATATGACTAAAATGCAGTGGATGTTTGCTGTGGTAACACCAGTTCAGGATTTGTCAGAACCCTGAAAAAATTGGTCACAAAGGCCAGCTATAATACAAAACTGAAACTAGATTCCATGTAAAAAAGAAAATCTTGTTAAAATTAGAGACCATCATGGCTAATGACACTAATCTTCTTCATAAGCTGTTACTCTAAAGTGTTTCCCGTCTACAGCTTATTCCACTACAGTTTGCTAAGGGATGCTACTGGGGCTCTTTTTTTCCTGCGGCCATCAGACTATATAGTGCCTTTTCCCACTGGGCCCACCTTCAAATTATACAGTCTGGAGTAGAGTACCACCCATCATGAAGAAAAAGTAAGCAAGACAGGAAAATGGTTTTCCTTTACTTTGTGAGCCCTTACACTTTTGCTGCAGATCTGAAGGCATAATTCAAAGTCTTGGCTTTTTGTAAAGACATTGTTTTAATGAAATCATTAGAACAGTTTGCTCAGCTTGTTCTCAAGTGTGTTATGAGCATCAGCCACCATCAGTGCACTCAAAACAATTTACAGATTAACTCTCAAACACCAAAGGCAGTCCATCCGGTTGTGTTCCTTACACAGATCCCATCGTGTATATTATCATACCTTTGCCACTTCAGCATCAGAAATAGGACAGGGGATAAAATATTCATAAACTGCACTCAGTGGCCTCTCTTTGCATGTGATCAGGAATATGTTAAAAAATTTAAATTAAAAGGAGATTGTTGTTTTGTTTTAGGTGTAGGCAGCCAAAACCATTAATGTATTACATAACATACTCAAACTCGCTTAAACCAATGCAGGGTCATGTGGGGACAAAGTCTACCCTAACAGCACTGGGCACAAGGCAAGGAACAGTCCTGGGCAGGAAGTCAACTCACACACATGTACATAGAGGCCAACCTGGAACTGACACTAGTGATGTGAGAGGTAAACCAGGTTAGCTGGAGGAAATGGAGGAAAACCCATGAAACCACTGGTAGAATGTGCTGACTACACCTGGACAATATCAGCATAGGATTTTAACCAAGAATGCTAGATTACTAAACTGAAATCAGTACCCACTGTACATCTGACCTGTCCATCTCTCTCTCTCTCTCTGAACAGTTTACATCCAACTTAAGAAACATCCTAGGAAAATATTCTAAAAGAAATGAGAAAAATTCTTAAATGTTCCCAACTTTCATCTCAGAGAACCCTACTGCAAGCTTCAAGGGTAAAGACTTGTTACTTATTTGTACTAAATTTGTTGTTACTTTCCAGTTTCAACACTCAGTAATTTTAAAAGAAATGTACAACACTTTTGCTATACATGACTAATGTTGAATGGATCAGAGACCATCTATGAAAAGCTTGGCTGCTTGAAGAAGTGTTGGTAAGTCCATCAAGGTGCACTTACCCTGTAGTCTGTGTGTGGAATCCAATACCCCAGGGATAGGGTAGGGATGGGTACAATGTGCTGGAAAAATGCCATCCTTTGACAGACATGAAATTGAGGTCCTGACTCTCTGTGGTCATAAAGTATTCCTGGGCATCTTTTGCAAACAGCAGGTTATCCCCTGATGTCCTGGCTAATTTGCCTAGCACGGCCTGGTTTCTCTGGCCCTCTAAATCATCCCGTCTCTTACTGACTATCTATGTCTCCCTCCCTTTCACCACCTAATAGCTAATGTGTTGTGGGCATATTGGCACAAGAATGGCCGTCGCTGCATCATCCAGGTGAAAGCTACACATTTGTAGTGGTTGAAGTGCTCTACAAGTGTAATCAATTATTAATAAATCAGGGCAAATACGAGCATCCTGCAAAGGCACTGCTTTTGTTTTTGAACACCTAAGTGAATAAACTTTAAGATATAACTTGAGTGTGAATGTGCTCCTGTGTGTCGTTCACTACCTCATTAACACATTGATAGGCATTCTTTCTTAATCAAAATCTGCTAAACTATAGATCCATTAGTTTAGATTAAGACTAAGGGTTTGGTGGCACAAGGGTCTTACCTGAAAGGAACAAGGGACACTAAAGACAGAATGACAGGTCAAGTGAAGTTGTCTGGCCACATTATAATCCTTCCTTTATGTTTTGATTTTTTTTTAATGTTCATTTCTAAATAGAAGTCAAATTTTTAAAATAATGTTATTTAAAAACCCAAATAAAAATAGACTGTGTGTCCAAATTGGGTATTCTACCGTCCTCTTAAGTTGCATCCCTGAGGCTTTCTTGTTGCAGTACCAATCTACTAAGCTGCTATCTCAACTGTTCAGTATTGGTCTCCAAAACCAAGTTACTAACCAACATCTGCTTTGCAAGTAAGACAGCAAATCATTACAGTGCGACAAGTGTGAAATTGCACTCTACAGATTAAACTGATAAGCAGAGAGAAAAAATAAGTCTTGTCATGCACTTCCTATAAAAGGAAGGTAGAGCAGCTAATCAGCAACCCTAATGAGTACTGCCATGCACCAGAGCAGCATTAATGAGGTCACAATTCTGGATCCAAGTTCTCTGGAACAAAGCAGCTCCAGGTCCCATGAGTGTGCAGTTCCCGTACCTGCATGGCTTTTCACAACACTATGTTGTCTTAGGCTCTGTAAATTAAGCACTTAACTAAAGAATTAGTATACAGCTAGGGGCTTACTGACACTTAACAGAGAGATGTAGTAATAAAACGAAAAAGTGTAATGCAATATGTGCATATATGACATTAGGTTGAGGCAAAGGTAAGTATGCATTTATGTTTTTAATACAATTTAGCTCTGAGCACTATATCTGATGTGCTGCAACACACTTGCTGCGCAACAGCCTGGGGCAATTTCCTTACTTGCTCCGGGCTCTAGCTGTACTGCAATGTCAAGATGACTCCCAGAATGGGCAAGCACAACTAAAAAGTATCTATGGATTTTTTTTCTTGAAAGAGCTGCTAAAAAACAAGAAACATCTTGTTTAATTAGCTTCTTATAGTTCTAATACACTTTTGAATAAATCACCATTTCTTTGTCCTCCAAGATGTAACTGGGAGTTCACTATTGACAATCAACAAAATCTATATTATAGATATATGTATCTACACCTTCTTATATAAAATGTACATATATAATACATACTGAATACTGTATCTAAAACATGACTAACTTTACCAGAAAGCCAAGGTTCAGTATGAAGTGGAAATTTTGAAAAAAAATCCCAACTCTCCAGTGTAAAATGTTCCAGAGTAAACCAAAGAGGTCAATACATAAATGTTAACCGAAGGAGCATGGTGATTTGGAAAATGTGTGCATAGAGGAATGGTCCAAGATCCCTTAATGTGTTCCCCATGCTTCATTACGTGGGCTAAAGTATATTATACCAAGAGCCCTCACTTTCACATCTACTATAAATACTTTTTTCTTTCCTGGTAATCCATTCAGCAGGAGGAGGAAGTTTAGATACCATACAGACTTCTCATTATTTCCTAACATAAAAAGTTTCATTTATTCTAAACCAAACTCATCTATAAATCAAAATAAACCTAATGTACCATGAAAAACATAATTCTAAGAACATAGTTTTCCTGAAAGAAGTCAACTATTGATGTAAAATCCATGTGGTCACTTTCAAATCTACTTTATCCTATTTATGTTTTTGAGGGTCAGTTTAGAGTTGCTATTTAATATATCACACTTCAAGATGCAGGAGTAACATCCACACAAACAACAGAGAACATGTAAACTTTACACAAAAAGTGATACCAATTAATTCTAAAAGATGTTCAGTTTTTTACAATTGGTTACAGTATCAAATAAACTATCAGTGGAAGTCTGAACACTGAGCCAAGGGCAGTAAGAGGAGTGGAAACTCACGCTCAGTTGGCGAAAGGAAATGGAGGGGAATAAAAAGATTTAGATTATTACCAGTAACTACTGCATGTGCAGTATTTATGTTTTTTTCTTCTTTGATAAGAAGTCTTTTTTTTCTTAAAGTGATACAACAATAAGATAAGATGAAACATGCATACAAACAAAACACATGAAACCTCCTTGAAGTTAAACTCACACTACTCTCGTGTACTTCCATAATGTGAGGCATCTGCTGTCTGCATTAGTGTCAGTTCAGAAACACAAAGAGTTCAAAGTGCTTTGGATAAACAGGAGCATTTAGATGAATAAATAATTATTGAACCATGTTGAATAAGGCTGTTTTAGGGATATTCTAAAATATCTACTAGCTGGTTTTAAGAAAGAAAAAAATGTTTTAATGCAGTTTTTTGTTTATTGTTAACAGATGTTGCAAAAAATTGTGCCTGCATAACACTGAGAAATAACATTACATTTGAAGTCATGGATTATCACTATTATCATGCAATTTGGGATTTGTCACAATGTCCAGCTTTTATCAGTACTCTTGTTTAAGAGGGGCTTTTTTACCATATTAAAACAATGAGATTAGATATTCATGTAGGAGTATGTGATAAGTATCATCTACGATCATATCCTAACTGTTGTTTTAATAATGTGTTGAGCTGAAATTAACACACATGCCACTCACCTTGCCAAAAACAATCAGAAACACACCTTGAGTGTCAACACATTTACTGCCTCATGTAACCTAACAGGATAGACTACTGTGTGTATGTGTGTGTGTGTGTGTATGGTCAATGTACCACAAGTGAAGCTAGAGTAGCTGACTAAAACTGAGTGGGCAAACGGCACTAAGGGTTAAAACAGCCTTGCAATCTAAGTCGTTAGATTTAATTGCAAGATGTGGATCATACTCACTTGTGTGGAGGTGGTTTGTCTTTGAAAATGCTGATGTTGCTTAAAAAACAGCCATCTGCAAACTATGTTGGAAATCATTTGCTGCTAAAGACTGCTTGACAACTAACTTGTTTCATCACCTGCAAAATGAAATTGATCTATTATGGAGCCCCATGCATAGAAATCAGGCAAAAAAAAAACAAAAAAAAAAACAACAACATTTGAATGGATTATTTGACTTTCCATAAGAAGCATATGCCTATCGAGCAAGCTGTCTTGGTTGAGGTGTCCTCGATTCCAGAGCACTTTTTTTCTTTCATTATTTAACACTTATACAGATCCTTGCCTCCTCGCCCTGCTGTGATGACACACATGAGGGTGCAAAAAAGGAAAAGGAAAAAAAAAAAAAAAAGTCTTTTAGCAGCTATTTAAAAGGAATTTAGAGAAGGCAAGTCTTTGCACACTGCTACAGAGCTACTTGATGATATCTGCGGTGGACAGTGATATAAATCCACTTGAGTGGTGTAAAACACAAGATGAAAATTTCCCCAAACTGGAGAAACTTGCGAAAAAGTACTTGTGTATCCCTGCCTCAAGCATCCCTTCAGAGAGGGTTTTCAGCACCAGAGAAAATTGTAATGTGTAACTGTGGTGCTCTGGAGCAGGACGCTGTGGAAAGACTGGTGTTTCTGTCACACAACTTGAAGTTTCCTCAGTAGAATTTTACAATTGTTTTATTCTTACTGATATCTTTGTGCAATACTGGACAGAACTTGTTTAGAAATGCTATAGTTTACTTTTTTTCCTGTGCAGTGTTTGACAGAACTTTGGATTTTTACACAATAGTAGAGTATGTTACATTTTTGTTCTTGCTTGTATGCTGCCCAATTCACCTTACAGCAGAGTAGTTTATATTTATCCAGACTATAATTTTCATGCCCTGCAATTCAGTCATGATTAGTATTTTATTCCCTTTAGATTCACATCTTTTTTACATTAAACATAAGTGTCTGTTTAAAATGCTTTCATTATGACAGTTTTGTTGGACTTGCACTGTTTGATCTTAACACCTTGGATGGTGACTTCAATTTGTCTGTGTTATTTTACTTTAGTTTAAGTAAATAAATAAGGCCCGTATTCCTTAACTGTTGTTAATCTCTTTAGTAAGCCACAATTAATATCCTATTATCAAGACCAACCCAGATCAATAAGACTTTTACAAACATGTTTTCAAAGGATGCAAAATATTGTCTAATTATTGTTATTGTCAAAGTCCCAGAAAATATTGAAATATCTTTTTTTTTTGCCAATATCACACACCCCTACTATAATGTATCAAACAATTGTATACAGCAATGATATACAGTAGAATTGCTGTTTAAAACCCATTACCTATACAGCAGAATAGTCATCAACCAAAAGAATTCACTTTTAAGAGAATACCTTTTGACATGAAGGTACCGTGTGCATTCTTTTAAAGTACTGATACAGATAATTTTGGAGCACACAACTAAATGAATAATGGAGGGAGAGAAAAAAAAAGATAAAGAAACCAGAGATGGAGGGGTACTGTGACATTAAGGAGTGATTTTAATGCACAGGTACTAAAAGTAAAGATTTGTCTCCAAAAAACAAATACCTGTATATGGTAGCCATATATGCTCAATGTTAATGAAGTAGTTATATTAAAAAAAAAAAAAAAAAAAAAAAAAAAAAAAATACACTTTAAATTTTCTACCAAGCTTGGAAGTTTAAAGTGGACACTTCATTAAGTGAAACTACCTAATCACAAATTGGTTTCCTATTTGCTGAAGCTTAGAAAAGCAATTAAAATGACTAAACATTAGTACAGGATAAACTAAAGACCAAGTATAGTAGTAGCAATGACTCACATAACATTTTGAAGGACTTAGAGATGCTTAGGGATTATTCAGTAAAACCTAATCCAATCTGATCCATATTTTCTCTCCTTGAAGAACGTAGTTTTTCTATGCCCAGTTTGATTGGAATAACCTGCACCCTGCTATTCAATTGCCTACAGCTTCATACTATTCGTTTCTGTGCATGACATAAAGATGTAAAAGGTAATCTCCATAAGACATTTGATATTGATGGAATTAAATGGCCTGTTTTAAAAACCCAAAGCTACCAATTACCAAAATACTGATGTTTTCAGCGACATCTTTAATATTTCACCGAAAGATTGTGCGCTCTCCACCTGCTTCAAAAGAACAACAATTATCCCTGTGGCTAAGAAAACAAAAGGTGACTGTCTGACTATTGGCCAATAGCATTCACTCCAATAGTGAATTGCTTGAGGACTACTGCTGGAACTCGTTAAATATTCAAGACATTCCAAGCCAATTTAATTTTGTATATCATCACTATTGCTCCACAACAGATGCCATGTTTCTTGCACTTAACACAATTCTGGCACATCCAGACAACAAACATTGCTATGACCACTTTATAGACCACAACTCAGGATTTAAACCTATTATAACATCAAAGCTGACCACCAAATTCCTCAAATGGGATTTTGGATTTACTGACTTACGTAACTTGCATACATGCACTGGAACAACATCAAAAACAATGTTTTTCTTATATAGCCCAAAATCATACAAGGAATGCCTTAATGGACTTTGACAGACCTAGTTTGTTGACAGTCCTTCAACCATGATTCCATAAGAAGACAAGAAAAAAAAATCTCTCCCCAAAAAAAACTTGTGTTTTGGAAAGGAAGAATTCTTTGGAAAGGAAATTCAGAGAGACACCCCCTTCCAGGTAGGCTGGACGTGCAATGGATATCAGAAAATAGGGTAAATACAACATACAAAACAGAACACAAGTAATCCTCTTCAAACAGTTAGCTGGCCAGTCTATCACTGTCACCTCAGAAATACAGGGTGGTCCAGATCTAATTATGCAGATCCAGGTCGTCTGGATGACTTTGATTTATGCGGGGACGATTCCAGTTCGGCACAAAGACGATTCTTCGTGTCATCAGTTCGCACAATTCATGAGGGTCCGGGATTTTTCGGGCGATTTTCTTTGTAATAAACTTAAGTTATAGTGTAAAGAAAATTGCATAATTAGATCTGGACCACCCTATACAATACAACAGTAGAAAATACCTTGTTCTGGCATAGCACTTCTCACCAAGTGCAGGTGCAGAACACTGCTACAACTCTTAAGGAAAAATGCAAGACTAGATTAATCCTCTCACTAAATACAAAACTATCACATATAAGTAGCATCACACCATCCACATCACAGTATCAAACCCCTCTTCTGTTCAAGTTTCTCACCAATGACTGCTTGGTCAAATCCAATTCCAACTACACAATTAAATTTGCTGATGAAATCACCATCATTATGCCTGACCGCCAAAGATGATGAGATAGTTTACAGAGAAGAGGTTTAATTGTTGACATGGTAACGTCAGAGGATGAGGCTCACCCTTAACCTACTTAGCATTAATCCCCAGTGTGGCTTGGGCTCAGAATTCTATGTTATTATAAAGACTGAGTCAAACTCGGGGTGAAAGTAATGATCTGCTTTACAGTGTTAAGCCAGAATAATTCTTGGGACAGTATCCTTCAGCCATATAGTGGGTGAAATAACACCATACTGCAAAAATTTATGATATATTTCTATGCATTCTTCCACTTTATGGTAACTCATCAATATTCATGTTATTTATATTATATTCCCTAGGCATTGTATATAATATCTAGGCATTACACAAAATTCTATACAATGCCTAATTTCACACATTGGTGGTAATATATATATTCTGACACCTTGATTCAATTAATTATTGGCAGCTAACATCGTTAAAATGTACATATAAATGCACTTATAGATTTTAATCATTTGTAATCATTAATTGTACTACAGCATTTTTTTATAGTAAATGTTTTTTCCAGTATACCAGGTAGACACTCCTAAATATTCAGGCATACTTATAAATATGGATTACGATTTTAAATTATGCATTAACTTATTGTACAACACACACAAAAATAACACACACAGTACAAACCTTAAAAAAAGCCTCCAATCTATCAAATGTTCATAAACTATGTAGTAAGAAGATACAAGGCTAACTTGCTCAACAATTTTACTAGTAAAATAGACAAACTTTACTGTTAAGCTCACACTCCTATTGTTTACTAAGCAGCAATTTCATATTCTTCTTTACCTCTTAATTTTTCTAATTGAAAATGTAAGCTGCTATACTTCACACAAACCTGCTTAACCTTAATTAAAAGACAATAAAAAGGTCTGAATTCATTAAAGTAGCTTTTCTTGCCATCTGTCTAACTACACAGGTTGACCCCATCGAATTCCTTTTTCTCAATTTATTACTCCCATTTTCTTTAATATAAAGGCTGATATTACCAGAAAGAGAAAGAACATTAGAAAGTCTGCCTTTCTCCGTTTAAAGGAAATCGCTGAAAAAAGAAAGACATACACTCCCTACACTACCACAATACCTCTCATGAAAGAGCACTACAACTAAATTATTGTGAAGCTTAGAAAAGCATATGGTGAAAAAATTGTTTTTTGTGAGCTGCAAGTTTACTGATAACAGACAAGCTTTTGTAGTGAAAAATTGACTGATTTAGGTTGGTGGTGAATTGACTGGAGGATCACTAGTTCTAAATGCATTTTTAATAGCCTATAGCAACATGGACACACATATAGCTGATACAGACTTTTCTTTAGCACTGCTTTCTGTTACTGGTGACCTCTGTGTGTGATCATACTAAGGCACTACCCTCTGACATATAAACATATTTTGATAAAAATGTACAATTTCTCTGTTACAAAAACTAAGAATATAAACACATTTCCAATATGCAATAGAATAAATAATTATCTTACAGCCACACAGAATTAATAGATAATCTACTTATGCTAGCTATGAATATTGTGTCAAGAATACATTTGTGCGATCTCATTTCTTTCTGAGTTATTCTATGTAAACACACAATGGTTGCCTTGTCTGATGTTACCTGCTTTATTTCTTCCTCAATTGAAGTGGAACCATCATTGTGATTGTTCAGTTTTATGAATGTTCTCCTAATTTCCACATTTAAAATTCAACCAATATGATTTTTCTAAAACAGGTATCTTCTTTAGAAAGTACAATGAAATACAGAATTGATCATTAGTAGGCATTCTGTAATCAACTGTTAAAGTGCAATGGTTCAAGAATTTGTTACAAATGCTCACAGCCAGTGAGATGTTGCTCTAATTCTCTTCACCAATGCAAATATTGTTTCCTTTCAAAGTTAGAGGACTTACCCGTAGATTTTTAAACAGATTTAAGAAAACTGTTGGATAAATTCAAGTTTTATGTTTCCTGGAAATTTCTTCATATTACCATCATAAAGAGCTACTAATGAGTCACATAAACAATAAATCAAGGCAGTCAGCAACTGTCTAAATGTGCAAAAGTAATTTAAAGTTCATTATTACCAATATAAAGAAAAACAGTGCATATGCCTTTTACCAAACCTACATACATTTCAGAAATTAAAGACAGCATTGAATGTCTTGAACACAAATATCTAAAATAATCTACATCATTAATTTGATAACGTACATTATTTCAAATCACAGTAAAGAACACTATAAAAACACTTTAAAAAATTCATGCAGTCATCCAAAGGACCAAACACTGCAAAAATACATATTCAGCTCCATTAATTTTTCTGTAGTATACTTCCCATTTAGAAGTTCAATGTTATGCCGATTTTGGCACTCATACTTACTATAAAACACAAAATAATACAAAATTAACAGAAAAAAAGTGTACATACATCTATAAACATAATATAAATGAAACATTTAAAGTTACTAACGGTAATAATGCAATGAAAAAATATAAACATATTAAGCAAAGACTATATGGCAACACAAAACAGAAAAACAAAAATTTCAGACTACACTGTCCACTAAAACAAAAAAAGCCTGTGGAGCGGACATTCTAAAGGAAACGGCAAATGAAATGCATCTGTGCACAGCCTATTGGCCACACATCTGCACCTTCAAAAATGAACCACTCAATTACAGAAATCTCTGAATGAACTGCAGGCTCTGTAACATTCTTTTGCCCATAGACCAATCTACTTAACACCACTGCTAGGAACACAAACAAACAGTGCCTAAATTATTGGTGAAAATCATTATTGAGTGTGTCAATTAAGAAAAAGAGAAATATTACACCATACATACACTTCAGGTGAATTCTTTAAAACTTACTTTATAACCCCTTCATAGTAATTTTTTCCAGCCATGTTTAAAGACAAAGTATTTCACTTTTTATTGACTATATCACAATTCAAATGGGTCACAAGTTTACATACACTTTGTTAATATTTGGTACCACTGCCTTTAAATTGTTTAAGTTAAGCCAAACAGTTTGGGTAGCCTTCCACAAGCTTCTTGCAATAAGTTGCTGGAATTCTGGCCTATTCCTTCAGACAGTA
Organism: Polypterus bichir lapradei; assembly: GCA_026402145.1. Classification (NCBI taxonomy): domain Eukaryota; kingdom Metazoa; phylum Chordata; class Cladistia; order Polypteriformes; family Polypteridae; genus Polypterus; species Polypterus bichir. The sequence continues at coordinate 38,983,260 of JANRMT010062856.1, forward strand.
CTGGTGTAACTGGGACAGGTTCATAGACCTCCTTGCTCGTGCACAATTTTTAAGTTCTGCCCAGATATTTTCAATCAGTTTGAGGTCAGGGTTTTATGATGGCCACTCCAATACCTTTAACTAGTTGTCCTAAAGCCATTTTGCTACAACTTTAGAGGTATGCTTGGAATCATTGTCTATTTGGAAGACCCATTTGCCATTTGATCTTCCTTGCTGAGCTATGGAAATATTGCTCCAGTAAGTCTGCATCATTTTCCTTCCTAATGATGCCATCTTTTTTGTGAAGTACCAGTCCCTAGTGCAAAAAAAAGTACCCCCACAACATGTCAAAGTACATTCCTGTCTAGGAGACAGAATGCATCTCCATCCTGAGTGGTATACCAACTATGTGTTCCCAATGTGTTTATACTTGCATATTATTATTTGTATAGATGAATGCAGAACCTTCGGGCATTTGTAAGTTGTTCCCAAGGGTGAACCAGATTTGTGGAGGTCCACACTTTTTTGTGAGGTATTGGTTAATTTCTTTTGATATTTCCATTATGTCAAGTAAAGCGGCAGTGAGGTTTATGGATGGCCTTAACATACATCCACTTATTGACTCCAATTAGGCTAACTGACTACCAAAAGCTAACTGTCTAATTGTTTAACGGTCTAATTGTTTAACTGTTTAAAGGCACAGTTAAAGTGTATATAAACTTGTGATGCACTGGAACTGTGATATAGTCAATAAAAACTGAAATACTCTGTGAACATTACTGGAAAAAAATTACTTTTACCCTGCATAATGTAGATGATATGCCATATTTATAGTTTGTTAGTATAAAATCTGTGAAGGGGGTTATAAAGTGAGTTTTAAAGAATTCACCATAAGTCTACGTAAATGTCTGACTTCAACAGTAACTATTCTCTTTGAGAATTCATAACTCTGCTTACACAGCAGCAGGTACAGCATATCTTAACCTCCCTGTAGGACCCATTTGGAAGCCTTTGACTTACCAAAGAAATGCCTAAGTCGTGCAGCAGATGCTAGGAGATAACTTGTTCCTCATAGAAAAAGAGAAATGTGCTGAATAATATTCAGACACTTCGCTTCTCTGAGTGCGGCAACTGCCAGAATCAAACTCAAAAAAAAAATGTAAAAATGGTGGGCCATACTAAACAATATGAGAAGGATGATTAGGTTCCTGTCCACTGCATGGGTAAGATGGATTCCTGCATTGAAAGGCATCAAATGGGGATCAAAATGGCCCAAAGAATCTTCTCAAACTGAAGACTCGCTCAAGCTGTGTTATGTACATATATATATTGTGTAATGACCAATACCTGTAAGAACCCAGATATTTTCTACCTCCACCAGCACTTTGTTTTATTGGACTATTCATTTATAGTGGATAGAGCACTGCACTTTAATTTGGACACTTCGATCTTATTTGTAATAAAACCCTATTCACTTTTGCACCTACACCTTGCAGCATGTGTGTGTTCTCATTTGCCCGGCTCATCTTGGTTATTGTATCGATAATCCAGGTGCAAAGGCTCCCCAAAGGCAAACAGAAGCATGGAGCCAACCCTGACTGTCACAGAGAGTCCATTCATGCTCTCACATTTGATTGATAAGGAAATTGGGAAGTGTAAAGATAACACTGAAAATAAATTAAATAATCAGTGTTGTGAAAAACACATATAAAATGCAAAAATTAATTTAAATGAACAGTAACAAACATACCTGTAAGTTCATGGTCGCAAAATACTTTTTGGATAAATAAGCAGCCTTAAAACATGATGCATGAAAAAATGTAAATGTTTATCCAACTTTTTAACCTCTTCTAAAGAAAAATGTACACCATTTTGAAACATGTCTGTTCTCATCAGACATCTACATGAACTAAACTGTAAAGAAAATATATGGAAAGATATATCATTTGTAAGAACTGCTGTACTAATACAGGTTAGTTCAGGTTCTCATTGATCTGTTCCACCATGGATATATGGGAGGAGCAGAGACAGTCCAGATTGTCCTAAGCTGTGATGGTGGTGCTAATCCGCACGCTACTGCTCAGCAGCACAGAGCCTGTTGCTTTTGTATTTTTTTTTTCTTTGCTGTTTGCAATAAAAGTTTCTCCTAACTCCCTCAAGGAAAATTTAAAGCCTGAACGTCACTGACGGCTCACTCCCTTGTTGTTCTTCACTGCCACCATAGCGATGCTATACTATTACAGGAAATAATACATTTAAGAGTGGTCGAACATCAAAGTGCAATCAGTTGACCTTATAAATTCAATACCTTTAAACGATTTTAAAAAACATGCTCTAGGACTCTGCCTGGACCGGATGCCTGGGTGCACCCTACCCTCCAAAAAAGAAACTAAGAAAATAAAAGAGCCAGATTATGCTAAACTGTAATGGGATCAGAAATATAATCAGAAAAACAAAAGGCATACTCAGCTTGTATTTGCAATCCTGATATGGGATGCTTTATTCAAACATGGTACTATATCACTCTTGTAATACATTCATTTCAGTTTTTTTTCTTCTAAAAACACACTTCTGATCAACTATAGACAAATAACAGATACTAGTGGAATACAAGTACCTCTTGTCTGCAAATAAAAAGGAAACTGAAAAGTATGAAGTCCACTAATATGATAATAAACACAAGTACCATGTCCTGGGAGAGTATCAATAGAGGCTCCCAAAGATGGCAAAGAGTTGTTGATACTGCGTATGTGTTTGCCTGGTCATCAGATAAAAATAATGTAAAAAGTACCTAGAGGTGGTGTAATGTGGAAGTCCAAAATGAAATGTTTTTTGAAAAAAGATGAAACACTGCAAGGATTTGAAGAACTATTATATCAAAAGTTTGAAGTACTCTAATGTTATACAGTAATGGTGCTGGTCAAGTTTAAAAGCAATGAGGAAGTACTTATTAACTTGTGGAAGCTGTGTGATGTCATTCTCTGCTTGTATATTGTATTGTTTAACTTGTGTTCTATTAGAAAATATTTGGGCACATAGACCAAGGAAAACATTTACAGTTGGAAGGCATCACCAGGTATTCAGTAATGTTATAAAGTAGTCTTAAAGTTGGTTCATTCAAAGCAAAAAAACTAGTTAAAAAAATAGCTGTCATAAAAGGCAAAAATTGTTGAGTTATTATAAAGAGGGTTTGAATAAATTCCTTCCATCAAATAAACAAACAAACAAACAAAGGTACTAATGGTTTTACTCACTAGAACAGCACCATCTTCTGTCTGTTTCTATCACTTTCTAAAAGAACAGCATCTCCATGAGCTATAGAGAAAGCAAGTTCATGGTGTTCCATCCTGGCCTAGATCCATCATGTAATATGTTTGTTGTTTTTTTTTTTTAAATTGTAAAGTCCGTCTTTATTTTGGTTACTTCGAAAAGCAGTTCACACTGGTTGTTTACTTGTAATGGGAAATCAATAGTGATATTCAGAAGCACAACAGCGCTGACTCGTTTAAAAACATGAGGTAGTGCATTTCAGAGTTATTGTTAAGTGTGATATAACATCTTAACAGGCAATGATTGGCAACATTGCATAAGCCAGTTTTTGACTCATATGTGTTTAAATTTTCTGAAAAAACTATGCACTTTATCTGGGAGGGATTATCAATACAGCCTTACCTGGATATAAAAAATAACGACATATGTGTTCAGCGTATGTGTTCTACACTGTAAATTGTTTATTCTTGCACTTCCTGCAGAAGTTTAGGCTGATCTTATGCTTTGGTATGTGTAGCACTGTCTGCGGTCTTAGTGAAACGGCTCCAGCTTTCAGCCTGATGCTAAGCTGAGGTCACAGATTATTTTTCATGCTAAAACTGTGTGTATAACTTTGTTTTGCATGTAGTGTGAAAGATCGGGGAGGAAGCAGTCAATGCTTCCTGTGCCTACAATTTATGTCACACAGTTGACACATGTCATTGGTGTGTTGAATGTACCTCACTGTGAAGGAGTGTATTAGTTTGTTTTGCACTGGGAGTTGTTGGTGCTTGTGATTTTCCTGCCAATATCGGCAGGGTTCGGTCTGTGTCAGCAACACTGTGTGCACACTCTTTGTTCTACTTACGTGGGTTTGTACACTTCCTGTCAAGGGATGCACATTTCCACATCATTGGTGGTGGCAAGGCAATTTTCTCCATGAGCTGGACATCCAAATTATGGGTTATGTTCCATGTATCACAGCATAAGCTGTTAAGCGAGTCCAAGATCAAGCTTTAAACTCAAGGAGTGCACGAGTGTGATGGACAGAAAACGTTTTATTTATATATTTTTTATATATATCTATACTAATAAAAGGCAAAGCCCTGACTGACTGACTGGCTGACTCACTCACTCACTCATCACTAATTCTCCAACTTCCCGTGTAGGTAGAAGGCTGAAATTTGGCAGGCTTATTCCTTACAGCTCACTTACAAAAGTTAAGCAGGTTTCATTTCGAAATTCTACACGTAACGGTCATAACGGTCGACAACGTCCGCCATGTTGAACTTTCTTATTTATGGCACCATCTTCACGAAATTTGGTAGGCGGCTTCCCTGCGCTAACCAAAACCGATGTATGTACTTATTTCAGTGGTATGCTGCCATATTAAAGTTTCCAATGTCACTAATTCTTCAACTTCCCGTGTAGGTAAAAGGCTGAAATTTGGTACTTATTTCGGTAATATGATGCCACTGTCGGCCGTCATATTGAACTTTAACGGTCTTTGTTACTTATGGGCCCATCTTCAAGAAATTTGGTACGCGGGTTCCCAACGCTAACTGAATCCTACTTACGTACATATATACGTCCATAGCCTGCAGCTCGGTCACCGTGTGAGGCGGCGTTGGGTCCCCCATCCCAACGCCTCCCACGTTGTTAGCTGGCTGCCTGCCTATATAAGGCCATCTGTCGCTCCAGGCTCTACATTCCCTTCCTTGCTTCGCCACGGTATTCACGTCTCCCTACTGATAACTACAGCCTTTTTATTTAATCCACGGCTTCTCCGCTGTTTTATTGTTCATTTATTACGATTATAGTTATTGTGCAGGTATTTTAGACTTACTTTACATTGTTCAGGTACCCATTTCCTTTATCATTCCAACCGTACCCCCATTAACATGTCTATCGAGGTGATCACCATCGATCAAAGAACTGTCACTTACCAAGTGGTTTCCATGCCCGGAGATGGCACCTGCCTTTTCCATTCTCTTTGTTACATATTGCACGGCCATATCAGGATTACTCTTTATATCCGGAGGAACATTGTGTCTTATGTATTGAATGACTGGGACAGG
>JANRMT010062856.1:38988965-38999393 GCA_026402145.1 Polypterus bichir lapradei
AACTGACAACGTGGCATACAAAGAGATCCTTAACAAATAATTATTGGTATATTTTCCCTCAGTTTAAAAAGGTTTAATTTTCTTCTTAATAAAAATTTTAAGGCAGTACTTCGCCGCTGCGAAGCGCGGGTATTTTGCTAGTATATATAAATGAACAGTTTGTGGTATTTCAAGTAGTTTTTAAACTGCATGTTTAGTGTGCTTTTACTATACAACAATAAAAAAAAAAACATACAAAAACAAAATGCTAACTAATGTATTTTAATCATTGGAATCATGGGCTTAGAAGTTAAAGTACAAAGCACAAAAATAAAGCAAAATAAACACATTAAATATTAAAAGATTTAAATAGATCACTGTAATTATCTTTCATACATGTAAACTGTTAAGTTAGACATGTCCTAAATAAGGATTTGTTTGAGTGTCTGTTCAAAATTAATGACAAAAAATGACCATCAATACCTGCTACCATTACCTAATCTGTATAAATATTCAGAGGCCTCCAAGGAGTCAGAACTGCATACGAAGATTTTTAAAGACTCACCTATACACATTCTTCCAATAATCCGGCACCCTGCTATGGAGGCATGTACTACAGGGATGGTTTCTGACAGCTCCCCTTCAAAGACGCTGGCACAAAAAGAATACGTCTTTATTATTGATACAGCTCTCCAGAGGGATTACCCATTGCCTTGTCTGCCATTTGATAATACTAGAGTGGAAGTTGCCAAACAGAGGTCTGACAGATGGCAGAATCCTCCGATTTATGCTTTAATCAACCTCTTGAAGCTGTACAATTCATGCCCCTTAATTAACAATATGCTTAATCAAATGACTTATCTCCATTCATGGGTTTACTTTCTGAATAAAAAAATTAAAACTGTAACAAGTGTCTTCTATTTAATTCAAGTCACTTATTTGTGTAAAAACACATTCAGGTTTAAAAAAAAAAAAAAAAAGCAAATGCTTCAAAACACATCATATTTTTCCTATTCCCAGCTGTTCATCAGAAATTAACTAATCACTCCTAACTAAGACTATTTAAGCAATATTTTCCCTGACATCCAATATGCTGGAAAGTAATGACAAATCCATACTATTATTTCCTACAAATGCTCATTGAACAATGACAGGTAATTTTGATATAAAAATGTAGTCTTATTTAGCAGAAGGAAATTAATGGGCAGAAGTTGAATATCTATAGATAATAATTAGGCTACAATGTAGTCACCAGTTACTAAGTAACAGTTTTATATCTAATCGTAACATAACGTAAAAGAATATTCAACCAAAAATGATCATTTTTTAATCTGTTATTTAACCCATGTTGTTTGCAGTTATGGCCAAGAAAAACTGTTAATCTCACATTTTTATGGAGAATGGTGATAACAAAATTCTTCTTAAAATAGGTGTTAACAGGGACCATCTCTTAACAGCAAAAAATTTAAAATATCCATAAAAAAAAAAAAAAAAAATCACAGACTACTTATGTCACATAATCAACATGTCAAATATCCAGCTGCATGCTCACTATGTCCCAAACGTATATTTTTGCTAAGATATTGTTGAATGAATGATGCCCAAAAAATTATCTTAAGAACAAAAGTGTGGTGGGCTGAAACATAAACAAGTGCTTGAATTGAAGATTCAAAAGCTGACCAATTCTGTTTTAACGCACACATCATGCATCAGCAAATTTTCTGGAAGTTGTTTGTATAACAATATTTTGGCTAAAACAGACAATTTAGGATTTTGAAGCATACGACTGGGTACTCGAAATGTGAATTATGCAACACGATTAACTTAAGGTTTTTTTCCCTCCCATGGACATTGTGTTTGCTGTTCTGCTGCTTTAAAGCTGATCCACCGGCTAGGATGCTGTATATCTCTGGGTCCACGATTCCTGAGGCTGATCCTCCAATCAGCTGTGAACCCTCAACTTTCACTGAGATTAAACAGGTGGTAAACCAAAGGAGGGCAGGGAAGGCTGCAGGGATGCAGGTATCCAGGTTGAACTTCTCCAGGCTGGTGGTAAGGCTGTCTTCCTGGCACTGCAAGCAATCTTTGCTTCCATTTGGGAGACTGGCATCAAGGAAGGGTGATCGCAGCAACTACGGGGGATAAAACCGCTCTTGGTGCCGGGAAAGGTCCTTGATAGGGTCACCCTCAATAGGATCCGTGATCACCTGCTCACCTACCAGAGCACTCATTTTGCACCTAAGAAGTCTACCATCGACCGCATCCTGGCACTGACGGTTCTCATGGAACGCAAATGTAAATATCAGCAGAGTTTCTTAGCAGCCTTTGCGGCCATCAGCAGTTTGTCTGTTTGCGGAGAGAGTGTCGATCTGGTCGAGAGGTTTACTTACCTCAGCAATGATATTCATTTCTCTAGTGACTCATCCTATAAAGTCAGTAGACAGATTGGGAGAGCATGGTGGGTCATGAGGTCACTGGAAAGGGGTGTGTGGCACATTCAATATCTATGCAAAAGGACAAAGGTCCAAGTCTTTATATAGTCCTGGTGCTTCCTATCTTGCTATATGGTTGCAAGACTTGGACGCTATCCAGTGACCTGAGACAAAGACCGGACTCTTTTGGTACTGTGTCTCTTTGGAGAATCTTTGGGTACCACTGGTTTGACTTTGTGTTGAATGAGTGGTTACTCATGGAGTCCCAAATGAGGCAGTCATAATGAGACACTACGGCCATGTGGCACGATTCCCAGAGGGTGATCCGGCTCGCTGGATCCTCAAGTGGCTGGACCAGGCCAATGTAACACTTGGCTGCGGCAGAAAGAGGCTCATTTCTGGAGTGTGGGACTGGACCGCATGTCTGCCTGGGGGGTTGCCAACAAGGATCCAGAGCTCTTTCGTCGTGTGGTGGGTGCGGCAACTCCCCCAACCAGACCTGACCAGCTGTTCTGCAGTGTTGGTCCCCATCAATACCTACTATATCAGTAATTCTGTTATCACTGTTCACCAATAAAACCAAAAGATTAACAGTTTTTCTCGATCATCACTACAAACAAAAAGTGACACGAGGCAAGTAGCAGATTAAAAAAACACTTTCAGGTGTATTATTCCTTTAACTCCTGTTTTTTTTGGCTTATTTAAGCAGTGCAGAACCTGAGAGTTATGTAAACCATTTTTTTTTTATTTAGTGCCAAGCAACACACAACTGAATTAATAGCAGTATGGACCAATGTTTGGGTAGTATAATAAGCAGTTATGAACAAGCAGGTTGGGTCACTGCTATATGAACACAATCAGAAAAAGGCAATTAAAGTAGACAAATGAAGTCAAAAAACACAGATATGACAGAAAGCATTACTAATATGAATAACTGTTAGGCCTGCTCTAGGATTAGACATTCAAATTTATTTTAGCAGAACGATCTTTAGACTCTCAAAATAAGGAAATAAACCTACCTGTAAAAGTTTTCTGACCCACCAATGGCCACTAGGCAGTAGGTGTTAGTAAGTTTGGCAAAGCAGCCAATTTCATTGTTGTTTTCAAAAGAGGCGCGGGTTGCCATTGGTCTACACTGTGTCACAATCTATTTCTGGGACTGAAAGACAAATGGAATAAAAATGATTATAAAATTACCTAACATAAAACATATCTGCTTTCAAAACTTTATGTGAATGAGAATATTGCTTTAGCAGTATTAGCAAATTGTTGCATCATTTCATTGTTTTATTTACATTTTTTCTTCCTACACCAAACATTTTTGTTTAATGATAGACAGATAGATAGATAGATAGATAGATAGATAGATAGATAGATAGATGGATAGATAGATGGATAGATAGATGGATAGATATGGCTTTTACAGTAGCTAAACAATACTTATGACAAAAGGCAACCCTCCCTCAAACATACATCAGAATGATTAAAATTAAAAAAACATTAAGAAAGAAAACTTCTGACTTCACGGTTACAGTCCCAGTACGGCATCATAAAGGTATAATGCTGTTGGTATAAAGGAGCCCAAGTAGTGTTTCTTATCCATTTTCTACTATTCTTATTTACCCATTACAAATGTATTTTAACAATAATTAAACATCACAGGACCAATATAATAAAAACAATAATTAAAGTAATTATTGGCAAAAAATATTTTTGTATGATGTTTATTCAACATCTTATATAACTAAAGAGATTTTGATTACAGTGGTGAACAGTAGTTCACACCTAATTTCAATTGCATAACAACATTACCTCATATACAAGTAAAAACTGCTCAAAGTCGGAGGAATTACTAATTTTGTGAACATTTACAGTATAATCAAGCTAAAAAATTTGCTGAATTAATCATAAATGAAAAATACAATTAATCTGTACTATGATACTACTAATACTATATATCAATAAAATTAACTGATCAGTGCATTCACGAGATGTGGTGTCCAAAAGACTTATTACAGCTTTAAGGGACATAATCTGTATTTTTTCTACTTTTGTACTATTACTAGATTGAAGAAGACAAACTATGCATATGCGCAAGGACATTGTGCCTCTTGCTTATGATCCACCATGCCTTCAGACTATCTTCAAGACCCCATTTTACAATCAAGTTTAAGTAATTCTCCAAGAGACACTGACACATCTGGTATATAAACTTTTTATTGCACATCGGTAGATTAGAAAGTACTCGTTGGTACTGCAGTAGGTAAATTGGACCATATCAGACATTCGGAAATATAAAAGGCAGGATGGCCTTCTCAATGCTTGCCGAGGTTACCGACAATTTATGTGGTTTTGTGGAAGGTGCTACCAGGACCTTAACATCTTGTGACCGTCTCATCGCTTCTGGTAATTAAACGAATACTGGCTGTGTTATCTTCAAACCTGAAAATGTACGTAAAGTTGGGTGGAGGGGGCACAAACTAATAATGGCTCTTTACATTGAAGCTGATTTGGGGACCCACCATAATGACCAGTCCGTCTGTATGTCAAACTATCACAAACTTCTAATAAAAATAGAAAATTAAAATCGTTAAAACTGTAGTTAGTATCAAATGAGTTATATAAGAATGACAGCGGTCACGTATATTCCAAGAGCAGACTAAATGAAATGGAATGCAAGGACAATCAGGAACGCCGTAAAATCTACTCCACCACAATCATAAATCTCAGGTACTCAAGAACTTCACTTTCTGCCGATTGTCACGCGAGATCAGCCCTTATATAGTAATATTTGCCTTTACTTGAACTATTTTTCTGTCGTCACTGCCGAAGACCTCTAGTTTGAAGCAGTAAAATCTCAAGCACAGCCAGATGAAGTTACAACAGGCCAGGCCTTGGGGGTATTTCAGCAGTAAAGATAAACAAAAAAAAAGGTAAAGAGTTCAAATGGAAACTTGACCGTTTAATTTCACATTATTCCCGGCCCACCTTCAACTAACCTATTTTCTCCTAACTTTACTTACGTTACTTATCCGTCTATATGTATCTCCTTCGCCTCTTTTCTCACTCTCAAGCCGCCCCACGTGTCTACTTCCGCGCCGATGGTGACGTGACGTATTTCGTAACCAAGATAGAGGCGGTGTCGTTTTCACAGCCGCCATGCTAGCCCGGAACATCTAATATGTACTTCCGGGATACTGCTCCTACGATATAGTACAAGTAGTTACGCAGAAAATTAATTGAATTGATTGATAAAGAGTGCAGTTGCAGGGGCTAGCGTTTTTAAAATTTGCCATGTCTTGTTTACATGTCCAGTTAAGTGGATTCTATTCTTCATCCTCCCATGGTCTCTGAGAGGGTTGATGGGCTTATCTGAACTGATCTTTCGATACTAAGTGCGAGTTCCGTTGTGTGAATTCGAGGTTGCTTTTTCTAGGGGTGACGATTATTACCTTTGGTATTGTAATTGCGATTATTAACTTCTGTTATTCGCTCAGCATTGAAATATGTCATTTAGCTTTACCAAATGCAATTACTGTATTCTGTATACATACAGTACATTAGAACCTTCATTTTACTGGGAACCACTTAAACATTTGTTAATGTGAAATTGGTAAATGGTGAATTAATTAAAAAAACAAAAACGTAATGTTTAACATTCTTTTTTATTTTTACCACGATGATATAGAACATGTATTTAAAATGTGTTGCTGTTTTTGTAATACAGCAAATCATAATCAAATAGTAATAATAAAATAAAATGTAAATATAACTCAAACTTATTTTCACAAAACAAACTTATAAAAAAACAGTCATTACCACCACTTATAACTCAAAAATGTAAAATGCCAAAAAATGTTAAAAAGTGGGAATTTTAAATTTGTTTTGCGTTGTATTATAAAAACAGAAGTTACATGTCTATATAAAAATTAATGTGCATAATATCCTAAATACCAGCAAAGTAAGATTATGAAGTGAATATAAACACAACCTGATTGTTCCATTATACAGGTATGTAAACACATTAAATGCACTAATGTATAGCAAGCTCAAGAAGTATTTAGATTATTATAAATCTGAAGCCTTTATTCAAGGCGACGTACACAATTTGAGATACAATTGGTTGCACTTATTTCATTTTTTCCTGTTGTAGGACAGGCAGGTGAAGTGACTTGCTCATGGTCACACAGTGTCAGTAGCAGGATTTGAACCCATAACATCAAGGTCTGAAGTCCAAAGCCTTAAGCAGTATAGCACTCGGTTAAATAATGCCTCCAAAACTCTGGTGTCTGCTCCAGACTTGGTCCTTAAGCAGATGTGCCCTTTTCTTGATGAAAGCATTATAAAGAAAGACACACTCAGTATTGCAAGCATCTTCCCTTTGTGTAAAATAAATTCCTCATCAATATAATGAAACTTTATACTTACACATTTTCCATAGTTACATACCTACAAATCAGTTGTGCTGCATAAAGTGACTTTTTTTAAACTCAATTCAATTTGGAATAAAGTAAAGACAGTGCAACTTGGGAAAAATAATTGCTAGAGGGGATGATATATCTGTTGTCTTGGGTGTTAATCATTTTTACAAAAACCCTTGTTATTGCTGTTACCTGATCTTTCATGCACTGAACAAAATGAGCATGCGGTTGAATTTTAGAAGTTTGCATAAACGTCTGCTTGTAGTGCTGAAACAGTTTGCACAATGTGCTTTTTTGATCAGCATCGATTGAGAATAAAATAATTCCAAATTATGGACAATTCTCTTCATTTTAGCTTTAACACTCATAAAAAGTGTCAGGTCAGCATTTCTTCTCAATTTTTCTGAAGGGTGCTACAAACAAGAGAAAGACATGTACACATTTGTAAAAGGTATTGTCAGGGACCAGACTCCTAATAAGAGTTTTCCTACAGCAGTCCTGCCAGACGCCATATCAGAGATTGTCCTTGCTGCAGAATAAGTATATATCGCTACAGCCTACAGAATGGGGAGTAGCTAGATGTTTAGTGTGGAGTTAAATGTTGGTGGCACACTATCACAAACCAATTTCATTGCTCATTCCTAAACATATTTTCCTGTACCAACTGTTTAGTATTGTGTTTTATGCAAGGACCCATACACCTTTTGTTATTTTAATGATGTTAAATATTCAGTTTATTATTACATAATACAGTTCATCATTTTGCATCTTTCCCTACCTCAGTCATTCTCCCACATGCAACTTCAGCAATTCAAAGTAGCTGTAACTGATTAACATGCACAATTTATACATATACTGTACGTGTACAGTTATTAGGCAAGCCAATTTTCTGACCAGAGGGGACTGGGCAGTCTAATGGTCTGGAATCCCTACAGATTTTTTTTTTTTTCCAGCCGTCTGGAGTTTTTTTTTTTTGTTTTTTCAGTCCACCCTGGCCATTGGACCTTACTCTTATTCTATGTTAATTAATGTTGACTTATTTTATTTTCTTACTGTGTCTTTTATTTTTCTATTCTTCATTATGTAAAGCACTTTGAGCTACTTTTTGTATGAAAATGTGCTATATAAATAAATGTTGTTGTTGACCTTATCATTATTTCTATGTACATTTTCCAACTGTAAACCATGTAAACCTGAATGCTTTTTGATCCTAATAATCTGTAGGTGCTGTTTAACTGTTTAATGAGGGAGAGTGTGGCTTAAAGTAATTAACATCTTACAGTATATTAAGGTGTGCATAATTATTAGGCAGTTTCATTACCTCAGGTAAAATGGGCCAAAAAGTGATTTAACTAATACTGAAAAATACAAAATTGTAAAATGTCCTTCAGATGGATCCAACACTCTGGAAATTGCTAAACTACTGTGGTGTGACCAATGAACAATCAAAAGATTTTTTTTGTGAATACTCCATAGGATTGCAAAAACAAAAAAATAAAAAAATGCATGGAGAAGAAAAGGTGCAAATTAAATGTAAAAGACTTAAAAAGAATTAAACAGGAGCCTATTAGCCTTAATATTGCAAAACTGCAATGTGCTTGGAGTGTCCAATAATACAAGATGTCAAGTGCTCAGAGACATGGTTAAGGTAAAGAAGGCTGAATATGTCCACCACTGAATAAGATTCATAAGTTAAGACATCAAGAGTGGGCTAATAAGTACCCGAAGACTAATGTTTTAGAGGTTTTTAGAGGTGGACAGCAAAAAGCCTCAAAGATGGCTGAATAATGATTTGGTACTCTTCCTCAACTGACTTAAGTTCTATTGAGAGAACTTGTGGGTCTTTCTCAAATGTAGGATTTACGGCGATGAAAAACATCACACCTCTTGGAACAGCATTTGGGAGGCTGTGGTTTCTGCATCAACAAACATTCATCGTTAGCAGATCAAGAAACTGACAGATGCAATGGATGGTAAACAGATGGCAGAAGAAGGGTGGCTATATATGTAGATTGTTTCATTTGCTGCAAGCAAATAAACAAGTGAGGGAAAAAGATTTGTAATTTAGTTCCCTAATAATTGCACACACTTTTTATTCCTCATGAGAAAGACAAAACTTAATTTTCCTTTGTTAAACATTCATGTTTGATGTAAAATAACATTTTGGAATAACTTGGAATGTTTTATTTGTATAAAAAAAAAAATGAATCCCATAGAATACTATTTTCCCAATAATTGTGTGCAGAATGTAAAGTCAATGCTGCTGATGGGATAGGCTTTGGCTTTCTGCAATCCTAAAATTGAAGTCAGTTTACTAAGTCAGTACAATTACATATTACTGGAACACCTTCAGAAGATTTTTAATGGGGTGACCAGATAGGACCAGTGAATATCATGAGGTGATTCACCTAAAGTCTGCACCATGGACAAATTATAAGGTATAACTGTTCCAGTGTGGTTCTGAGGTGTCACTCGCTGCACTTGGGTCCCAATCCAGGTGGTTCATGCCCCCAACCTCACCTCACCTCATAGTTATTAATATAATGTAATAGCAAAATTATGTAATAGCATTATTATTTTAAAGACAACAAAAATCAGGTCATACATTGGCCTATTAAGTAACATTTCTGCCAAATTCCAATTTGAAGGAATTATCTGCAGTAGCATACTACTGATGAATATTGTACTTATCATTTTTAATTTATTCCTCAATAAACTAATCATAGTAAGAAAATATAAACCATTTATTCAGGAGTAACTGAAGTACACTAATATCCTCCTTAATAAAAGGACATGTGTCTTTCTGTGTGTGTGTGTGTGTGTATCTGTGTGTCCATCTGGTTGCTATATCACTGTTATGTATCACTTGGTATGGGATTTGTTAAAGCGGTAGTAATGTTTGTGATTCACCATCTGTTGCAGTTAATGTAAGCCATTTTATTACTACAAATGTTTGTAATGTGCCATTTGTTGAAAAGAAAAATGCTAGGCATTTTATTACTACAAATGTTTGTTATGTGCCATCTGTTAGAATAATAAATACAATGCATTTTATTAATACACTAGCAAAATACCCGCGCTTCGCAGCGGAGAAGTAGTGTGTTAAAGAAGCAATGAAAAAGAAAAGGAAACATTTTGAAAATAACGTAACATGATTGTCAATGTAATTGTTTTGTCACTGTTGTGAGTGATGAGTGTTGCTGTCATATATATATATATATATATATATATATATTTACACACACACACACATAAACATATATATATACATATCTATACATATACACATATATATACACACACACATATATACATACATATATATATCTACATATATACACATACATATACATACACACATACATACATACACACACATATATACACACAAATACATATATATATACATACACACACACATATATAAACATATATATACATATACATACATATCTACATATATACACACACAGCTATTTCGTATCAGTGCAAGACGCTGCTTGTTAAAACGGATAACTCCCGCTCTTACGTGCAAGTCTGCGTGGATATTATGAACTATCGTATTTGTTCAAGTTCTATTTAAATTTTAAATAAAA
>JANRMT010062856.1:38999793-39047573 GCA_026402145.1 Polypterus bichir lapradei
TTGTACTAAGATTTTGTTGGTCATTATTGACTAAAATAAAATTGTGGGGCATCTATAAAAGAATTACTTTAATTCAATTAAAATGTGCATTTGCCTATTGCAGAATCAAATCTTCAATCTTTCTTAGAAAAGACCAACACTTTATCCACTTTGTCAATATCAGCAAATAACTGAAAAACGTATTTCACCAAGTCTGTATATAAATATGAAAAAATGGTATAATTTAAATTTAAAAATTAGTTTGTGTAGACTGGTCTCAAACCATCAAACATACTAAGCACTTGATCAATGCTGCTTAACATTCATATTGAAATAATTTGACAAAACTTCAATATCCATCCATCCATTATCCAACCCGCTGAATCCAAACAGGGTCACGGGGGTCTGCTGGAGCCAATCCCAGCCAACACAGGGCACAAGGCAGGAACCAATCCTGGGCAGGGTGCCAACCCACCACAGAAAACTTCAATATCAATTATTTAAAATATTATTTTTTTAATTAATTTGTCCACATTGGTTTTGAACCTTTGACGGTTTGATCAAAAGTCAAAAACGCTAATCACTTGACCAACACCACTATTTTTTCATATATATGTGTGTAGGCTACAAGCACTATATACATATAAAATCACTAAAAGTATAATAAAAGGAAATGAGAAATTTTAATTTGACATAATTAACATACATATTCCGGGTCAAAACAAATGAAATATTGCATTGTCACCAGAGATCAGCATGCATACAAAGTTTGAAGAAAATCGGTTTGGTAAAAGCGAATAAATAATTGATTACAAAAATTGACCCAGACAATCAGGGAAAGCAAGTTGAATAAAATCATGTAATAATAAAAATAAAATTAGCCTGCATTGCGTCTTCTATTTAGATTTCACCATAGCACCTCATCTACTATACTTTGCAAGTGATGTTCTTTCTGCTAAGCAGGGGAAGTATTTGTCCGGTAGGACGTATCCATCCCTTGGCATGACCCTCATCTATATCCCCACAAACCTCCTCCATTGCCTGGAGAAGGAGAATGCATCTGTAGGGCTGCCCATCATATGCCTACCACTTCCATAAAGAGAGAAATTCCTCAGTGGGGTTTAGGAATGTTTAATATGGTGGGAGATACAGCATCAAAGGTTGTGAATAGTTGAGGAACCAATTTCGAACCTGAGCAGTCTCCCTCATAGTCATACAATGGCTGACCACATGATCAACAAGGGTGGCCTGGATTTCATTCATGATGGCTCTCTTTTGTCTACTTCCATGTCCTTGTCCTCCTCCTCTTCCTCCTCTTATCCTCATCACTTACTGTAACTCTCTGAGCAGTATTTGTTTCTATTGTTGTCTAAGCCAAGATAACCTTTTGCTTATAGTTTTTTACAATTGATAACACACGCACTCTAGGAGCAAAACATTAGCCCAGATCTGTGCAATTATACACACATTCTCAGTCTCACACTATTTGCAAAACACTACACAAAATATTTTGCAAAATACTAAACACATTTCTCTGCATTAGACACTTAAATTTAATGTGATGTCACTTCTTTGCCATTTCAAGGCATGACCTTCCAAAATACCAGACTTATGAACCAACTGATTAGATATGATCATCAGGTGTGAGGACAAGGAGGTGTTTAATTTTAAATTCACCAATCGGGTGTAAGCATTATAGAAAGGAAACAGGTGAGTTCACTTGTCTGCAACCAAAATGGAAGTGAGAGGAAAAGGGAGAGTGAGAATGAGAGGGAGACCCCGCAGAGAAGGAGGGGTAGGCAGAGGAAGAGAGAGAGATGAAGGTCGACCTGAAGGAGGATATAGACATGGAAGACAAGGACCAAATTTATTGAACGAGATTAGAGCAACAGTAGTCGACCATAATGTGAACCATGGTTTAACGTTGAGAGTGGCTGGACAAAGAGTTAGGCCTAATCTCAGCAGATACTGTATACTGTTGCATAAGTATTTCAGACATTTCGATGGGAGCAGAGGTGAAAAACAACTTTTCTCTACGATTTTTCTACAATGCCAACTACATGTACTGCACCAGTACTTTGTGGCAACTGAGATGTATTTTGATTTGTCTCCATAGGAGCTCTATATTCTCAACAGAACAAGAGGGAGTAATAATATACATGGTTTTGGCCAGTAGCACTATACACCTCAGAGAAATTCAAGAACATCTCCACAATGACAACAGTTTTCAACAATATTCATCAGGTATCATTATCAACCCTGGGGAAAATCTTTAAAAACATAATTTACATATGAAAGAGTGCCATATGAAAGGAATTCTGAGAAGGGAAAAGACCTGCGGCATGTGGAGGTAAGTATTGGACACTTCAGTACTATGCACGTAATACACATTAATTTTACAGTAACATGTATGTTTATAGTAGTGATGTACTGAACTACACAATTCTGTCCTTATTTAGAGAATAATGTAAATGGAGGGAGGCACGGTGGCACGGTGGTAGCACTGGTGCCTCGTAGTTAGGACACCTGGGTTCACTTCTTGGGTCCTCCCTGTGTGGAGTTTGCATGTTCTCCCCATGTCTGCGTGGGTTTCCTCTGGGTGCTCCGGCCTTGCACCCTGTGTTGGCTGGGATTGGCTCCAGCAGACCCCGTCACCCTGTAGTTAGGATATATCGGGTTGGATAATGGATGGATGGATGTAAATGGATGCCGATGCAATACCACATGAATTTGTATTCATAGATGAAGCTGGGTTCAACCTCACAAAAGTAAGAAGGAGAGGGAAAAACATCATTGGCCACAGAGCTATTGTGAATGTCCTGGGCCACTGTGGTCTTGCCATTACACAGAACGGAATCCTCCACTGCCATTCCAACCTAGGTCCTTACAACACAGCTCACATACTCGAATTTTTGGATAGAGTACACAACATTGTTACAGCCGAAGGCCAAATGGAGGCAGAGTAGATTCGATACATTGCCATCTGGGATAAAGTATCTTTCCACCGATGTCCTGTGGCCGAGAAATGGTTTCATCAGCGTCCACAATTTTTAGTGCAATACCTCCCATAATACTGTCCCTTCCTGAATCCCACTGAAGAGGTTTATGATCTCCAGCCCTATACCAGAAATTCTGCTGATTTAAGCCATGGAGGAAGCATGTGACCAAGTTTATGCTGGGTCTGTGTAGGGATGGATTCACCATACAAGAAGATGTTTCCATTGTTGTCTTACAAGAGAGAAAATAGCCTGTGATGTAGATATGGTCCTGTGGCCATATCCAACAAGGTGAAGAGCATTTGTTCTTTTCTGTGTATTATATTGTATTGACCCCCTTCTTTTTGACACCCACTGCATGCCCAACCTACCTGGAAAGTGGTCTCTCTTTGAACTGCCTTTCCCAAGGTTTCTTCCATTTTTTTTTCCCTGCAAAGGTTTTTTTTGGAGTTTTTCTTTGTCTTCTTAGAGAGTCAAGGCTAGGGGGCTATCAAAAGGCAGGGCCTATTAAAGCCCATTGTGACACTTCTTGTGTGATTTTGGGCTATGTAAAAATAAATTGTATCATACTGTATGATGCTTGGGTGGCATGGTGGCATAGTGGGTGGGCGTAGTGCTGCTGCCTTGCAGTTAGGAGACCCGGGTTCACTTCCCTGGTCCTCCCTGTGTGGAGTTTGCATGTTCTCCCCGTGTCTGCGTGGGTTCCCTCTGGGTACTCCAGTTTCCTCCCACAGTCCAAAGACATGCAGGTTAGATGCATTGGCAATTCTAAATTGTCCCGTGTGTGTGTGTGTGTGTGTGTCCAGGGTTTGTTTCCTGCCTTTGCCATGTGTTGGCTGGGATTGGCTCCAGCAGACCCCCGTGACCCTGAAGTTAGGATATAACGGGTTGGATAATGGATGGATGGATGTATGATGCTTAGCTTTTCTTTTTTTTTGTCCTCACAATTTTTTGTTGTGTTTACATAGTATGTACTATACTTGTTTTGTGTGGAATTTATTATGTTCTCATTTTCAGTGCAGAGTGCACATTTATGGATGTTTTGACTGATGCCTGATTTTGGAGAGAAATAAACATTCCTCAGTATACACTATGGACTTGCTTGCTGTCATCAATATATTCATATATTTAGCCCTAACAATGTACCTAAAAAAAATTAAGCCCAAACTATCTCATTAAAAAAGTAGAAGTGTTAAAAGTGTTTTATATTGTCAATTGCAGTGTGTAACTGGTTCAAACAAATTGAGTTTTAATGAAAAGTGTATGTGCCATACAATGACAAAATTAAGTTTTTATGAATTAGTATATGGTTTTGAATGTTTTCAAACTTGTGCTTAAACAATTGTAAAAACCTGTATTTATAATGTTCATGTTCTGTTATCTAAGTGAAAAAAATAGCTGTAAATGTTATCGCACTTGAGAATTAGGTGTAGGCCTATGAGTGTGCAATTTTGAATGGAAGTGTTTTCCAAATTTAAACAAAAGATTTCAGTTTTCATAATTGTGTCTAATGTGGAACTCCTGTGTGTAGAGTTTTGCCAATTGTGCATTTTGAAATTGTAAACTGATTGTTAAGATGAAAATGTGCTTGTAATTCTGCAGAATTAATTGAAAGAATGTTGTGCATACTGTAAGTACATGGTTTCCCTGATTGTGCCTCAGGTACCAATTTTTGTGGTACTAGTTTACAATCAGAAACAAGTTAAACAATGTACGTGTGGTATAACACTGAGTTGTGTTCGATGACTGAATTAACTGGTACAAAAGGTGGAGCATTTGACATTTTTTTACTTAATCCAAGAGTCAGTTATTACATTTTGTTCATTAAATAGTTTTATAACAATAAATCATATTATAAAGTAATTACGATAATAGAGTACAATTCTATTTGTTAGTAGACTACATTAAATATGTGATTTTAACAGCACTTCACAATGGAGTTAAAAATGGAGCACAAATAGGCTTGTGGTTGCTCAGTGGCTTTCATACACAGCAGACTGCAATTCAAGTGATGTGAAAATGGCATTCACTGATGTGTGTTAGTGGTAGAGGGTCTGTGACTACCTGCTGTTCAGTTTTCTTAAACATGACATTGTTTAAGGTACATCCAATAGAGTACAGCAGTAATCAGCAATTGAAAAATACCTATTAATAAATTACCAATACTGGGGTAAAATCATTATCAATATTTTATCATGTTCTTGATGAACTCATTTTTAAAATAACAGTCTCGATTCACTGTACTAATTCTTTTCATAATTTTAAACACTTCAATCATGTCACCTGTTAATCTTCTTTTGCTTAAACTGTATAGATTCAGCTATTTTAATCTTTTAATCTTTCCTTATAATTCAACCCCTGTAGCCCTGGAATCAGCTTAGATGCTCTTCTCTGGACCTTTTCTAGTGCTGCTATGTCCTTTGAGTAGCCTGGAGACGAAAACTGCACACAGTACACCAGATGAGGCCTTACCAGTACATTATAAAGCTTGAGCATAACCTAATTGGACTTGTACTCCACACATCACTATATAACCTAAAATTCTGTTTGCCTTCTTAAAGGCTTCTGAACATTGTTGGGAAGTTGATAGCTTAGAATCCACTATGACTCCTAAATCCTTCTCATAAGGCGTACTCTCGATTTTCCAACTGCCCATTGTGTATTCAAACCTAACATTTTTACTTCCTATGTGTAATACTTTACATTTACTGACATTAAATTTCATCTGCCACAAATCTGCACAAGCCTGAATGCTATCCAAGCCCTTCTGTAATGATATAACGGATTCCAAATTATCTGCTAATCCACCTATCTTGGTATCATCTGCAAATTTAACCAGCTTGTTTCTTATATTCTTATCATTTATATATATATTAAAAATAGCAGCGGCCCTAGCACTGCCCCCAGTGGAAGACAACTCTTAACATCAGCCAATTCTGATGAGGTTCTTAACACCATCACCCTCTGCTTCTTGTGTCTGAGCCAATTCTGCACCGATCTAAAAACATCACCCTGAACTCCCACTTCTTTTAGTTTGATGCCCAACCTCTCATACTTTACAATATAACCTGCAGAAAATATTGTTCAATCAATGTACTCTTAGTTATACTTACATAATTGGTTTCCTTCTATTTTTTCCAAAGAAGTGACTTTTTTGTACTTTACTAGTCAGCTTAGCTTAGCACAAGCAGCAGGAGACGGGCGCTGCTGTGTGAGCTATTTGTGCATCCGCTCTGCCCGATGCTTGACTCACTTTTACATTGGGCATCCAGAGGCTGTCAGATGAGTAAAAGAGAACAATATACAAAATATACAAGTTCAAGAAACCGCTCTTAAGGTAAAACTGAAACAGTAAACTCATTTCTAGTTGAAGTCCCACAGAACGGTTAACTGTTTCAAGATGGCTAAGTCTGCAAATTTTCCAAATGTTTTCAATAGGAGATTTTGAAATTTTAAAACTTCATATAACATGATCTGTTTGACATATCTGAATGGAAATTCAACTGTCTTCACAAATGTCTTTGAAGAATAAGTGTGGCACATCTCAAGAAATTTGGTCCATAGGGGGAAGTATGTGCTTCACACATCACATGTGGACGCACCTAAAAATAGTAACTGCTACTGAAAGAAATACATTGAATAATTTACCAAGTAATGATGAGAGGTACTTGATGTATACAAAGAAACACTTGTTAGACACTGTTTCGGCCCCAAAACGTTCATCCTTTCTTTTTTTTTTTTCTTCTTTTTTATTTTTTTCTTCTTTTTTTTCCACAACCCCCAGTTCATCCCCAGTTAACCACAACCCTTTATTCCAATCCTTCCACTTTGCTTTTACGCCATCAACTATGTACCCAACTCTTAAAAAAACACAGGATTTAATTCTGGACATAGAAATCTGAATTCAGTGTTCAGATTTTAGGAAAGAAGTGCATAAAGTATTATAATCAATGGATGTCCACCAGGAGGATGAACTGATTTAGGGGCCCTTAGGCTGAGGTCTGCAGCTATTTTGTTCTACTGCATCTCATCAGCTGTGCTCTACTGCTCTGCAGATGTTGCTGAGATGACTGCTTACTATGTGCTGAGTCAGCTGCATATCGCCTGCTTGTAAATTTGCAAGTCACAAGTTTTCTTGTATGTTTTTGCCCCAAGTTGGAGAGGTTTACAATTTTTCACATATTTTTTCAGTTCATCCATGCCCATTTCAGATTTGTTTGAAAATTGTTGTCCTCTCATCTAGATTTTACACCTCCCTCTTCTTCGCTTTGGTTAGAGGCATGTTGAATGGAACAGGCATTAGTACGATTGTGTGACTGGACAGGTACACTGAGGATCCTCTATGGACCTCTCAAGTCACTCCTCTCACACTTTCTAGCTCATTTGCTCACTTGCTCACAGCTTGTGGTCCAACAGCACTGGCCAAGACACAATGACACACCAGGATTTGTCCAGTGAGCAATAACCAGTCCATTCTGGCAATTAGTGTAAAGGTACATCCGTAAACCTATATCCACAATACTGATTGTAGTTTAATTTTTCTCATAAGCTGATGAACTGCCTTAACACAAATTATGTCCTTTTTATCTTTTTTTGTATATATAGTAACCACAAATTATTGACACTGAGATCCAAACCTCAGACACAATGTCACACAACACAACTCAGGGGTCAAATAAAAGAATTTTTATTGTCTCCGACAGCTCTTTAAGTGAAACACAGCCAACAATAGTACAATAATACACATGGTAAATGCTCTTTCTCTCCTTCCCCTCCTCCAGAATAGGAGTGGTTGACTCTGACTCCCTTAGGTGAATCTACGGGTTTCTTTTAAATTGGACCTAGGCCTGCTTCCATTGTCACGACATTGGTCATCCAAAGCACTTGTGGGCCATGTTGTAACCAGGGCAGCTTCCACCCAACAGCGCCCTCTGGTAGCATCCAAGGACTTCTGGGTGTCCTAACTGGGTTCAGCCCAGAGGAACACTGCCACCTGCCATGCAAAAAAATGAAATGCTCCATGCATCACGTTTGCCTGGGTAACCATTATTCTTCTGTACCAACCAGAATAGAGATTGTAAGGTGTTCTGGAAAGGTTAAGTATCCACTCCTCCTGTCCTTCCATTGTGGCCTCCTGATCAGACAAGAAATCATACTCCATCCTGGCCTGTCCTTCCTCCATGACACTTACAATATACATATATGGGAATAGTCTGCAAACACAGAAGGGGGATTAATGTGGAAACAGGACAAGTTAAACACAAAATGTGAAAAAATAACTCAGTGTGTGCAGCCCCTAACAGAGCGGACCCTGGAGCTACTGTGGATGTGCTGAATGGGTCAAATAGTGTAATCAGAGATATTAGACAACTAGCAGAAAGCCATCTGGATTCCTCCAGGCTGACAGATGGTAGGCATTGCACACATGAATTTACCAAAGGCAGATATCCTAAAAGTATTGCAGATTTCTCAGCCTCTACATTAAAGAGGAGTGATATGGCCTGATTTCACAAGGATACCCCAGACTGTGTAAAGGTCCCAAAAATGGCTCTAGAAATAGGGTTATTTAGTCATTATTGTCACATTCACATGAGACAGTTAAATTTTTACTTGCAAAGTAAACCATGAAAGTAAAGGGGTTAAATGGCTTCTTTCTGCTTGATGCTAAAGGTGCTACTGGAACAAGTCATAAGTGCTCCATTGACAGGAAAGTAGTTAACCAGAGAAGTTGTACACACCTGGAAGATGAATGCACAATAAATCAATCCATCTTACCAGACTGTAAGGGAACAGCCATAGTGTTTAGTCATGGTTAGTGTGGTGTCAGTATTTCTGTTTTAACACTTGCCTTGTTTGTTTACTGTCTTTGGTCATGTCCTCCTTTCAGTCTGTTAAAAAATATTGAACCTCTGGTTATTTCTATACCCAGGATGGTGTCATGAATTACATGAAACAAGACTCCACAAATACATTAAAATGCTGGTGTTAATTCAAGGAAGTAAAGTGAATAAGGATAACAAAAACTGGTGTCTCATCTAGATGGGCATCTGCATTGTACCTAATCCTGAGACTGCATCCTGAATTGGAAAATGTTGGCACAGAAAATACATAAAGGACTCATGATATTAGGAAAAAATACAAGTAGAAAAAATATTAAAAAATACAACTTGTCTACCCAACTCTTTCTGGATTTATAACTTGCCTGAAACGGTAATCTCTCTACTTGCCCAACTTTAAAAATTCCCCCTTTGCTATTATACCATATCCTCCCTCTGCCTGTTGCTTCTCTCTGAATCTCTTATCTCCCTACTTCTAAACTTTGCTCAAACTCCCCTCCTAATTTCAGACTCATGAGTAGTCAGTGGATTTTAACCAGCACCATACTTACCTGTAGTAATGTCTATGGCTGTGCATGAAATCAGTTCCAGGTCAAGAAACTATGTATAAAATCCTGTGACCATCAGTATATAATGTTATATGGCAAATCATGGAATGCCTTTAACTCTGAGTCAATATTTTATCTTATAAGGACAAAAGCCCTTAATACATCTGGACCACCTATCTCTGTAATGCACATTAAGACTTATCCAGTGCCACCTGGCTAGACATGTTTTGCCAGTCTCTTGTGGTCTATCTGGTGCCCAAGTCCATTGAGAGCTCAGATGAGTCCTAGGCCATTTTACATTATAAGGCACACATTTTAATTAAAAAATAACATGCAGAATGATTCAGTTGTAGAATGCATGAAGCATCATTTTATTCAGCTTTAGGCTAAATCAATTTGTTTAATGTATATTAATAATGCAACACACAATTAAAAATTCATTATACAAAAGTAATTACACAATTATCTGTGTATGACACTATTTCAAAGAGGCCTTTCATGGTTTTTTTCCCTCCACAAAGCTTTCAATTAAGACACATGAACCCAACTTTCATTCTATGTGCAATTAATATTGAGCACGGCTAGACCATTAAGATGCTCTCCTGATGCTATGGAAGCAGACAGACAGAAATGTTTAAATTGCAAGCATCATTTTTGGAAACACCCGCACTAATCCAAACTTTAAAATTTCTTCCATGATTTTCTTCGGACTAGAGGCACAATTTCTGAAATTGGTGTAACAGATTAATTTAAAAAAATGTTATCTTATCCATGACGTCCTCAGATGTTCTGAATGCTTTTTTGGACATTCCTAATTGATTATTTTATGTCATCAGGTCTTAGGAGTATTGGAATCCCACAGAAAACTTAGAATGTACTTGGAACATACTGTAGGTTCTTCAAAAATTCAAAATGGTCTATTCAGACCACTTTAAATAGCATTCATGAGCACAACATATGCTACTGGAAATACACTAATGTGTATTTTCAATACATATTATGAAAAATGTTGCAGAAATACAAACCTTTTCTGTAACATGTTTGTCCCTGAGCAGGACTGCATATAGCTAGTCTTGAAAATGCAGAAAATCTCTGTGAGTGTGAGCTATTTTTAAGCTTCATATCCAATCAAGTTAAGAAACTCATTCAAAAGGTTAAAGTGCAGGACCATGCACTCTTGGCTGGGGTGAGGCCCTCCTGTGAGGTGAGATCCAGGCCCTGCTATTCCTCTTCTCATAAGGCCTGCTGGTGGCTCCAGGCACACCTTCAAAATAGCTGGCACAAAGCCAATGTCAAGGGTTGTATTTATTATTGCTATAACAGTTGGGATTATTACATGAAGACAGGATTTGATAAATTTGGTGAGGATGGAATGCTGTGCACAAGTAGTAGGGCTCATCTTACAGACTATTAATAAATGGAGATGAAATTTTTTACAGTCTTTTGTGGAAAAGGTGTCCAGGCCAGAGGTAAGCCAATGTAGGCCACAGAGAACAAAATATTCGGGTTATCATGGCCACTCTCTATTATTCTGCTATAGTGTGCATTCTTGGCTGTAGTTAGTGCATCTGTATAATCTCTGTAAGCCCTTTGATGGTCAGAGAAAGCCTGGGCATGCACAGTGAGACCAGTCTTACATGACATTCTCTCAAGGGGTCAGCCAAGTGCTTTCATAGACCATAATGTTAAATTATATCATGGAGCTGAAGGCTTAAAGAAGAACTGTGTTTTAAAGGAGCTATTTTATCTAGCACTGACCGGGGGATGAATTACAGTGTTCATAAAGACTATCTCATGTGGATGAAAGAGGGCAACACAGAAAAATACAAGATCCAGAGAGGAAAGACAGACAGATATTTATAAGGTTTCTTAAAGAAATGTAATGTTTACAGTTAACAACAGGAAGAGGATACAGTGAAAAGCACTGCTTTAAGGTCAGAGAAGCCCAGATCAGTGCTGTAAGTGTTCCCAACAGATAAGTCAAATGTGCAGACCAGGTCTAATATGTGGCCACCTGAGTTAGTAAGAAAATGAACAAGCTGCACCAAGTCAAGCCAGTTCAGTAGGGATAGAAATTCACTTGTCAGCTTTAAACAGTCAGCCTAACCTGCATGTCATTTGTACTGTGGGAGGAAACCTGAGCAAAAGCAGGACACTCTTGTGGAGAACATGCAAACTTCATGCAGGGACACAAACCCTGGTCTTTTTGCCATTGTCCAATATTCAATCACAATAAGACCAACCGACTAGATTGTGTGATGTGGCTTAGCTCTTTAATGTCTTTGTGTGAAAAAAGACTTTTACATTTTAACTAAGGCAAAACTTTAAAAGAAAAACAGCTAAAATACTCCAACCCGTGATTTTCACGCTGTTCATGCAATGCTGTAAAAGGTTTAAAATATTTAACCCTACAACAGCACTTCCACTGAGTAGAAAATAACTGACTTACCTGGGCAATACTTATTACACAACTGCTATTCTATTTTTTCACTTACCTATGTTAAATTATTCATTTATACTATCACTGATTTAATTTAATTAATTGTTATTTTTTATGGGGTCAACTATAAACTCTTATCTCTTAGCCCTGGGTTAATCTCCCACCTGGAGTAAGTTCTTCAGTTTCTTGCTGGGATTTCTTTCACAGACGTGGTGATATTTCTTCTGGTCTACTCAACTAAACTTGTGTGTGCAGTTTAGTTGTGTAGGTGAACGAGGGCGGAGTCCCTTTCAAGTCTGATCAGTCACAGGTGCCTTATATTAAATCACTAACTGTCCAACCCAGTGTTTAATAATACATTTTATTTATATAGTGCCTTTCCCATGCTCAAGGCACTTCACAGAGTTTAAGAAAGAATGGCAGGGTATATAGCATTGTACTAAACCAAATAAATAAATAAAGAAGAGTAAGATAGTAAATGCAAAGAAAAAAAATCCTAACAGACAACATAATTGATGGTCTAGCACACACACACAGGTTACATGAGCATCTTGACATAGAGGTAAACTGAAAGTAGGGTAGTCAGGTAGAGCTAAAAGCCTTCCTGAACAGATGAGTTTTGAGTTGTTTTTTAAAAGAATTCATCGAGTCAGCTGATCTAATTAATTTCGGTAGGTCATTCCAGAGTCTGGGTGCTATACAGCTGAAAGCCCTGTCACCCATGGAGTGTAGATTAGTGTAGGGTACAACAACATTGCCAGAATCTGAGGACCTTAGTGGACGGACAGGGGCATAGTGGTGGAGAAGGTCACTGATGTAGTTTGGCGCAAAGTCGTTTAAGGCTTTGCAGGTTATTAGGATTTATATTCAATTCTGTAAGACACAGGGAGCCAGTGAAGGCGAAGCAGGATGGGTGTGATGTGCTCACTGTTGCTGCTTCAAGTAAGTTTGAAAATGCGACACTAATCATGGAATACAGTAATTGATGGTTTTGTGGTATTTTTACTTATTTTATTGGTCTAACAATAGAATAACTGTCCATTAAAAAAGCCTCGACGACAATAAATGAAGATTTTCTAGCTGAACTCCACCTTCTACGCAAACCGTTCCTCCGTCTAGCAGCCAACTTCCCTGTGTCAGAAACAGCCTAGCAACTCAGCTATTAAAGAAGTATTCGTCGGGTGCACGCAATAGCCAATCAAAACGTGCGGTTATTTTACGACATAGTGACGTCACCAGACGGGCAGGGTTGATGCTGCTGAGAGCGAGGCTGCACGAGTGTGGTTCTGCCCAGAAACAGAGGAGGTAAATGAGAGGTCATTCGTCGACAGACAAGCGTGTTATCAGTGAGAGGCACTTTCTTGCACCTTTCGGTCTTTTTTTCTGCTTATATGAAATTTGCAGAAGCGAATATGCAAAAAGGGTAATTTTATTGCACAACCTAGTCGTTGCAAGTACTTTCCGCTCGGCCAGAAGTTTGCTTCCAATGTTTACACTACGGCTAGATAAGATAAAGAGGCACGTGTTGGGGCGTGGACGCGACGCCACGCACAGAGTGACTGACAAATGGCGTTGTTTGGTTTAAGTATTATTTAAAAATAGGTACATTCATAAAGGGATTACCAATCAGTAAATTGCTTATTCTTCCCCTAACAACATATACTGCTTTTTCGGGTTTCTTTTGAACAGTGAATCGTGGCTATGCTGCGCTGCACATGAAGGCTTCCTAGAAATTAGTAAATCGAACCTTCGTCGTTTTGTTTTCTCTAAAATTTTAGTTGCCGCAATCCGTAAAGGACTTCGTGCTTCATGAGAAGACGCCCCGCATCCATAATGTTACATAGATTTTTTTCCCGACGTTCATGATGGATGTCTAGGGAGGTAAATAAAATCGCTTTGTCTCCTCTAAACGGAAATGCTTTCCATCAAAATGTCATCGGTAGTTTCATGTAAAATACACAACATAAATAAGATTCTTCCATTTCGCACATTAAACATTGTAAACAGATACGTTGTTTATTGCCATTCCTGCTCTTACACGTATGTCGGCAATGGAAATAATCCAGAGAGAAGGTCCCAGTCGAGATGGTGCTCTTTATTGTTATTTATGTCTAGTTGTATTTCGGGCAGTTTGTTTATAGATCGCACATTCCCTCAGCAATAAAATGAAGAATACAGAGAAATAAAGTGCAGCCCTATTTTTCATTGTGCATTTTGGCGTCTAAGCAAAACCAGACTATTGCCTATTCATCTCTCTTCGGTCTTTGTTTCTCCCCCTTTGGTGCTGTGTATGCACTTCTGTTAAAACGCAAGGGTGCAGACAAGATGCCTTTTATGATAAATGCCCGCAGCAGAAGATGCAGTCACTATCATTCATTTCCTATCCCAGCTTTCCCAATATTTTGTAAATCTTTTAATTTTATTACAGGGTTGTATTGAGCAGGATGTTAGCTCCGTAGCATCACTCCTACATCAAGCTCCTTTTGAGGTGCCAGTTAATCTAACACACATCTTTGCAATATGGCATAATATTGGAACACACATATAGAGGAACATGCAAAAAATTAAGTTAGTTTATAATTGGGTTAGCTGCTGCCTCAGAGCACCACAGTTAACACTAAAGAGCTAGCAGTGTGGCGTCATCCTGCAATTAGGATGTTTAATGATAAAACATAATCCCACAAAATTACTTATTTACTTAATTATTTTTAACCAGATCCCAATTAATGAATAAAATACTTTTTTTTTCTGGTGACTTACCAGTAATGTCTTTTCTTTCGGTGTAATATATTTGTGGCAATGGATAAAATTATTTCTTGTGAGATAAAGTTTTCTTTGGCCTTGTTTTCTTTGTATGCTGTGGTTTCCTTTCACATCCCATAGATGTGCAGGTTAGGTTGTCTGGCAACTCTGCCAATTGCATTGTGTGGCTGTTTCCTACATTGTATCCAATCTATGATCTTCACAATCCACTATCAGCATTTAAACTGGAGACTGGCTAAGAATTTGGTGTCATTTGTTCTTTACATTTGATTTAAACTAATAGGCAACTGGAATTCTTGTATATGATGCATTCTGCTGCCCCATTCTTCTGCCCAGTGACTGTTTAATTAGACCTTATTATTATTACCAAGATCTTTTTTTTTCCTCGAAGATTTATTTGGACTCTTTTTTGTTCATGTAGATAATGCCAGCCATTCTAGTTAATTGTACACTATTATGTTTCCTATTAATTTTATCTGTAACCTGAATGTAGTTTCTTTAGACTGACTAGTGTTTGCCTTTCTAATAATTGTTCATCAGTCCTCAGTTTTGTACTGTACTTTTTTCTTTTGGCTTTAGCATTTTACTTTGTATAATATTACTTCTGATTCAAGCTGTGGTCTACCTGCCAGTCAGCATAGTCAGCACTGCTAATTTGCCTGTCAGTTCACAAAGCTGCTAGCTGTCTAGTTATACATATTTTTAGCATTTTTTGGTAAAAAAGAGCCTATTTCTTTCCATCTCTCAGTCTGTGGTATTTTTTGAACAAATAAACCAGTTAAGGAGTAACTTAATAATACAGAAAGCCACTGCCTCACAGTTCTTTTGGAATTTTCACGTTCTCCCAGTGTTTGCATATTTATTTTTTTCGTTGGAGCATTGTGGGCTTTCTTCCACATTCCCAAAGTAATGCATGTTTAATTAATTGGTTATTCTTCTCTGACTCAGTGCAAACTGGATTAAGCATAGAAAACAGGTCCATGAATTTTTGCTTAGAAGGAAGAATCTTAAGTGTTTTATGTTGGTTTTTTTGGTTTTTTTTTTTGGGAAACTCAGAAGAAACAGTGTGTAGTCTGTCTTTGACTGAAAACTCCAACTCTAGCTGGGTTGTTATACGTAACAGAAGCTGATAATGAACTCGCCTTATTAAACAGGCAACAGAAAATATTGTGACTCGGGTCAAATTAATATAATTGTTTGGTATGCATTGTTCCAATTAGCCTACTACCCTGCTTCATATGCAATACTTGTTTAATAGTAGTTTTAGTTTTATCATGTATATAGAGGAGTATGGCAAAAGTCTTACATGAAAGTTTAACCAACATTCATCACAACTGTAAACTCCAGTGCAATGATTAACAACAGCATGTTAAAGCAAAGAACTTCATTTTATATAAAAGAAAACAAGCAGGCTTAGCTGATTATTCCTTTTTCTATGCTTTATGATATCCACTAAATATGTATTGAAACACTGTAGTCATGATGACATAACCGCATGAATAGGTACATCTCATTACCAGTCACAAATTTGTGGTGTTTCCCTCTAGTAGGATTTCAAGCTATAATCTCTAAACAGGAGCTCCCATCACCTCCTTGTCCAATACTGATGGGTTGATTTGACTTTAAATGTGCCAGGTCCACAAGAAATGTAATAA
Source organism: Polypterus bichir lapradei (assembly GCA_026402145.1). NCBI lineage: Eukaryota > Metazoa > Chordata > Cladistia > Polypteriformes > Polypteridae > Polypterus > Polypterus bichir. Next base: position 39,016,012 of record JANRMT010062856.1, read on the forward strand.
TAAAGATTAAGCAGTTCTTCTTCTTAAACCCTTTGTGTAAAGAAGTGCTTTCTGGCTTCAGTGTTAAATGCACATCACATTTATTTCCACTGATTTCCTCAAGTATGTGATTCACCCTTAAGCCAAAAGAATATTGCAGGATTTACTTTATTAATGGCTTTGACGCTTTTGAAGACCTGAATTAGGTCCCCATGTAGTCTCCTCTGCTCAAGACTGAACAGGTTCAATAGTCTGTCACAATATAATGTGTCATTAAGTCCTGGGATGCACTTGGTTGCTTTTCTCTGCACAGCTTTAAAACTTGCCAAGTCTTTCTTGTACTGTTGTGACCAGGACTGCACACAGTACTCCAGATGTGGTTTTACTAGTGCATTATACAGTGGTGTGAAAAACTATTTGCCCCCTTCCTGATTTCTTATTCTTTTGCATGTTTGTCACACAAAATGTTTCTGATCATCAAACACATTTAACCATTAGTCAAATATAACACAAGTAAACACAAAATGCAGTTTTTAAATGATGGTTTTTATTATTTAGGGAGAAAAAAAATCCAAACCTACATGGTCCTGTGTGAAAAAGTAATTGCCCCCTTGTTAAAAAATAACCTAACTGTGGTGTATCACACCTGAGTTCGATTTCCGTAGCCACCCCCAGGCCTGATTATTGCCACACCTGTTTCAATAAAGAAATCACTTAAATAGGAGCTGCCTGACACAGAGAAGTAGACCAAAAGCACCTCAAAAGCTAGACATCATGCCAAGATCCAAAGAAATTCAGGAAAAAATGAGAACAGAAGTAATTGAGATCTATCAGTCTGGTAAAGGTTATAAAGCCATTTCTAAAGCTTTGGGACTCCAGCGAACCACAGTGAGAGCCATTATCCGCAAATGGCAAAAACATGCAACAGTGGTGAACCTTCCGAGGAGTGGCCGGCCGACCAAAATTACCCCAAGAGTGCAGAGACGACTCATCCGAGAGGTCACAAAAGACCCCAGGACAACGTCTAAAGAACTGCAGGCCTCACTTGCCTCAATTAAGGTCAGTGTTCACGACTCCACCATAAGAAAGAGACTGGGCAAAAACGGCCTGCATGGCAGATTTCCAAGACGCAAACCACTGTTAAGCAAAAAGAACATTAGGGCTCGTCTCAATTTTGCTAAGAAACATCTTAATGATTGCCAAGACTTTTGGGAAAATACCTTGTGGACTGATGAGACAAAAGTTGAACTTTTTGGAAGGCAAATGTCCCGTTACATCTAGCGTAAAAGGAACACAGCATTTCAGAAAAAGAACATCATACCAACAGTAAAATATGGTGGTGGTAGTGTGATGGTCTGGGGTTGTTTTGTTGCTTCAGGACCTGGAAGGCTTGCTGTGATAGATGGAACCATGAATTCTACTATCTACCAAAAAATCCTGAAGGAGAATGTCCGGCCATCTGTTCGTCAACTCAAGCTGAAGCGATCTTGGGTGCTGCAACAGGACAATGACCCAAAACACACCAGCAAATCCACCTCTGAATGGCTGAAGAAAAACAAAATGAAGACTTTGGAGTGGCCTAGTCAAAGTCCTGACCTGAATCCAATTGAGATGCTATGGCATGACCTTAAAAAGGCGGTTCATGCTAGAAAACCCTCAAATAAAGCTGAATTACAACAATTCTGCAAAGATGAGTGGGCCAAAATTCCTCCAGAGCGCTGTAAAAGACTCATTGCAAGTTATCGCAAACGCTTGATTGCAGTTATTGCTGCTAAGGGTGGCCCAACCAGTTATTAGGTTCAGGGGGCAATTACTTTTTCACACAGGGCCATGTAGGTTTGGATTTTTTTTTCTCCCTAAATAATAAAAACCATCATTTAAAAACTGCATTTTGTGTTTACTTGTGTTATATTTGACTAATGGTTAAATGTGTTTGATGATCAGAAACATTTTGTGTGACAAACATGCAAAAGAATAAGAAATCAGGAAGGGGGCAAATAGTTTTTCACACCACTGTATGTGTAGTTTGAGCATAATGTCCCTTGACTTAGGTTTTATGATAAAAATTGAATTTAACATTTTCTTTGACTTTTTAATTGCTTTTGTGCAGTGGCTTGTTGATGAAAATATTTTCAGTGGTTGCTTCCTGTTTGACAGTGTCTCCCAACTTGTATTTATAACTGGTGTTCCTTTTGCCCACATGTAGCACTTTGCGCTTTTCTGCATTAACCTGTATTTTCCAGGTGTTTGCCCAGTTCTGAAGGTTGTTCAAGTCATTTTGAATTATTTTTGACATCTGAAAATTTCACAAGTTTACTATCAATGTCATTTATGTAAATCAGAAAAAGCTTCTAGTTTAAGAATTACACGTAATCTTTTGTGTTGAACTGTATCAAAGGCTTTTTGAAAGTCTAGGTAATTTTTGTTATATGCTTTATTTTTGTCAACTATTCTGTTTGCTTCAGAAATGTGTAAAAGATTGGTTTGGCAGGACCTTCCTCTGATAAAACCATGCTGGCTGTTATTTAGAATATTATTTTCATTTAGGTGATTTTTCTAATTTATTTTCTTTTTATAGTTTCTGTAATTTTGCATGGCATAGAAGTAAGACTAATTGGTCTGTAATTTCTAGGATCGATTTTGCCTCCCTTTTTGAAGATTGGAGTCACATTTGCAACTTTTCAGTCCTCAGGAACTTCTTTCTGAAGTAACTTCAGAAATATGCCTAATAAATAAAGGTTTAGAGATGATATATTTCATTTCCTCCAATACAATTGGTATGATCCCAACAGGTCCAGAGGATTGAGCACATCTGACATTTCTATTTTAAATTCTTATGTACTCAGAGTTTGTTTTTACTTCTGCCTGAGGTATCCCACTTGTTTCTTCCTTTGTAAATACTTGGGTGAAGTATTTGTTCAATTCATTTGCTGTTTTGTTCTCATTTTCAATGATTTGTTAATTTGTGTCCCGAAGGTTTCTTAAATTTTCTTTTGCCATCTTTTTACTGGAGTAATACTGGAAAAATTGCTTGCTGTTCATTTTGGCCTCTCTAGCCATTTTTATTTCAGGTTCTTCTTTTGCTCTCCATTCCAGATTAATGTATAGCTGTCTGTTTATTTGTGCACATGTGTGTTTTTATTGTATAAATAATACACTAATTAGTGTTTGGTCTGAAAACAACACTAGTTTATTTGCAGATATACATGATGCATCTTCCAATAATATTAGAAAGTTTACTTTAAAATGTAATGTTTTTGAGGACAGGCCCTACTGGAAAAGATCAATATACCAGAGTGTTTGTGTTGAAACTGAATCTTTGAGTGGCCCCTCTAGGTTAGCAGCCAGTCAGTCGTCAGATTACCAGTGATGTAATCCCAAGAAAAGAAAATGCATTCTTTCCAGTAAGTAGCATATTCTGTTTCTGATAATGCAGCTTACTGTGGGGAATTCTCTGCTCCAGACAAGAGGGGTGGCAATGATAAAGTCAGTTCAAATGAGCTTTGTGTCCTCCATCAATGTGTCCGACAACACCAGGCAGACAAGGAAAGAACCCTTTTATCATGTTGAGGAATAAGTACTCTTTTATTATCTTTTGTTCTCAGTTTGTGGTGTTTGTTCTTTACTGTGAACCCATCTAGTTCCTTATGTCTTACTGCCCAATGGTGTGGACTTTATTATTATTATTATTATTATATCTTTAGAATTTTTATTCAGTGCACCAATTAAAGGTAGGCAGGTAATTTAACATATTGATTAGTGCTATAGTGGACCATGGTCTTTAAGTTTTACAAACTTGCAGAGTCCATTAGGCTTGTGTAAACATTTAATATTCTACTAGCCCCTGTACCTGTCAAAGACAGGTAATAGAATAATTTAAATATTTGCTATCTCTTGCCTCATTTGTATTTTCAGGGCCTTTCCTCTGTATTTCTGTGTATCTAAATGTCTCCTGACTGCTGCTTCCTCTCTCAGGCGTGTTCTTGTAAAGCCTGCTTCTCTGACTTGATCTTTATTTTCAAGGCACCGTCCTCACCTCTTGTCTGGTTTTATGCTTTCCGTTTTTGAAGGCGACTCTTTCAGCATGTGCCCTTACTTGTCCTTGTACATTTCACACTCGTACTTCCTCTTTCATTCTCTTCACCAAAGCCAAGCTGACCAGTCAGATTGCTCTGAGGAGCTGAACACACTAACCTTAGTGTTTTGTTATACAGTAGATACTTTTATGTTCATAAGATAACTTATGAATGCTTTGAAATCACTTTGGTTGTTTTTTTTCCAGCACCTCCAGACTCACTGGTATGAAAAAAAAAAAAAAACCCATTTGACACATCTTAATATGTAGTTGTGCAAAATATAAAGATTTCTGGGATTTCCTCCTATTTTGACCACTTCATTTTTAGGCCATTTTGGACCATATTTTGTGCAGTAAACTATACTCTTGTGGTAAAGACTAACCTAATAGGTGGCTTCAGCAAAAATGATCAGAAGCGCTTGAAGCTGTGCATGCCATCAACTCCAAAGAGTTCACCCCCTAATCAATATGAGGAGGCAAAATTACTCCTTTTCAGAAAGTGTTGAAAAAATCTGGATCATTAAATTATATTTATTATAATAGGTATTTGGAGTGGCATTTTATGCTATTTTGAGGTGGTTAACATATTTTTGATATTTGATTCTTTACATGTGGTTCTATCCCTCCGAGAGGCACTCCCAGAAGATTAAAAATGATGGATGTGAAACATAAGCATGTAGGGTATCTTTTTAGAGTATTCCAAGGTCCGTGATTGTGAATCTGGTGTTATGTTTAATCCTTTACTAGGGATAAAGCCCTCTATGGACCTCTAGTAGAAGGTAAAAATTAAAATCTTCTATTACAATCAAAAATGTTTAAACTTTAAACATATAAATGGAAGCACATATTTTATTATTTTAAATATCTAATTTAGCTCTTCTTGTTTATTATGCACTTCAGCCTTTGTGTTGATTACACAAATTCCTAGCTTGCACTAATTCAGAATTTTTACTTTTAAAAAGCTCCCTAGGATTTTGCTTTAGATTATCACTCAGAAGTTTCATTCAGACTCTCATGGCCCATTATGTGAAGAAGTGTTGTCTCCTTTCCTCCTTGTTTTTGCTTCACCTTATTTTTTCAACTGGTGTCAAGTGATAAGATTGTGCTGGGTTGACCTTATGAATGCCTTTGAGAAGCCTTGAGACTTGCATTACGTCCTCTTTTATCCTCCCCTATTTGAGACTAAGGAAGTTTAATTTCCATGTCTTTACTAGACATTGTAAGGGTGTACATTATTTTGAAATTTTGTTTAAAGATTTCCTTTTCATTATACATTTTATAAATTAGTAACATTAATACAATAAATGTTTTTAAATAAAAACTAAATTAAAAAGTGAACTTTTTCTCCATTCTTTACAGAAGATGGGAAGTGGTCAGAGCCAGCACCACCCAGATAAAACATCTCTGCCTGGAGTTGTTCCAACAGAAGAGGGTGCTGTGGTGGTGCACACCACTAGTCCCTCTACTCAAAATGAAGGTGGAGGCCAGTTGGATGATCTGCCTCAGCGCAAAATGGGGGAAAAGAAAGTGGATGACATGTGCTACATGATTGTCTGTACTAACTGGTATTAAAATCATGAAGACACTTGCATTCTGGGTACTTAATATTACTAATTTATTATTAGTCTTGTATCTGGCTGTCAGAAGATCACATTAGACAGCAGGATGGCCTCATTACAAAGTGCAGATTTAATGTATCTGCTCCAAGAGTTATATATTGATGTCTATAATTTTACTGTTAAAGTGGAAAGGGCTAGAAGAGAGATTGTAGAGTAGGAGCGAACAGGAGCTATCAAATGTTCTGTTACTTATGCATTAGTTCTGACTTTTGAACTCATTGTGTATATTTATGGCATCCCACTGAGATCTATGAGTTGGAGGAAACCTGAAGATCTTAATTTGGTGTAATAATTGGGAGATGTAGGTGGACTGGCCTGTGTGCCTCTGTGACAATTTGCCTTCATGTAGACACTTGAGCCTGGTGGGTATGAAGCATTTTAAGGTGGCAGGAGTTGGGCGGGCAGAGTTTAATATATGACCACATAAGCAGTATTGTTCATTCCTTGCAGAACTATAAAATAAATGAATTGCTGCTCAGTGCATTTTGATGTGTTCTGACTGATGATTCTAATTTCTAGTGACTAAGATGTCCAAGATTGCAGACGTATACTGCTGATCAGCGGTTTCTCTCAGTCAGGGTTGGTGCCTGTCTTAACAAATCAATTTTGATTTTCAGTACATAAAAAAAAAATTTAAATTAAAAATAGTACACTTCAATGTAAAATGAAAGTATTACAGAATTATGTTGTAAACAGTTGTTCCCTAAACTGTGAACAGCAAAGGAATATGCTTTTGCTTATAGAAAAATAAGTTGGGAACGGAAAACAAATTAATAAGCAGGGTCACCAGAGTATTAATACATTTTTTAACATCACAAACCCCAGTTATATAGATCATTTGCATTTCATGGCATTTTTAACTGTGTTGCTTTAACTTTTGTGTCTCCTTGGTTTTATCACAAGAAAACATTGCCATAGTGTTATGCAGCAATGGATTTAGTTTGGCTTTCTTGATACTAATCAATAGAAAAAGACTCTTTTAATGCCAAAGTGAAAACATGTGTATGCATCTAAATTAATTATAAATATAAAACACAAAATAGCCAATTGCATAAGTATTCACTCCCTTTAATATGATAGACCTAAATCATCACTGGAGCAGTCAATTGGTTTTAATAATCTCAGAATTAGTCTGGGTGGTAGTAGATTGCAGTCTAAATGCACTTTATCTGGAAGGTCCAGTCAGTGTGGTGGCCTAACCTACACAATGAAGACAAAAGACTCAAAGCAACTCCATGAAAAGGTAATCGAAAAGCATAAGTCAAGGGACAGAGAAGACAAGAAAATATCCACATCAGTGATTATCCCTTGTAGTCCAGTTCAATCAATCATTAAGAAATGGAAAGAATATGACACAGCTGAGAATCTGCTTAGAGCAGACTGTCTACAAAAACTAAGTCATTTTAAAGAAGAAGAAGACTAGTGTGGGAAGCTACCATGAGACTTATGAGAGTTCTGAATGAGTAACATGATACAGTGGCTTAGATTGGAGAGACTGTGGGAATGACACTTCACCAGTCTCAGCTTTATGGGAGAAAGGAAAAGAAAAAACGCTGTTTAAAAAAAAGGCAAATGGGAGACTCTGAAGTCAGCTGGAGGAAGGTTTTGGCCATCAGACTAAACTCCATGTTTTATTACTGCGCATTATCATAAACACATCATCCTCACCATGAAGCATGGTGGTTATAGCATCATTCTGTTGAGGTGCTTCTCTGCTGCAGGGCATGAAAGGCTTGTGAGGATAGAGGGTCAAATGAATGCGGAAAAAATAAGTGGACATTTTGGAGGAGAACCTGATGCAGTTTGCAAGAAACCTGTGCCATGGAAAAAGATTTATTTTCTAGCCAGACAATGACCACAAGCAGTAACAATGTGAATGTCCTGGAGTGGCAGAGTCAGAGTCAAGATCTCAATCCAACTGAGAATCTGCGGCCAGATGTAAATAATGCTGTTCACTTACAAACTCCATGCAACCTGACATGGTAATTCAATGCTGTACGTATAACAATAAAATATGAAACCTTTGAAGGAGGTGAATACTTTTTATGGGTACTGTATATATAGGTAATTTTACAACAATTTTCAGGAATGTTATTTAAATTTTGTGTATGTAGGCATCTGATCTTTTTTGAGCAGAGTACTGTGATGGACTATCCTATCCAGGACTGCTTTCAGAATTGGATGAGGGACAGCTGTTTGTCATAGGCAGTGAAAATACGCTCATAAGAAATCGTTGCTGACAAATGCCAACAGAGCAGTGTCCAAATGCAGATATGGTTTCAGTTTTAAAGTATTATATGTGCTACATTTATTAATAATCTTAAATGAAAAGGATAGAAATAAAAAAATAAGTATTAATATGCAAACTTTCTGAAGAAAAATAATTTCTTGTTACAAGTTGGAGCAATATGCCACTGAGAGGTAATTTACTTATGGGGAAGTGCCCTCCAAATAACTATAGCTTTAATTTCTGTATAATACAGTATACTTACTATAGCAGGTGATGTGCATCTTACATACCAATATTGCGTTTTCTTTTTATTGAAACGACAAAAGAAATTGTCTAAAGCACGGCACAATTAAAAAAAAAAAAAAATTTGTGTATGTGTTATGGCTATTTTTCCACCCAATGGTATATTTTTATGTATTTTTAATCACTCATTTTTGTAACTGCATGAGAGCTGGATTTTTCAAATTCATCCCAAAACAGGCAGGTTATGCTGAGCGTGATCTGTAATTTTGCATGAGGGTGCTATGTAATGTACAATCATTCTATCCAGGATCCATTATTGCCTTGTACTGCTGGGAAATCTTGTGATTCTGTATTGGGACAAATTCAGAAACTGGATGGGTGTTTCTTGTGCTTAAGTGGTGAAAGAATTGGTGTTTAAAACACTGCATATCATTGTAAGATTTGGTGCACTTGATAGCATGGTAGGTTTCCCAGATTGTTAAAATATATGTGAGCATCTAGATTAATGTGTTCCTGAAGGTGGTAGCTAGCTGACTTTCAGTGATAGGTGTGAATCAGTGGGCAGTGTGAAAACAAAAAGTAAATCAATACATAAATTTGATCTAAAAACACATGCCGAGAAACTGAGCCTTCCCTAAACTAAACGGTAATGAGAGGGATTTCTTTTTTGAATAAAAGAAGAGTCGTTTTAACACTGTCTATGCAAAATACAAATTGTGGTTTCAACTAAATTGTTTCTAACTAAATGTGTCAACAGCTAAAGTTTTCTTAAAGGTTTTCACAATTTTTTCACATTTAAGAGTTTGAGAGCCCATGATGTTTATTTATTAGACTGGGGGATCCAGTACTCTGGTTCAGTACTCTGTTCAAACACCTTTTGAACCTTGTAATCTTTGGAGAGGTGTTTGTTAATGTCTCATTCCTCCCTACACATTTTCTCTAGCTCTATTATGCCTAATTTTCTGATGGCACTTCACAGAGGGATGTATTTGGAGTGAGCAGAAGAATGCATGTAGGTAACTAGTGGAGGACATTGTTGAATGGTGCAAACTAATCCACCTGCACCTCAACATCAGTAAGATAAGTAGACAATCATAGAATTCAGAAGAATTAAGCCCACTCTGCCTCAGGTTTTCATTGACAAAGATGAAGATGTGAATAATTTGGGGTGCGTTTGAATGACAGGCATCAGTAGTGTAACAACACGGAGGCTGTATACAAGAGGAGTTTCCTGAGGAGGTTGAGGTAATTTGTTGCATACAGGTAACTCATATGTTTTGTGCAAGTCCTTTGTGGCCAATGTATTTTTCTTGTGGTATTTCTGGGGAAGTTGCATTAGTACGAGTGGTGCCGTGCCAGCAGTGTAAATAAACTGATTAAAAGGCCATTCTTTTGAATCACTGGAGGAAGTGGTAAAACAAGGGTCACTTGGGAAGCTGCTGACAATCCTGGACTCTTACATCACATGTGTATGAGATTTGGGCCAAAAAAGAAGCACCTTTTGTAACAGACTGAGAAAACTGCATTTCTCCAAAGAGTGCTGTGTAAGGTTGATTCAGCCATCAGGCACTACAATGAGTCACCCCTCGACCAAGGTGGTCTGGTTCCCTCTGTGCTGAGTGATACTGTGCTGGTCTAGCAGACATTTTAATAGACAGTGATGCTACATGTGGTATACTGTGCCAACATACTGGGCTAATGACTGATGTCCTGTACTTTGAATCTGTATCTTCTAAGTATGTGCTATTCTAGTCACTGTCGCTGTAAATATCTACATTTTCTTAAGCTTCTTACAGATAATTCTTGTTATGTGTGCATTTGTACCTTGTTAACACACTTTTCATGATTATTATAATCATATGCATTTTTTGTGCATTCTATTGACTAATGCTGGAACCTTGGTTTTCTTTAGGGATTAATAATTATCTATCTATCTATCTATCTATCTATCTATCTATCTATCTATCTATCTATCTATCTATCTATCTATCTATCTATCATATGGCAGTTTCAGTATGGTGATAGCCAACCATTTTAGGGCTCTGCACAGATCTCTGATGGGATTAAGGCCAGTACTCTAACTGGGTTATTCAAAGCCATCTCTTTTTTGCCTTTAAGTTACTGATAGTTTGCTTTGTATCACAGTTCAGTTGAAAGTCAAACTTTTTCCCCAGCTTACATTTTCTGCCAGAGAGGCACTAGGCATTGATAAATATTATGTTGCTGAATGCTGGATGCTTTTGTGTTGCTTTTTTCAAAGCGATGAAGCCATAGTTATGTAGTAATATTGCATGGAAAAGCCCATCAAACAAATGTGATGACAACTGAATGCATACTTAGATAAACATATTGCATTGCTCTTGACCTTTATTTTCAGTATGGGTCATGGTTATTGAAAAGGAAAAAAAAAATGAAAATCATTATGAGTTGTCTGTGTGGTGCATTAAAAGATCACTTTAATTGTTAATTAAAAGGAAAAAAAACCCAGGCAATAGCAATTATCTACAAGCAATTTGTTTCAGGTAACACAGTTATCTCAGATATTATTACTATTACTATTTTATTAAAATTCCTCTTCAGCCAGACTGTTAATTGAAACACTTGCAGAACCACCACGGCAGCAGATTAAACACTAGACAAGATGAACACTAGGACTTCTTTCATAACTGCAGTTTTTTTCTTCTTTTATTGACAAATTGATCTGAAATACACAGTGTGAAGTTACTCAAAGAAAAAAAAACAATAAAAGAAAAAGCAATCCAACCTTCAATCTGAATCAACGCTAACCAGGTTTGTTTAAATTAATAAAATGAACAGAATGAGTGTAAAAGCTTAGTGTCCTTTAAGCTGACATAAAATGAGGTAAGACATTTGTGTAAAAAAGGAAATATAAACAAATGCAGTGCTGAATTTAATACTATAAATGCATTGCCACAATTGGGGCATTAAAAAGATGAGGAAAAGAAAATTGAAAAGGGCAGCCACTTACTGTATAGCCCAAGGGTCTCAAACTCCAGTCTTTGTGGGCCACAGGGTGTTCAGTTTTAATAGTAACAGACGTTTTGTGTTGACTTAATTTGATCTAATTACTTATCTAGTTGGACTTATTTAAATGTATTCACTGTGTTTTAAATGTAGTCATCCAACTGCATTTAGTAAAAGGAGGCTTAAATATTTATATTTGTACATCTCTGTTAACTAAATACTGGAAGAAGAAAGCATGAAGTGTGTCATCAAACCTTTCCAGAACTGAATCTGAGACCCTGTGCACAACCCGTGCAGCACACTCACTCACGCTGTATCTTCAAAGATAGTATAGTTTGACAGGTGCTTGTCTGCCTGGGCAGCAGGGAACACATACTTAACATCATTAAGTTTGGCATTTATTTTAAAAAATAAATACAAATTCTGAAGTTCTGCCTAAATTGGCACTTTGGCCGTACATGGTGGTGATATGTTGCCATAATATTTATAGCATTGTATTATCAAATATGGTTATGTGTTTCCTCTATGATGCATGGAGTGGAAGCAGTAGGAGACAGTGTGCCTAGAAGAATTATAGGGTAGAGTACTATTTCACTAAAAAAAAAAAAAAAATGGCTACCAGTTGAAATGACCTCCCCAGCAAGAGAGGGTGTGATATCCTCCATAATCTGGAAATGCCCCACTTTTTTTGGGCAGATGCACCAGATAAATGTTTGTACTCTTGGCCCACAGTACTCTAAACTGGCCAATTCAGTACAGTTTCCAGATATTAAGCTTTTCACTGTTAGCATATCTCCCATTAACCCTCTCTACCACCACCACATCCATAAATTGGTCCACAGAGCTCAAGCAATGTTTTTTTGCACCGGGGGACTGCTAGTGACACCAGTAACATTACACAGCAAAGTCTTTGGCTCTCATGTGCATGTGCAGCACAAGCTAAGAGTGAAATTTATGACAGCGGTTGGAAGAGGCTTTGTCTTTGATTTGAATAAAACAGTTTTGCCAAAGTGATTTATGCTGATTTCCTTAACACAATCAAAATCATCACATCATGGCCCGCTGAGGAGCTCCTTTAGCATCTGGGCCCCACACAGTGGTGCATTACATGCATCCCTTGATCCAGCCCTGACTCTTACTGTTTTTTATACTCTTTCTGTTCCACCGCCAAATAAATATAAATACACAAAAGTTAAATGACAGCAAATCAATCCATTAAAATAATTAGCATTGTGTAACTGCTTTAAAGCAAACATTTCTGTGTATCAGGAACCTTTATGTACTATTAGAAAACCCTTCACAAATCCAAAGCTGAATTTTTAAAAATGACTCAAAAGAATTATGTTTTTAATTGTATATTTAAATCTTCATTTCTTTTTAGCTACATTTTAAATTATTAAAAGTAGTAATAATGGTCAGTATTTCAACGAGTATGACAAAATGGCAAAGAAGTATTGCAAGTTTATTCTTAATAGGTTCAGTTTATAATTTACATTTCTTTACTTGTAAATTACACTAGAATTGTCAACCAGTATGCTTTAAACACATTAAGAATGAAAACAAGCATTTTTACTTTTTCCATAAAAACATTATGGCCTCTGGAAGCCTAATTAGTTTACATAAAGAAATTCCATAATTTGGTTTTGTCTCATACTTTTCCCAAGAGGCTTTAAATTTCTCTTTTAATGGATAATAGATGAATGCTACGTTTTTAGCTTTAAAGCATCAGAAGAAACTAAGAGATAAAAGAAAAAGGCAACAACAGGTTGTATTGAAAGGCGGTTTTCATTTAACCACAGCTAAATCTAAAATCCAGTATTACATACAAGATTCGAACCCACCTCCCTCAGTGTTACCCCAAACCCCACATGGGAATTCAGTAAATCAAGTTAAACACATGGAAATTCAATTATAAAACAGTGCCTTAAAAACTCTTCAAGTTCCTAATACCTTCTAAATGTCTAAACATACTTCACAAGAAGAAGATGGTGTTCGGCTGGTCTGAAGGTACAAGATGACATAACTGATTATACAGGGGACATGTTGTGCATTTTGCGTCTTGATGAAAACAATGGTGTTGATTGGGTAACAAAATTAAGACAAAAATGCAGTGCTGCGTTTTTAGGTAGCAATGCTTCTCAAAAATAATGGAATTCTTAGATTGGTTAACCCTACCTCTTCCAGTGACGTTTCCAACTTTTCCTTCAGAGAAGAATCTGAAATTGTGCTTAAATATCTGGAAATTCATTCTTTCTTTCATTTATTTTTCAGTATGGAAGTCACTGCAGGGCACACTTAGACACACACCTGCCTAACCAGTATGTCTTTGTACAAAAAAAAAAACAAACCCAAAACACTAAACCTATAGATATGGTGGTATGTTTACATACCCAGACCTGGATTTGAAAGCACTCTTATTTTAGGTTTTTGTACCCAGGTCTTAAGTAAGGATTCTTTCTGAGACCAGCATGTTTAGTAAAGGTGAAGAATCTCTTGAAACTTTGGGCAATTCAGTTTTCTTGCTCTCATTTTCAGCCTGGTATATTGTTAAGTAATTGCTGCCAACTTCCACCAGTTGATAGAGGACAGTGACATTTATTAAAGGTTGCACACTGTAAGTTTAATGACTTTTTTTTTTTAATTATTGTAAAATATTTAAAATGCTCTGTCAAGACAACAGTGTGATCAGTGGTGCAAAGTGAGAGGTAATGCTAGCATATGAAATTGAGAAGATCTAGGAGCTCATCCTGAGCAATGAAAACTTCACTACCCTTCAATGATGTGATCCACATCAAACTGTAGAGCTCTAACAAATGGCACTACCAAATGTTTTAAAACAGTGGACATCCCCTGAATATTTGCTTATTTAAACAGTCTGTAACTCCATTTTTAATGGAAAAGGTGGAAAATAAAGGCTTGAAAACAAAGAGACATAGAAAAGTAAACCTGGGCAATTAAGAAAGTGTACAGCCTCATGCTTACAGCTACCTAGTTTTTCAGGCCTTTCTGAAACCATTTTATCAATAATACTGCATAGTTATGTGGTCTGTCAGTAGAGGAGCCTTGTCAGAGAGCACAAAGCTCAGTGATCCTACATTTTAAAAGACATTTTGATCTTCCTGCAGAAATACAAATGCCCCACAATGACAGACCTATGGATGTTTTTACTCAAAATGCAATTCTGAACCAAACAGTCTTATGTAGGAACACAGCTTCTTGGAGAAGTAACCACATGGAGTTAGTTGTATATAGGGATTAAAAGCTTGACTGTGGTAAATGGCATCCAGGGTGAATCCAGCAGCATCTCTGTGGGCCATTATATTCAAGATACAATTGGGACTATCTTAGAAAGCTGTTTAGATAAAGACAACTTCAAACCAGGAATATCACTGTACACAATTATATTCTAAGCAACATGTTCTGATTTGGGCACACTACATGAGAAATGGCTCTTTTACTTGTGACATTTTGGTAAAAAGGCAAACTCTCCTTCCCACTCCTCACACACAAGGCACAAATGGAAACCCAAGCAATAGAGAGGAAAACTATACTTCTAGTATGACTTGTAATGATGGTTTAAATTCTCATAGACAGGACAGCTCTCAGAGGTACAGAGAACCCCAGATTGGTGCACTGGCTCATGGTATTAACAGTTGCTGTTTAATATTTGCCACATCTGTCCACCTCCTAGATGGTGAAGCTATGGGGTGTTTTCAAGAGATGCTTGGAGTTAGCTGGAGAGACTGCAGAATTCTAATTGGAAATGAATGCCTACTTCTGCCTGGAAGAAATATAGATGGATAGATAGATAGAAAGAAAGAAAAAAGTTTATTTAGTCCCTAGGGTAAATTTAGCTTTTACATAAACATAACAAACAGAGAAATATTGTAACCAACAATAACAAGTTCCCGCAAACACAGACAGGAATTACAAATGGTGTATTACCATTGGAGTAGAGGTGTTCCAGCAGTGTTTCTTGACACACTTATACTGTAGAATTCATTGGCAGAAAGTCCTCAGTGCTTGTGTTTCAGAGCGAGGATGAGCTGCATTGTTCATAAGAGTCTTTACTTTTGTTTTAATTCTCCCCTTTGCTACTACCTTCTTTGGGTCCAAAGTGCATGCCATAACTGAGCTTGTTATTTTAATCACCCTGTTGATATGGTGGGACTCTCTTGAAGTGATGGTTACAGCCAAGCCCTGGCTCTCACAGAATTGTACAACATGTAATGGATGCCTCTACCCACATTAAAATGCAGTCTCCTAGAAAAAAATAATCTGCTCTGTCCTTTCTTATATAGTTTCTCAGTCCTAAGAGTCCAGTCCAGCCTGCCACTGATGTAGACACTCAGGTATCTGTAGAACTGCACAACATGTACATCCACTCCCTGAACAGTGAATCACAAACACTCCTTCAGATTTAGTGCAATGGAGGTACTGTACATATTACAGTATTCACTTACAGAATACTTGTGTAATGAGTCTCATTATTTAGATTTATCAGCTTTTATTTTGGTTGCTCCTTTGTATTTTTATATAGTAATACTGACAAAAAGAGAAAATTGGTACAGTAATTGGATGCACATACCCAGACACTTTGGGCACCATAAATGATTGCTAACAGAGAGTCCTATTAAAAATGAATCTGGCAAATAGTTTAGAAGTTGGATTTAATTTTGAAGTTTGTTGAATATTTGAAAGATGCATTAGCTTAAGCCATATTTTCTGATGTACATAAAATATTGCATTCTGTTTGGCTTTACAAATGCCACATGAGGTTGTAGTATTACTGAATGGCAGCAAAAGGCAAAGAGGCAATATTAGGAGACACCTGAGAAATTGTGCCCCAAAATATACTAACCCAAGTTAACAATGGGTTGGAAAGCTGCAAAGTCTTCAATTACTGGGGTGCTGATTAGTGTTTTACTATCTTAAATTTACAAGAATACTTTGACAGACTGAAATTTGCATTTTCTTCATATTTTTTCCCATACTAGAGCCAACTAATACACAATTACTTTTATTTTATATCACTGTTGCATACAAGTGCTTTGTCAGCAAGTAACTGGCTCAAACAAGGATGTACAGTCACAGGACAGGGGTGAAAATTACCACTAGCCATATCTTTTGTCTTCCCCACAGATAAGAGAATGAGTTCTGGGAAGAACTGTACTGGATGTCCTGCTGCTATCCCGGGAGCTATTTGAACCATGAATGCACAGAAATTCAGTGCCCATTTGGACCACGCCAACAGAACATAGCAAATTCCGCAGTGAGGAAACCATTTGAGACTGACACTCACTGACATTAGATGTTTCATTTTCATTTGATCACCTTTATTAAAAGGGATACCTAGTTGGTTCCCAACCTTTATGATATTCTGTTTTATCTGAATTACAATCACTTACTTTGTTTTTTTTTTATTTGTACAATATATTTGTTAGATATTATACACATATTGTGCATGTGGTAAGCTTTAGTGTGGGCTGGAATAAAACTGATATTGCATTAAACAGCAGACTCCGGGGATCATTGCTTGTTACCCTTATTTAGAATAATTTATCCCTTTTCTTGTAGAGACCGGCTTCTTGGACCCCTGCTTATATGTTAGAAGCTAAACCATCATTAAAAGTAAGCTACTCTAAGTGCAGTTTTCTTCTGTAGCCCCGTGTTCTACTTTCATTACCATTTAGTTGATAGTCCAAATTTTACCAATAAAAGAAACATTTTTGTAGGAACATGTGCCCCATTGCAGAATACAATCAGAGTTTGGAATATTTTGTTGAGCTAACTCCTGACCGTAACTGTGTTCACTCACATTCCAGTAAAATGTATATAATCTTTAAGAGTGCTAAACAAATTTCAGCTCAATCACTGTGGTGCCCCAATGGATTAGTGTCCCATATAGCTTTGCTTCAATAAATGCAAGCCAGCATGAAGCAGCTCAAGAGCTTCTGGAATGTGGGAGCCCAGCTCACCAGATGGTACTTTTCTAACATTATAGATCCTCATTGCATTACCCACATACCAGTTCAAAATTCCAATAGAGACAGAAGGAAGAGAACACCTCACCTGCATTGTTGTGATTTGGTTTCTGCTTCCCCCATGCACAGTTCAAGAAAAAGCCAGTGTGCTGAATGAATATGTAAACATTTTCTGAAAAGGCTATATCTGACATGAAGGAAATAGTGCAAATTCATTCTTTGCTATTTTATTACAGAATGATTTACCCCAACCACCCTCACAACACCTGCAAACCCCCCCCCAACCAACCAGTTAAAGATCTACATGTCTTCCATTCACAGAGACTTCTGGTCAGAAATCAGCAGCCATGCAGATCACTCTTTCTCTCATCAGCAACTTGTAAGTTGCTTTTCGAGATCCATAATTCATAATGATGTAAATTTCAAGCATCTGCAAATCAACTCTTAAAAACGCCAGCCAGCTGGAACAGATTCAGGAGCTGTGATTCTGGAGTTAAGATACAGAAATCAGTGAAAAGCATGATACGTATTTTAAGGACTCAGAAATCACAATAACGTTTTCCTTAAGGGTAAACTTTTCATGTGGGGAATTTTAAAGTAAAGTTGCTTCAGGAGTTTTCCATAAATTATTAAATCTTGTTTTCACCCATTGTGCACCTTGTTTGCTTTCCCAACTCAAAAGAAATGGCAGTTCCTAAAATGATTTCATGTCTTGGCCTGTTCTAAAGTGTAGCTTGTCAGCGCGCTTCACAAGATTCAGCATTTCGAAAGGATTCGCCACATGCCCTTAAGTTCTTTATCATATTGTGAAAGCTAAAATATTTTGTGGAAACTTTTCTGGCCAATGTGAAATCTCAAATTGGCTTGTATGAAATGGTGCAATGTGGAAGGTCAATAGGAGTTGAGCAGGAAGCATTTAAAAAAGTTGGCAAATGAAAAACCGGTCACAGCCATTACAGCTAGACCATTTCAATGATGTGAGCCAATAATCCAGTGTTAAGATGGCTTTGCAGACAAATCCTTCATTTGAGATTCAGAATGTCTCTCCACATCAATGCAAGGCATATCCAGATGACCATTTATTTATGTTTGAAAACATGCAATGTAATGAATCACCTACTGCAGAAGCATGTCAGGAAAATCAGTTCAAGCATACTTTGCAACGGGGTCTGCCACTCAAGAGTAGCAACCTAAGTTAAACAAAAATAAATCCATAAAGGGCTCACATTAGATTTTCAAGCTCAGGGCTGAAAAAATCACCCCCCTGCCATGAGTGTATTTTCATTAATGGCCCTAAGCTTGTAGATGAGTCACTTGGCACGCCTGCCAACAGACAGGCACAGGAATGAGGAGTTCCACCTAAATTCTGCACTACTACACTACAGGGAAACTCCTTCTCATTCTGATATGAAGACAGTCCACAAACAGATGGGAAATAGAATAGCAGGAAATAAAGTGACCAGCATTTGTCCTCTGGAGCCTAATATCATTCTGCTACTACAATATATACAAGGCTTCGCACTAAAACAGTAAGCTGTCACCGTCACACAAGATAAACTTGTGCAAAAATACTGCAAAAAGGGCAGTTTATCATACCCTTTGCTCTGCTGGCACCCTCCTTTCATGTGGTCTCACCTGTCAACCTCACATGTAGCCACACCACGTGAAGTCAGTAGGTGTGTGAACAGCTTGGCATTTCTTAAAACTCCAGCACGAACTTTTAAGTTAAGCAGCTTGGCATTTTTAAATGAGTTTTGATCCATAAGGCTCTACAAAAACTCTGCAAATGACTGTATTTTTCTGAATGACTTATAGCATCTCAGACCTCTCAACATACACTTGGCTATTCTGTCAACTGTCAGAATCATTTTTTAGAATGGTGTTGTTGAGGTTCTTTCTCCTTGATGGAAAAACAACTATAGTGGAAAGGTTTAGACAAGACAGGTTTTTTGTTTTGTATGCGTGTGTTTTTCTTAAATTAAGGCTGCTGTAACAAAGCAGGTTTTCTTTAGTTCTCTGCTCATTCCTTATACTTAAATGTGAGAGAGCAGTACCCCAAAAGAGTATGAAACTCAAGTACTGAATGATACTCCTTGTAAGAAAAGTCATTACCCACAGGTTCATTAAAAAAATAATAAAATAAACTCTTCTTGATGCCCACCCTTCTCCCCATCAATACACTGTTTTAGATCATCATTAAAGACATTTGACAGTTTTACCACCAGCTACTGGTTGATCACCAGTTAGTTGAGTTCAGTTCAACATTTTGAGATGTCCAGAATGGAACATCGGGTAAGACCTGTCCAGCTGATCCACATAGGAGTGAACACCCAGTATTCACTCTTCAGTTTGCTCACACAAGATCAGTGGTCTCAACAGCAGTCTTGCAAATTTAGCTTTTCTATACACATCCTTTAAGATTTAAAAAAAAAAAAATTAAATCCACTTGAGTTTAGCTGTTCTGGAGCTCATAGTTCTGGTCTGTTGACCCACAGATTGAACTCACAAGTCCACCTTACTGCTATTAAGAAAATAAAAAAGTGATCCCAGTTCGGTTGACATGTATGCAGATCCTGGGTTGAACAAAGCGCTTTTAATGCAAAAAGTTGCGCTCCTCAACATACTGCAGGTCTCATCTGCAAGGAGTTTTCATCTTCCAAAATGTGATTTCCCTTTATAATCCAAACTATGAAAAGAAGGTCCACTGATCCATGGCATAATCCTCTACTACAGATTTGTTTCTGAACTACAATGATCCATTTTACAAGTTGGCTTTACAGAAAATGAATGAGTTCAATAGAAGAATGCTGGTATCTAGCATGTGAACACTCTCTGGAGATGCTCCTTGGTTTCTTTAATAGAGAAGATCCACTGGGAGTCATCAAAAATGAACTCTCTAAGCCAACAGAAAATGACATGTCACCTTCCCAGTACCCTAACCCCCCCCCCCAAAAAAAAAAATTGTAAAAAAAACCAACAGTGACAAGGCAGTAAAAGAAGGAAAAAAGGGGCTTTCACTGCTTTTCAGATTCTGTGAATGCCCCCCACCCTTAGCAGGCATTTCATCTTGAGTTCTGCAGCTGAAACTATTTTCATAAGGATCCCCTGCAGGCTTCAAAGTCCTTAACCCAATGCTGCACAGCAAAAGGAGCATATTCATGAAACTGTGACACCTTTTGCATATTAGCCCTCATTATAAACTATTTAAAAAAGGAAAGGAGTCAAGATCCAAGTATGTCATACCCACTCCTGGACTGGCCTTTTGTAGTAAGTGATATTCTGCTGCACTCCTTTGTTTTTGAATTGGAAGATGGTGTAAACAAGGACAAGAATGCAGAGTGACAAAATGCAGGGGATGACAACAGCAATGGCATTGACTGTGCTGGGAACGTCATTGATGGTTACCATGATGTCCACATCATCGTGGGGCAGGTGCCTGTCTTTGTTTTTCTCCACCTCAGATTGGTCACATCCCATCCAGTCTTTTAGGATTGATCGTGGGTATCCAGATTCCACACTCAATTTCTGGTTGTCAAACTTCCAATATTCCTTTCCTTTGTAGAAATAGGTGTAAACTGGAGAAAGAAAACAAGTAAATGTATGATTAAGTGTCTCTAAGTATTACTTTCTTTTAACAGTTGTCTGTGCATTCTGGTGTGTTGAATTCTTTTTTGCAGTGCTGCTTTCTTTCGAATTGTGCCTGATAAATTTAGGTTATTAGATTATGGCAGGCTTTACTATTGGGGAGCAAAACTTGGAGGGGCAGCCTTTTTTAGAAACCATAAAGACAATGAATGTCTCACAAGCACTAAGACTCAATACATCTGTCCCAGTCCTGTTAACTTAATAATCCCGATTATATTGTTTTTTCTGTCATTTTTGTATATTGAAAGTCTATTGGGGATTCTGTTGTGATAAGGAATTATGGGTTTTGGGGAGCTGTTAGGAAGTAGATTATAATAATAATAATATGGTATAATGTGTACTCAGAAACGATCTTAGTAAAAAGACCTGCTAAAGTTTATCAGTTTGAACCTGTCTGCATTTTCTTCCTTTTTATGAGTACAATATTATTGAATACAGATATAACACCTATTATAGGTGGTCTGCCAAATCCCAGGATGCACTATGCTCAGCTTCTCAGAGGCCCTGATTATGTGGAATATCCTTTTGCCTTCATTTTCTTCAGGAGCAGGTTTTATAGTTTTGGAGGTGAGGGTGGGGCAAAAGTCATAGGCAACAACATAATAATCCAACAATAACAAGAACAACAATAATGATAATAATAATCATCAAATTGCTGTAGCATAGTACATCCAGACGTGGCAAAGTAAATTTGAATGACCAAATTGTGAATAGAAATGCAGCTCTTGACTGCATTGCTAAAGGCTGATTTAATTCTAACTATAATCATATCGCAAATGGGCATATTTGAAGCTCGTATTGAAACTTGGCAAAAATTGTTCTCCGTTGTTCACCCACATTTGCTCTTGGCATGCTAAAAAAGTCTCTCAATTGAACCACTCCCTGAGGTTGTGTATTGATTGGATAGTTATATCACATTATTTTCATACAAGCTGTCCCCTGCAGCTCCGCCCATGTAGTAGTGAAACAGAAGAAACTTTAAAAATCCCCCCCCCCCCCCAAAAAAAAAAGTAATTCTGACCAAGTGGAAGGTAGGTACACTCCAACGTCAAACATTGGCACTGTATCTGGTCTGACAGGAGAATGTCCCCTGCATGGGGAGAAGGCCATGGCCATGATATCTCTGGCAATCAGCAGCTAACATCTAAAACACACATAGCTCTGATCTCTCTCTCAAAAGCGTCAAACGTTCCTCCTTAAAAATGTGTAGATGATAATGTCTGTTGAACAAACATGTATTGCTAGCTAAGCAAGGCGAGGTACGCTCTAACTCGTGGCATAAGGTAGACCGACTCATGCGGGGGCTGGCGTGTGAGTGAGGTGGGCCCTGCCCTCCTCCCCTCAGCCCATAGCCTCTCTGTTGGATTTGCACAAAACAATCGGTAACGCAAGTAAACTGTGATACTTTGTGTGATGAGAGAAGTCGCAAAATCAACTGGAATGTTCAAGCAAATTATAGAAAAAACAAAAAAACGATCTAAACCTGTTAAGTAGTTCTCTGATGAAAAGTGGACAGACAGACAGACGTTGGATTATATATATATATATATTTATATATATATACAGTGCATCCGGAAAGTATTCACAGCGCATCACTTTTTCCACATTTTGTTAGGTTACAGCCTTATTCCAAAATGGATTAAATTCATTTTTTTCCTCAGAATTCTACATGCAACACCCCATAATGACAATGTGAAAAAAGTTTACTTGAGCTTTTGCAAATTAATTAAAAATAAAAAAAATTGAGAAAGCACATGTACATAAGTATTCACAGCCTTTGCCATGAAGCTCAAAATTGAGCTCAGGTGCATCCTGTTTCCCATGATCAACCTTGAGATGTTTCTGCAGCTTAATTGAAGTCCACGTGTGGTAAATTCAGTTGATTGGACATGATTTGGAAAGGCACACACCTGTCTATATAAGGTCCCACAGTTGACAGTTCATGTCAGAGCACAAACCAAGCATGAAGTCAAAGGAATTGTCTGTAGACCTCCGGGACAGGATTGTCTCGAGGCACAAATCTGGGGGAGATTACAGAAAAATTGCTGCTGCTTTGAAGGTCCCAATGAGCACAGTGGCCTCCATCATCCGTAAGTGGAAGAAGTTCGAAACCACCAGGACTCTTCTTAGAGCTGGCTGGCCATCTAAACTGAGCGACTGGGGGAGAAGGGCCTTAGTCAGGGAGGTGACCAAGAACCCGATGGTCACTCTTTCAGAGCTCCAGAGGACCTCTGTGGAGAGAGGAGAACCAGAAGGACAACCATCTCTGCAGCAATCCACCAATCAGGCCAGTATGGTAGAGTGGCCAGACGGAAGCCACTCCTTAGTAAAAGGCACATGGCAGCCTGCCTGGAGTTTGCCAAAAGGCACCTGAAGGACTCTCAGACCATGAGAAACAAAATTCTCTGGTCTGATGAGACAAAGATTGAACTCTTTGGTGTGAATGCCAGGCGTCACGTTTGGAGGAAACCAAGCACCGCTCATCACCAGGCCAATACCATCCCTACAGTGAAGCATGTTGGTGGCAGCATCATGCTGTGGGGATGTTTTTCAGTGGCAGGAACTGGGAGACTAGTCAGGATAAAGGGAAAGATGACTGCAGCAATGTACAGAGACATCCTGGATGAAAACCTGCTCCAGAGTGCTCTTGACCTCAGACTCGGGCGATGGTTCATCTTTCAGCAGTACAACGACCCTAAGCACACAGCCAAGATATCAAAGGAGTGGCTTCAGGACAACTCTGTGAATGTCCTTGAGTGGCTTAGCCAGAGCCCAGACTTGAATCCGATTGAACATCTCTGGAGAGATCTTAAAATGGCTGTGCACCGACGCTTCCCATCCAACCTGATGGAGCTTGAGAGGTGCTGCAAAGAGGAAATGGTGTAACTGGCCAAGGTTGGGTGTGCCAAGCTTGTGGCATCATATTCGAAAAGACTTGAGGCTGTAATTGCTGCCAAAGGTGCATCGACAAAGTATTGAGCAAAGGCTGTGAATACTTATGTACATGTGATTTCTCAGTTTTTTTTATTTTTAATAAATTTGCAAAAACCTCAAGTAAACTTTTTTCATGTTGTCATCATGGGGTGTTGTGTGTAGAATTCTGAGGAAAAAAGTGAATTTAATCCATTTTGGAATAAGGCTGTAACATAACAAAATGTGGAAAAAGTGATGCGCTGTGAATACTTTCTGGATGCACTGTATATATAGATGATAGTGAGGATAATAAATAGTAATTAATCATGGGCAAATGTTTAAAGATTATCATTATGCTCCATTTTTTTAAATATTTTGATTATATTAAACTTGTAAATTTTTTCATTACCATAAATGAAATGCAAATACTTATAGAGCTGCCTTTGTAAGATTACAACTAGATTGTCACTACCATCATAAGCTACTGGTTAGGTGTAAATAGAGATCTACGTTGTATAATTACAGGTAAAGTGGTGACAATTATGTGTTGTTACCAAATTTACACATTGTTTTTTCTGAAATGACATCCCATGAAGTGCATATTTTTACTGAAACAGTTTTGTAAATGGACATTACTAGAAGTAATCAAACACCTCCCTTGACATTCTGA
The DNA here is from genome assembly GCA_026402145.1 of Polypterus bichir lapradei. NCBI lineage: Eukaryota > Metazoa > Chordata > Cladistia > Polypteriformes > Polypteridae > Polypterus > Polypterus bichir. The sequence goes on from JANRMT010062856.1 coordinate 39,040,355, forward strand.
GATTGTAAATTCACTGTTTTGTATCCTAACTCAACATATTTCACACTCTTCAGTCCTTGCTCCTCTCTCGTCTTTCCAGGTTCCTATGTGATGGTAGTGATGATTCCATTCAAAGCAAAGGGGGTGATGGGGCACCATTTATATCTTTGTTTAGGCAGTAAGAATGCTAGAGCTGGCCCTGTATCAGATGGTCACCACTGTAATAAGGTAGATGACCTTCAGGCATGTAGTGGGACTGAAAGAGAGAGGAATGGAGGACAGCACTTGGAGGTAATGTTGTGACTCAGACCAAGGCTAAGCTAGAGGCAAATAAGATAACAAAGAAAGCATTTTGTTATGTTTTGTCCTAGATCAGACTCATTGCCATTACCCCTGGTTGGATTGATCTGACAATAACAAATTCTACTTCATCAACAAAGGCTCACTTGCGGTAAGTTCAATAAGTGGAGTTTTGCCACTTGCTTTATATTTTTCTTACATCCAGGATTTGTGAGACTAACTTTGTTTGCCCTTGTTATGTGGTTCCAGGTAATTGCTCTCCCAGCCTTGCTATGGGGTCCCCTTTGCTTATGTTTTTCTTACAGATCTGTTTTTAGATTTTTTGTTTGCCTTGTTGACTTTGTTTTTGCCTGTACCCTTCTAGCAGTGTTATTGATCAATCAGTATTGTGACCTTCAGTCACATTGTTGACTTGTCCTTTACATAATGTCTCTAGCAGCTTTTGTCTCTATTCACTGGCATTAGTGATCCACCGCTATTTAACTCCATGATGTGAACCAGTGGAACAAAAGAAGTCTGTTTAAGATAGGGGCCAGGCAGAGAATGATAATGTGAGCTTGTGGTGACCAGATTAGAGCTGTTCACTAGTGAATGTTTCTTATTCAGCAGTGAAAATCTTTGTAACATTAACCCAATCAACCCATGAAGGCAGAAATACACTTCAGGTAGTACTCATGCCAATAAGACCAGAAGATCAGTTTTGTCTGAAGGAGTTTGAAATAACATAAAGATGCAAAGATGAAGGCAAAGTTGATGAACTGTTGTTGACATACATTAGTGCTACTGAAGTAAAAATAACATTTTTTTGAAAGCAACAATGAAATTTTGGACAGCACAAAAAACAAGCTGAGACTGAGAAATTTAATTCTTATTTCAAATAATGAGGATGCAGGATTTTATAAAATATAGATTCTTGACATATTTCTGTATGAGATCACATCTCTATGACAGTTTTTTAAAGTTTCTGTAAATGACATCATAATATTCTTGTCTGTCGTTTTGAACTTTTTGGCTTCATTTGTTGTTATTTATTTGTTTTGCACACTAAGGGCCACATTTGAACCCTCAGGTTGCCTCTTGTCCATTTTATGAATTCAAAAATGACTGAATTGATTTTCAGTAAATTTTGCATGAAGGTTGTCTTTGGTCCTACTTAAAATATAGGCTATGTGGCATTTCAGAAATGTCATCAAGGAGGGCATTAATAATGGGGGACTTTGTAAAATTTTGAAATGTCTGAGTTGATCTTTTTGAAATTTTGCATATACTGTATAATAAAACTGAACCAACTTAAAATTCAGGCTATACGATGTTTTGAAAATTTCATTGGGAGGAATGGTTGTAATGATGGGTCAAAAATGTGTAAGTCTAAAACTGAGATGATGTTCTTGAAATTCTGCATGCATATTACTGTTGATGCAACTTAAAATTCACCCCTTAAGGCCTTTCAAAAGTTCCATTGAGAAACTGGGTTGTAATGGGAAGCAACTGCAAAACAAAAAACATGTTATCATGTCAAACTGGTTCAGCTAGTAGTAACTGACATTCTGTTTAAATTTGGCCCTACTACTGGTGAAGGTTACATTGCACATCAGTGATTCATTAAAAACCAAAAAAAAAACAATGTTCATGGCTCCAGCTCAGCAAAGAGTTACCATAATTATGGAATCCAATCATACACAAAAGTTTCAAGAGTGGAGACATTGATAGATATCAGAGAAATAGTATGGATGATGATCACATTTCAGCCAGCAATAAGAACACACAAAAAAATACTACATATATTCCCTTTCTTACCTTACCCAGTTACGCAAATAGACCCAGACAATGTCCAGTACTTGGGACAGTAAGCTATAAAAATTCCTGAAAATATTTGACAGTTGATTTGTTGCTGTGTATGGATGTTTAATCTGATGTTTGTGATGAATATAAGTAAAAAAATGTATGTAGTGGATAGTTTTGTAGCCAGTCCAATGATGCCAAAATGAAATTTAAGACACAGTACTTACATCCTTCCTTACTGACAAATGCTCCCTGGGGAGAGTCTGGGATCCCTTTCCAGATGGTGATGGGTTTTGGGTAACCTGGGTCAGCAGCTCTTTTCTCTTCGTTGTATCTCCAGTACCTGTCACCCTTGAAGAAGTAGGTTTTTCCAACAGGTTCCCAGCGCAGGGCTGTATCGATACCCTCACGGGGCAGACAGCTGCCAAGTTCCACTAGGCTATGGGGGTATCCAGGCTCTGCTGTAACCTCTTTGAACACCCAGTACTTATCACCTGCATCCACAAAAAGCAGAGATGACTTTAGGAAAATTGTTTTCTGTGATTTGGAATGGTACTGACATGGATTGTCACATGCCATCTATTTTATTTAATCACTTTGTACGTTATTTTACATTTTTCAGTGCAGGGTACTTTACAAATTACAAATTGCAAGAAAAAAATGCAAAATGTATCATTCAGTTGCAAATTATTCAAAGGAATGAGACAAAATAACAAGGGTGCATTTTAAATACCAGAAAAGCAGACTGGAAATACAATAGAAAAAGGTCGGCCTTCAGTCCTATTTGTGACAGCCACACTGAATGTCAAATCAGCTGGGGCAAGTCATCCATGGATGAGCATTTTTATTGTATGGTTCAATGTAAATTTCACAAGGAATTGTCTTTAGGGACACCACTTTGATGCAATTAAAAGGATATTGCTTCTGAGAGACATGAGCTGCTGGCCTGTGAATGACCAAACTGGTTAACTGTAACTGGACCATAGGTCTAAAAAAACTAATAGAGACCAACTAAGGGAGACCAGGGGTGACCTGAAGGCCAAAATTCTATAGGGCAATTACGCACTTCTTTCATAGATGACCTATAAGTTTTTTCTTGTGCCATCTTTGTTTGTATAAGATGGGAATTTCTTCTTGAACTCAGAAGAGTAATAAGTAATCTAATCTGTTTCATCCTATATGATGAGAAAATGCATGGTGCAAAGTTGCATGACTGTACACTGATTATGACATTCTTGTAAGAAGTTTATACATTCATGGGGTCAGTATTATCAAATGTACAAAGTACAGTGAAACTCTTTCCTAAAGGATATTGGTTTAAAAACAAATAACAAAAGCTCCTTTATTAGTTCAACCTTTGAAAGGAATCTAGACCCATATTTATCAAGCATCTGTCATGCGTGTTCATCAGGGAACTCTAACGAAGTAAGCAATACCACTCCAAGACTAAAGGGAGTGCTGATGCTAACCTTATCTTCACCTTCCTCCTCTGAAGCCAAGAAAAAACACACAAGAGGTACAATTGACCCCACCCACTGCCCAAGAAACTTCACCCCTTCTGGTCTTCAGAATATAATGTAGTTTGATTCTCAGAAGGTGATATCAGATGCTAAACTGACAATTTCAGAGGACAGAGATCCTACTAGGAATCTTTGCCAGAAAAAATAACCCTTATATGTGTTTTGTTGGAGCCATCTGTGGCTGTCTTTTGTATTATAATTAAATAGGGCTACCAGGGTGGTACCCTAAGCTTTCTTGGCTTTTCAGAGTCATGTGATTTTCCAGTCATTGCTTACACATCTCGGAATAACTCAAAGAAATTGAGATAAAAGTCTGACTAAGATAAAGATGTGTCCTACCACAGAGTAGGACATGAGAAGTACTCATGTAGCATCCTTCTCCCATTACTAGATTTGAGAATCGAAGAAGTCATGATTGTAATGCACCCCTTGCCGCAAATTGACAGTCATGATGATGTTTTGTAGTTTTTGTGATACTAACGCTAAGTCTTCACCACAAAGATAGTAATAATAATAATAATAATAATAATAATAATAATAATAATAATAATAATAATAATATGCAAAGTAAAAGGAGAAGTAGGAAAACATAAAAAGATAGGATATTGCTGCATAAAATGTGTGTCATTGTTTCTAATTCACAACATCAAAAATAATACTGTAACAATCACTGAGATGGAAAGACTGAGACACACACACACATATACCAAATGAGTCACTGAGTCATACAGTATATGTATATATATGTCCTTTTCTGTGGTTCCCCTTGCAAAGTGTAATTTGAAAACTTCAGGGTTTCTTGGAATGTAGAGCTCAGTGTATCTGTGTGACATTTCATTGTCAATCATCAATCATGCCCAACTTATTATCTGGGTAATATGCTGGCTACTACCATACAGTTTCCATCCATGACCACCTGTATACTGATACTGTGATTTCTATGCAATTCACATTGCTTTCTCTTGCACACTTGAGTCAGTGATCTTGATGTGTGTGCCAATTTGCATGAATACAGCTTGCTTTAACATTACCTCATGTGGAGTCTCGGGGAAGTGTAAAAATCTGTGTATTACCTTCTGCTTTTAAGAGGTTTCAATGTTTAGTGTACAGTTGGAGAAATGATTGGTTGTGACATACCCAAATCATTGCTATTGCAAAGCTGCATTTTACACGTAATGATATTAACACATTTGTTTTGGCTGACAGTGCATGTCTTCTCCACATACTGTACAGTAAATGGAAAAATTGCATTATGTACAAGATCTGTTATGAATATTATTTTATCTGTCAAATCAATATCTTCTTACAAGTTCATTGTTGTCCAACATTTCCAAAACATTCTGCCTTTCCTGGGATGTGTGTGCTGATCTCTGTTCGAACACCATCTTCGTGCAGCTCCTAGCAAGTTAAGATAGCTCACCAGCTCTCCTAAATAATGGTGAAGTTAGGAGTAGTTTCCTAAGTTAGGACATTTGATGAAATACTTGTACTCCTACTCCTAAGAGTAGGACCAACTTTGCATCGGTCTGAGATTTTTAAGCCAGTTAGGACAGTTTTCCTACTCTGAGACATTTGATAAATACAGGCTCTGCTCTGCCATTGCTTGGTTTCAAAGGGCCTCCATGAAAGACACAGAAAGCAGGGCAGACATGCACTTGGTTGCACCAAGCCCAATGAGCACAGCAGTACTCCCTTATCTTCTCTCTCAGTTTATGTAGCTTGTTCTAAGTGCTTCAGGATATGTGAACATATTGACAAATACAGAAAAGGGTACAGTATATTGGAATATAGCAAGCATTTGTATTTGTTACATGCAGATAATTTAGCAAATTTCTATTTGTCTTTTAAGATTTGCTTCATCATTATAATGATCGCTGCTTTTCCGGGTGTTCTTGTTATTTAAGTCTTCATTTACTTGTAAACAAGCTAGTGGGCCAGACACTAATGTAGCTACAGTCTCTCAGCTTTCTCTGTCATTTGACTGCTACTCTTGTCATTATTAAGATAAAATTAAGGGAACACATTCTACGGAAGAAGCTGAATTGATAGTAAAATGACAAAAGAGTGTTTCTAAATTTATAAATATATAAATGTCACACTACTAAGCTTTGGAGTATCGCCACGACTGTTGAAGGCCTGTGCATTAGAGCTGGGGAGTCCTCTAAAGCACATCTTCAACCTGAGCCTGGAACAGCGAGAGTCCCAAGGCTTTGGAAAACATCTTGCATCACCCCAGTCCCAAAGGTATCACATCTTGGTGAGCTGAATGACTTAAGCCCTGTCGCCCTGACGTCACATGTGCTGAAGACCATGGAGTGGCTGTTGCTTCACCACCTGAGGCCACAGGTCCGCCACTCCCTTGACCCTCTGCAGTTCGCAGGAGAAGGTGGGAGCGGAGGATGCCATCATCTATATGGTACACCGATCCCTCTCCCACTTGGACAGAGGCAGTGGTGCTGTAAGAATTATGTTTCTGGACTTCTCTTGCGCCTTCAACACCATCCAACCTCTGCTCCTTAGGGACAAGCTGACAGAGATGGGAGTAGATTCATACCTGGTGGCATGGATCGTGGACTATCTTACAGACAGACCTCAGTATGTGCATCTCGGGAACTGCAGGTCTGACATTGTGGTCTGCAGCACAGGGGCGCCGCAGGGGACAGTGCTTTCTCCGGTCCAGTTCTGCCTATATACATCGGACTTCCAATACAAATTGGAGTCCTGCCACATGCAAAAGTTTGCTGATGGCACTACTATAGTGGGCTGCATCAGGAGTGGGCAGGAGGAGGAGTATAGGAACCGAATCAAGGACTTTGTTAAATGGTGTGACTCAAACCCCCTACAACTGAACACCAGCTAAACCAAGGACCTGGTGGTGGATTTTAGGAGGCCCAGGCCCCTCCTGGACCCCGTGATCATCAGAGGTGACTGTGTGCAGAGGGTGCAGACCTATAAATACCTGGGAGTGCAGCTGGATGATAAATTGGACTGGACTGCCAATACTGATGCTCTGTGCAAGAGAGGACAGAGCCGACTATACTTCCTTAGAAGGCTGGCGTCCTTCAACATCTGCAATAAGATGCTGCAGATGTTCTATCAGACGGTTGTGGTGAGCACCCTCTTCTATGCTGTGGTGTGCTGGGGAGGCAGCATAAAGAAGAGGGACGCCTCACGCCTGGACAAACTGGTGAGGAAGGCAGGCTCTATTGTAGGCACGGAGCTGGACAGTTTGACATCTGTGGTGGAGTGATGGGCATTGAGCAGGCTCCTGTCAATCATGGAAAATCCACTGCATCCACTGAACAGTATCATCTCCAGACAAAGTAGCGGCTTCAGCAACAGACTGCTGTCACTGTCCTGCTCCACTGACAGACTGAGGAGACCGTTCCTCCCCCACACTGTGCGACTCTTCAATTCCACCTGGTTGTAAACGTTAACAATAAACAAGATTATAGACTGTTATACCTGCCTCGCACTCTCTCCTTGCATTTTTTAACTTGCATTGTGTTTTTTTCACTCTTTAATTAATATTGTTCTTTATCAGTATGCAGCTGCTGGAGTATGCGAATTTCCCCTTAGGGATTAATAAAGTATCTATCTATCTATCTATCTATCTATCTATCTATCTATCTATCTAT
>JANRMT010062856.1:39055203-39134693 GCA_026402145.1 Polypterus bichir lapradei
CTATCTATCTATCTATCTATCTATCTATCTATCTATCTATCTATCTAATCAGCCATTCATGTGGCAGCAGCACAATGCATAAAATCATGCAGACACAGGTCAGGAGCTACAGTTAATGTTCACACTAAACACAAGAACGGGAAAAAATGTTATCTCAGTGATTTAGACCGTGACATGATTGTTGGTGCCTTACAGGCCTGTTTAAGTATTTCTGTAACTGCCTATTCTCTGGGATTTTCACACACAACAGTCTCTAGAGCTTACTCAGAATGGTTTAAAAAACAGAAAACATCCAGTGAGCAGCAATTCTGTGGACAGAAATACCTTGTTAATATGATAGGTCAGAGGAGAATGGCCAAACTGGTTAAAGCTAATAGAAAGGCTACATTAACTCAGATAACCACTCTGTTCAGGTGTGATTTTCAGAAAAATCACCTCAGAATGCACAACACATCAAACATTGACTCAGATGGGCTACAATGGCAGAAGACCACATCAGGTTCCACTCCTGACAATCAAGAACAGAAAGCTGAGCTACAATGTGCATAAGCTCACCAAAAATGGACAGTTAAGAACTGGAAATATGTAGCCTGGTCTGATTAACCTCAACCTTTGATGAGAGAAATAGGTGGTAGGGTCAGAATTTGCTGCCAACATCATGAATCCATGCACTTAACCTCCTTTGTGTCAACAGACTAAATTGGTGGTAGTGGTGTAATGTTGTGTGGAATGTTTTCTTGGCACACCTTGGTCCTGTAAATACCAATCAATTATTCCTTTAATGCCCCAGCCTATTTGAGTATTTGTTGCTAACCATGTGCATCTCTTCATTGCCACAATGTAACCATCTTCTAATGGTTACTTCCAGCATGCCAGTGTACCCTGTCACAAAGCAAACATGGTCTTAAACTGGTTTGATGAACACAACAATGAGTTCAGTATTCTTCATTGGCCTTCCCTCTCATCATATCTGAATCCAATTGAATATCTTTGGGGTGTGGTTGAACAGGAGGTTCATAGCTTGAACTTAAAGCTGACAAATATGCAGAAATTGCAAAGTGCAATCATTTCAGCATGGACCAGAATCTTAAAGGAATGTTTCCAGCATCTTGAGGAATCCATACCACAAAGAACTGTGGCTGTTTTGAGAGCAAAAACAGGCCCTACCCAGAATTAGTATCATATACCTATTGTATATTTGAGTTTTAATTTTTTACTAAAAAGAATAGTGCTAATACAGATCTCTTAGAAACTTCAATAAAAACAACCCAGTTTGAGCTTTCACTTTTTGTATACTGTTTCCTTTCACATTAGTCCACTTGTAATGCAACCATAGACAGGCTGTCTATAACACCTGCCTTCTAGATTAACCTTTTGTGTGGATGTATATGTGAACTGTTGTAGACTTTCACTTTGAACAGTTGCATTGAACATGAAGCATGACAGTATTTGCTCATCAGGATCTGCCTCTATTAAATACATTTGGCTGTCTTATAAAATATTGCATTCCTCATACTCTTGTGGTTTATTTCTAAATGTAGTTTATATTAGACATGAAAAGGTGGCAAACTTTGTAGTATATAATTACAGGCAGCCCCTCCCACCTGAATGGGCTTAAATTTCTAAATGTTCTGTCTACAGGTACAATGCACCTCTATGCAGGTTTTGCCATGAGGCTTTATTTTTAAGGGACATTGCATCCTTTCTTTAAATTTAAATTCTTTAACATATGCCTTATTACTGGTGCTGCCTGGAATGTTCCACTTGTTTGTTTCATTGGAAGAAACTAGCCCACTTGGACAGCGATATCTTCTTCTTGACCAAATGCAAAAAGGAAAACCTTGTCTGATGAAGGGGCCTTAGCTGCCTCGAAAGCTTGCATTTGTAATCTATTTAGTTAGCCAATAAAAGGTGTCATTTCACCCTACTTTCCACTTGTTTGTTTCATCATAGAATATACTGTTTGCTAACTTTTTATCAAGTTTTTGGATTATTTACTACCATAATTAATTACTTAAGGCTGGAAGCTGGAAACCTCTGCCATTAAAATTCTTAACATTGTACAGTCTGGGTTTGCCTCAGAATAGCATCGCTTTCTATAAACCACAAAACCCCTCCCATATGAGTAGCTCATTGTGGGTCTTTGTCCCGGTTTTACTAAACTAGAAGCATCCCATCCCACCTAAACGCAGGGCTGTGGTTGCCTTCTCAGTAGAATGTTTCTATCCAAGTTACGATTCACCTCTGTGCCCATTAATGTAGGAAAATTGACAAAGTTACTTAGATTATTCTAGGTCAGTGGAAAATAAATGAGATAGTATGACCACAAGATGTTTTAGCTCCCTGTCTTATATTCTATATAATATTATTATTACTATATATATATTATTAACAAGGTTAAACAGCAAGCACACACAAACACTAACTATAAAATACACACACACACACATACTCCTGGAATGAAAACAAGACTCGACAGCAAGGTGATATGTAAGAGAGAAAATGAGATCTATGCATTGGGGAGGAATATAAGCATTTAACTGGAAAATTTAAATCTGACATTAAGATATGTGTACATTTCTTAGTCACATGGGTCCAACTCAGTCCTAGAAAAAGAAAATTGAGTTTAATATAGAGATCATGGCTTGCCAAGCTTTTTTAACCTCACTATATTCCTATTGAGGAGAAAAATAATTATTCTGCGCCTCTGTTCTCATGCTGACAAAGCATTCCTGCTTGTTACACAGCCTTTATTAATATCTCAGCCGTGCATTTGCTGACACTGAGAGATGTCACTGAACTGAATTACACTGGTAAGAAAGGAGGCAATCAAGTCAGTAATAATATTAAACAAGTCATGCGAGGGGGCATCGGCAGGAAGGATAAACAAGGTTAAGGAGCTGGTAAAACAATGTCAGTGCTGCGATCCATCACTGCCCCCACACAAGAGAGTCAAAGACAACACAGCAAACCCCTTCAGCTTTTTACAAGTTGCTTCACTTAGAGAAAAAGAAACAGTAGTAGCATATTCTATTGAAAAACTCTTATAAGGCTCATGTTATAATGTAATAATATAATGTCGGTATATGCCTATCTATCTATCTATCTATCTATCTATCTATCTATCTATCTATCTATCTATCTATCTATCTATCTATCATATAGTGCATTTCTATTAGTCAGTGATGTAAAGCTATTTGATATCAAATTTCTAAGCTCCTACACCTGGTCAATGCATGTGTGTCTGTTTAGCTGTTGGTACTCCAGTTCCTCTACCCATAAGCCTTACAAAATAGATGAGTTTGTGACTCTTAATTGTTACCAACTAGAATTGTGTACTTTGATTTGGACTAGTATTTTTTTCCATTTTTCACCCTGTGATGCTGGGATAAACACTAGCTTCCTGCAAGAGGGGTTTTGAATGTATATTTGCAGAATCCTTCAACTTGGTAATAAGAGATGTCTGCCATATCCAAGATAATGCAACTATACTGAAATAAACCATTTCTTTGAAATAACAGAATGACATTGGAAGAGAATTATAAATATGATTTTTTTGGGTTCTTAAAATAAAGTTATGAAAGCACAGGTTTTGAGTGAATAAAGGCCTTTACTAAGAACAACACAGTTGCAGTGTGGTTAAGACTATTGTCTCATCTAGCATATTGATATTGGTGTCTAGCAGGTGTTCCTTTTAGTCACTTCTACTACTAATTATTTTTTTTTTTGTTTTTGTATTGTATTTAGATCATCTGTAGACTCTTCAGAGCATCTTACAATTTTACTGGAATTTTCTCTGTGTTTACATTGATTGTATCATTTACATTTTCAAATTTAGGTCCTTTCTGGCAATATAAATAACATTTTAGGTCTAGCAAATAAAATGTTATGTTATATTGCAAAAACTATTAAATATAAAACAAGAAACAAAAATGCAGTTTTGAGACCACATGGAGAGTATTTTGTGCAGTTTTGGTAACAACACTAAAAAAAAGATATAGCAGCACTTGAAGCTGTGCAGAGGAGAGCAGCCAGGTGCATGGCAGGACTTAAGGATGTGGCCTACTCTGGTAGTCTCTAAGAATTAAATCTGTTTAGTTTCTAGCATAGGAAACTGCATGGGCCCTAATCCAGGTTTTCAAAATTATCATTGGTAAAGCAGATCTTGGTAAAAAGAACAAAGACGTGGTTGAAGCAGGAAAAGCTTGACAACCTTTAAGAATTATCTAGATGAGATACTGGGGCAGCTTAGCTATTAGCTAAAAATAAAGTAGATGGACTGAAATGTCTCCTCTCACTTGTCAAACTTTTTAACATTTTATGTGTTGTTGTTTTTTTGTAAGGTACCTTGCAATTGTATTTGCTTTGAAATGCACTCAGTGAAGTAAGCTACTCTATACTGAACTCCCAGGTTCTCACAGGTAAACTGATTATTCTAAACTGGCCCAGTGTGAGTGATTGTGAATGAATGCATGCATCGGTTTTTGTAGATTTGCTTTTGCCCCACATAGGCTGAGCTCATGTCTTGTATCTAATATTGCTAAAACTGGCTCTGGCCCCCACTGACTCTATGCTTGGATTAACTGAATTTAGAAAATGGATAAATAGATAACTGATTCATTCCCTTTTGAGGACAAACTGCACATAATTTAACAAACAAATCATGCTTGGAACAAGGAAGAGCTTGAGAGATTCTGCTATGGGTCACTAGGGTCACTAGTGTTACTCGTTTGAGGCTGTACCTCTATTTTACTCACTTTAAGCTCATGTATCATGTCTATTAGAGACTTGGTGAGACTGACTGCAAGGTGTATTTATTTCACACTGCTCAAGATCTTTACTGAAAAGGCCAAAATAAAACAGAGCTTTTAATCTAAGTACCATCTTTGAAACCTGTCTTGGTTACAATATTTCATTATTAGCTTAAGGTATTGTCAAGAAGACAGTCCACACTGGCTCAACAGAATAGGCTTCTCCTAAGAAACAATTTGGAATGAAATGCACTGACAATATTCAAGGCCTAGAAAACAGACGAAGCATGTGAACTCATAGGAGTTGAATGAAAAAGTTTAGAAATCAAGCAGAAAAATGCTCAGCCAGATCACTAAGGAAATTTCTGGCAGCTGGCCTTGACAAAGAAGGTAAAACCACAAGGATAAGGTTACTCTTTTGTGGCCTGCAGTTTAAGTAACCTCACTACGTCAGATGTATACCACTCACCTCATTGCTGTATGTCTTAACATGTTTAATCAATACATTTTACTATAATAAGCTTTTGATAGACTTTAGTTATGCTTTTTCAAAGCAACTGAATAGTAAACCTGAGACATTCCGCTAATTGTAACCAAAATAAGAAAATGTAATTAAAAAGGTAATTACATCTCAATTAATAAAATATACTATAAAATGTATAGACCTTTGAAAACATGGATTCTAATCATGCTGTGTTTGGTTTGTGCTTATTATGTAGTCTCTCTCTGATCTGATCCCGTTCAACTGTCTAATTTCCTGACTGGTCACCCTTCATGAAGGAAAATCATACATTATTTTAACACAGCAGACACAGAGGAGTTGCTTTCCTTGGTGCTTGACGTGACCCATATGCATCTAAATTCTGTTTGGCACCAAATTGTATGTTGCATAAATGCACAAAAGACAAATCATTTATTGGTCTTTGCAGTTCTGCAATTAAATTTCTTAAACATCTCTTCACGGAGAACACTTCCTCTTCTTGTTTCAGCCATTGCAAGCATGCCCAGCTTAGGCGAATAGGCCACGTCACATGCCTTGTCAATCGTTTTAATTTGGGTAGAGATACTTTTGTAAATGATGTAAAAACACTTGCATGTATGGAGAACATTTTCATTTAAAAGCACAGTAGTGTGGATGCAGCTTTAGAGGTTTAGGTGGAGAATATCAGCCTAGGAATTTAATTGAAGAATAGATAAGGACTGGATGAAAGAAGTACATAACAACAGGCTTTTAAAGGCTTACAAAGGTAACTAGATATGTTAAAGCCCTTTCACAAGGTTCTAGGTCCAGAAGGCTAGAAATGCGGAGTAACACTTAAGGGCTCTAAACTATACCTGTGGAGGAGAGGCACATAACCTGTGTGCCTAAGGCCTATCTTGAGTCCTGTGCATTCAAATCCCTAAGCTCCATTACTGTATTTTTGCATAGGGAAGCTGGACACCTGAACAAAACCTCTAATGGACCTCTCACATATATTTCAAAGTTAAGATAGTGATTGGTGCCTCTCACATGTTGAGTTTGTTTATTGTGGAGATTAATACCTAATATAAAAAAAATATATTTTAAAAATTTACCTTTGAAGAAAACAAATTTTCCATCTGATCTTTCATAGGCAGCATCAATCCTAGCAGGTAAGCCTTTCCAGAATTGCTCAATCTGCATGGGGTATCCTTCTTGCACTTTATTGTTGCGCAAGCGCCAGAACCAGCGGTCCTAAAGATGAAAATAACCAAAAAAAGCTAATATATGAAAAAGCCAATAAAAGAAATAAAATGTCAACTTTTCCTGTAATGTCTAATATCCAGTGGATAATTTTTAGCTGTGAACATCTTGAATTTCCTTAATACATACTTCCTAATGGAACTGCTCCATCTTTATCTTTTGTGATTGTTGTGTGTACATTTCATGTTTGTCTACAAAGTCTTTGAAAAATCTTGTGTGCTTGTGCTGCTGTTCATGAGCCTTGAACTCTGATGAACTTATTTAAATCTGCATGAGGTAAACCTGGAGGATTAGCCCAGGTTTGTGCATACAGCACTTTGTTTCATTCTAAATTCCCCTTTCAAGCAAAACTTAAGTGTGTATGTGTTTAACTATAACATAGAATACAGAACAAAAAATGTTAAGCCAAAGCTAACAATACATAACAATTTACACTACCAAATGAAGGCCTATAATGAGAACTTACAAAATTAACATTTTCATGTGTTTGTTAAACAGAGACAATTATACAAATCTTTACAGATACAAAATTAACACACATAAACCTTCTATACAACATGTACAAACATTTTCAATGTCATTCATATTTCACATGATCCAGTAACTTTCATTTTACCTTTGTCCTCCTATGTTTGAGAGACAAAGTGTTATGTTTTATCAAGAGATATTTTCCATACCTTGGGATTACATTCTTTTTTCTGGCCATTTAAGTGTATTCTAAAGCATTTTTCAGGTGTTTGTTCTATTTTTAAATTTGATTTTTTCTATTTTTTAAAATTTAATATCTATATGTAATATAATGCTCTCTCTTATGCTTTGTGAGTGTTACCCCAAGAGATGGACTACCCTGATGTCACTGCTGTTGAGCCCACCACATGGCTAATTACTCATCGAGGTAGCTCTTTACTGAGTGAGTTTGAGTTTGTAGGAATTCTGCAAGTATTTCTTTTTTCTTTTATATTTTCAAGTTTAATGATCTATAATACTTCAGCTTTTGAGAATCATTGTTTACCTTGAATTGCCTTTTTGTTCTTCTGAGCATTTTTGCTATAGCTTCTATTTTTTGAATAAATATGTACATTTATAAAGTTTCTTTTCTCCAGAATGTCTCTACAAGTTGGAAGTTTCAAAGTATTTCTCCTTTGAGAGACATCTTAGGATATTTTGAGACTTTGAAAAATGTTTTTAACTTTAACAGGAAGATTCTACATTTTGGGCCTATTTAGTCCCAAACCTGCCTGTGGAGTTGGCCGTTTTTGGGGCTTATTTTGGAGACCTCAACCCCCTTTCATGATTTATGACTAGTAAACATGACAAAAAGACTTTTGTTTCTGGCATATGGAAGGAATCAGCTCTGAACGAGAGGATCACATTCAAAGATTCTGGGCGAGTTTACAGCTGTTAGTTAACAAGAGCAGCCAAAGAAAACTCTTATGTGGTAATCAGTCCCATGAGACCCCTAGCCATGGTAATCTCAAAATTAAATGCTACAGGGTGTCCCTAGAAACCTGCCTCTTTCCTCATTTTGTTGTATCACTTATCAATTTTCAATCACCCTTCTTCTATATGTGGATGTGTGTGTATGCACTTGTGATATTTGGGTCTTGTAAAGGGTGTTTGTTACCCCTGTAATGTAACAGTTGTTACAAAAATTATTTGAACCTCTCTTTTAGCTGCAGTTGGATTGAAATACGTTTGAAAGGTCAATAGAGAGAAGTAGGCAATTGACTCACAAAGCATAGTCATGACAGCAAGGCCCATAACTGCAGCCTTTAAATGGAAAGGTCCACGGAGTCTAATGTTTCTTCAGCTTAGGATATAAACACCTTGCTTAACATCCATAAAGCAGCAAATCATATTGATTTACCTAGAAAGCTGATTTCACTTTTATTAATTAAAGGCAGTTCTTAACATATACTGATATAGTCATACATGCCTTCCCTTAACTTTCTCTGAATATTTTTGAGCAGGTTATCTATTTTGCAGTAGATGAGTAAGGACTTTGGCCAGTGCAGCAGGTAGTACTACTGCCCATTTACGCTTGAACCTCAAATCTCAGTTGTGGTGCTTTATGATTGGAATTTGCTTTTTTCTCCTTGTTTGCGTAGTGATTCTAGTATCTTCCCATATTCCAAAGATCAGCTGTCAAGTCAACTGGCTCAATGTGATGGAGTGTGCGTATGTGCCAGTGTGGTCTCAGCTAGACTGACATTTTTCTCAGGGCTGACTCATTCCTTGCTGATGGGTTAGATTTTTAACTCCTCATAAATCCTGATCAAGGAAAAACATGTTTAGAAAATAAATACACACAAAGAACTAATTACTTCTCCAAATATCAGAGAAGACTAATTATAGTAGTTCCTTTACTCTTGCTATTAAAGTTTTTCAGAATGATTCAAATGAAACATTCCATTTATTAGGCACACATGGGTGTTGCTAAGAACAAACACCTGCAGTTGGCAACCAAACCCCTCCATCCTCACTACCAAAGAGGTCCTTTCACTGGAAGGCTTCTCTGCCTGTCCTAGTAAAATGAAAAAGAAAGGGCCCTGTGTTCAAAGCAAATAAGTATTCATTTTACAGACTAATGGCTTTCTGAAAAGAAGACCAACAACTGTCAGATGTCTCCATGCACCATGATATGAAGTCTGCAGACTGTAATCATCATTACATAAAGATGTTAAATGAATTCAGTTACTGCTACAAAATGGATCTTGCATCTATGTGTATGTGCAAAGATAAATGTATCTACCTTTAATGCAGAAAAGCCACAAGAGAAAATGACTCTTGCAGCTGAGTTTAATTAAAACAATAACTTTTTTATTTTACAGTGTTTATATATTCTTTGTGTCAAGTTTACAAAATTAGATGTCTGTCATGTAATTCAAGTATTCAATTGGGCAGTAATGGTCATATTGATATTCAGCTTAAAATCAACTTTAAGGGTTGGAAATAAGTAGATGCTGTGTAATGCATTTGAGGTAATTAATTAAGGTAAAATAAATAGTACCTGTCCTGAGACAAAGCCTCTTCCATAACACTTAGTTGTTTGTGTTATTCAGAATGTTGCTTTCACTTCATTCACCAAAATTCTATTTGTGACTCTAAGCAAGTCTCTACATCCCAGTATCTCCTCTACCTCCCAATGTGACTCTGAGCATGTGTCCTTACCACTCATATTACCCTACTAGCTCCATCTCATTTCTATACTTAGTCACCAACTCCAAGTGTGACTCTGAACAGGACTCCTCAAGTCACAATTCTTCTGCTGATCCCTACTGGGACTCTGAACAGATCTCACCTGCTATGAAGTCACTGTCTACGAAAGTGATTCTACACACTGGTTTCGTCTCAAGATCATTCTGGCAAAGAAGGACATCCTTGTCATCCCAGTTCATATGTATATTCAGCACCCCATCTCTGTTCATCTTGGCTCGTTAATGCTAACACCCGCCAAGTTAGTATGCAGTATGGAGATGGTAATCGATGACTATCTATCCATCAATGGCAATACTGTCTCAGTCCATACAGCATCCACAAGATCACACCTGTCAGACAGAATATGTAGCTCAACTCATGATCCAGGCTTTGGCTTTAGTCATGTCTGGACAGCTGCAATTCTGTGCTGGTAGGAGGAGTATCTTTGTGTGTTACCAAACTACTGCAGATGATTCAAAATGCAGCAGCACATTTTGTGTTCAACCAGCCAAGGTGAACACAAGCCATTCCTCTTTTCAAATCACTACATTAGGCCCTTCACTCCTCATGGAGAATAGGATCATCGATGATCATTCACCAGTGACTTCTGTGCTGAGCAGCTGCCTCCAGATGCCCCCATAACAAGTCCAGCTCTTTGATATTTCTGTCAAGGTCTCTGCACCAAGTGTTTCTCAGCCATCCTTGTTTATGTTTTCCTTGAGGATTCTAAGTTAAGTCCTGCTTAGTGATGTTGGTGCTTGACTTTGTTAGGGTGTGACCAAGCACCCCAGTATCCTCAAGATCTCATCCGGTATAGGGTGCTGCTGAGATTTCTGTCACAACTCCACATTGCTGATGGTCTTTGGGCAGTGACTCTACAGAATGCTGCATAGGCAGTAATTGATGAAGGTCTGGTTTTCTTCAGATTGGCCTTTGTTATTCTCCATGTCTCTGCTCCAAGATAGACTTGATGTTTGCATTACATAATCAAAGCTTGCTGGCTCAATCAAACTCCTTGGAGTTACAAATGTCTATAAGTTGGAAAAATGCATGATTCCCTGCAACAGCATGCATTCATTTCAAATCCATGATGTATGCCTACAGAGCGGTTAGTGGGTTAACACACATATATATAAAGAGAGACATAGTGCGGTTTTATGGTCCTTCTCACCCACTTAGGTCAACTATTGAATGATGTCTGGTGACGTCTCCTCTGCATGGGATTAAATCTCAATCCAGACTCTTTTTATGTATAGCTCCTAGCTGGTGGAACAAGCCGAACACCTGCATTGAAACTCCGGACTCCCTTACTGTGTTTTAGAAGCATTTTTTGGTAAATTCTGTCTAATTAATAATGGCTTTATTAGACATTTGCACCAAAGGAAGTGTAACCAGCTTGCATTTGTTCTGAGCTCTTCACTTGTAGTCATCAATTTGTGTAACCTTGTCCTGTTACTCTTTTTCCCAAATTTTCTCCAAGACTGAACTTTACTCAGTTAGGTTGACCTGTTTTGTACATCAATTTGTACAAACATTTGTAAATGTAAGCAGATTGTTTTGTGTCTTCATTCAGCCACTGACTCTTTGTGTTAATCTGAGAAGGTCTTCATTATGATTTCATTCAACCTCTGACTCTTATAGTTAGTTTGTTCATTTACTATTTCCCAGTGTGTAGGCCTCATTGCCATCCATCTGAACCACTGAGTTCTGTTGAAATTCTGAATATTTCCTTACCTCTAAGTTCAGCCACTGACTCCTATGGAGACTCTGAGTAAAACTGCCCAGTTCAGACAGTGACTTCCATTGTGATTCCCGGCAGGTTTCTTCAAAAGCTAAATAAGACATGTTACCCTCAGTTCTCACCTCTATAAAGAGCTTTGTGGCTTTATTTGGTGCATAAACAATGAGCTACAAGCAGTGAACACTGAAAACCAGTTTACCAGTTATGATGGTTTATTTATTTTCATTAATATATACCCTGAGTATACGCAACCTACCAGTCATTTGTGACAAGCCAAACAGGCCTTCTAGAGTGAATGTCGTGACAAATGTGTTTTTCTTTTTAAGTGCTAATTGTTCTGTCCAGGAATGTCCATGACACAAGTCTAATGAAGATTCTATTTTAGTCTTAGAGAGGTGCTGCCTGAAGTAGCAAAGCAGTGATTTTATTGCTATTAGCATTTCAGAGGTCTAATCAATCACATGGTAGGCTGATGTTAAAACCTAATGAAGAAGAGGAAGAAAAGATGGAAACCAAATATAAAATTTTGGATCTGGGTTCTTCCAAGAGGTTAACATTATTGATGCAAATTTTGCTGGTTAAAAATGAACTTAAAAAACAAAACAAAACAAAAATGTCCACCACTAAAAATAATGGAAGTTAAATACACTGAAAATGAAGGACCAATGAAGCCTAATTAGTCTGAACCTTTTCACAGTGACAGATTGGAATCAATATGGAGTCAGATATACGGTGCGCAGGAGTGTTAGTGCTGGGCCTGGAATGACGCACATAGAGGTGATGACAGACGCCCAATAACTGCTCCTGCAAGCAAATATCCTCAGCAGCTGCTTTCTCTTTAGTCTGTTTGTGTGATAGCCCAGGAATTTCAATTTGATGGTAATAAGAAGAGTGTGATATTGACAACAGTGACATTGTGGGAGCATTAATGGCTTTTCGTCAGACATAATAATTCAAATAACTACTTCTTACCCAAGGCAGAGGAAAAAAATTCTGTCAAGTTTGGATATATTTTATAAAGAACATGTACAAAAGTGATAGAAAACGTGGAGCTGATTGAATCTCAAGAAAACCTCTTAGACCCGAACAGTGTTTAGAATTATTCAGTACAGCCCATGGCAAAAATCACCCATAGCAACACTTACAGTATACATAGGGCTGGAGGTTAGCAGCATTCTAATTGGCTGCTTGACAATACTTCCATTTATTATAGTCAAACAAATAGCTTTGGTATCTACAGAAACACTGAGTAACTTTACTATGTTTAGAAAAAAAAGAGGAGGAGGAAGAGGTGCATTCGAGGAAACAGATCAAGTGACTGGTGGGTGAGAAGTGGGATTAAATAACATAGCACCAAAACAGAGTCAGCTCATGTAAGACGAGCAAGCTAACGTGGTGTAGTGGTTAAGGAGGTTTATCTGAAAACACAAGGTGACACATTCAAATCCCCCCACAGAATCCTTAAGCTTCCTGACTATGATCTAAAAGAAAGAAACATGTAGTGTTCACTCCGTTAAAGAGGCCTGACAAGGTGCTGTGTGCCAGTATATAGATCTAATAAGTGATTCATATTGTATTCTACTGAGACACTGCTGTCCTTGTTATTGATTATGTGACTGGAAATAACTATTAGATTTTAAATAAGCACAGCAACCGCACATGAGTCAAGATTCAATAGGTCTAATAGCGTTGTCTTTTATGCCCATATTTTCTGTAAAGTGTCAACAAATGTCCCTAGAACAGTCAATGACGTCTTGACCAGTCACCTTTAAAGCATAAATTGGTGCTGTTACATATTGCCCAGGCCTCTGTTTGAATGATCTGGATTTTTCCCCCACCCATTTGCCTGTGTTAGAAAGTATTACTAGCTGTTTCACACTGAGAGCAAATCCGAAACCCTGGATGACATCAGAGGTATGCCTGTGCCTCAAAGTCCAGGATGCTACCTTTAAAGTGAGTGACAAAGCAGCCTTCAAGCAGCCCTCAGCCGAGCTAGGACTAACCCGTCACATGCCATCAAACAGGCAAAGTGTGTACATGCGTGAAATGTCCACATCCACTTTGAAGACACTAAAGGCACTAGACACTAGTGGTTTTGATGATGATGCCTCCCTCAAGAATATGTTGAACAACATTTATGGTTGATTTGATATGTAAAACAATGAATGTGCAAGGAAACTTCTGCTTTCCTTCAATGACCAGGTGATATATCTGACTATTGCCACGGTGACGAGTAGCTTCTCCAAATTCAACCCTCAGAAGGCGTCTGGTCTAGACTATACATTACTTAGTTATGTGTTCTGAGACTGTGCTAGTCAATTTGCTGATGTCTTCATAGATATCTGTAGCACATCACTCTACCAGGCTTCTGTTTCCAAGTGTTTTAAGACCACCACTATTGTTCTTGTGCCCAAAACAATCTACAGTAACATGTCTAAATAACTATCATCTGATTGCACTCATTTCTGTCATTATGAAGGCTAAGCTTCTCAGGCACCTCGACCCACTGATAATGCTTTTTCTATTGCTCTCCATCTAAGCCTTTCTCATTTGGACAAAACAAAAATACTTTTCGGCTGCCAGACTCTTTAATTCCTTCATTGTCTCCTGCTGAATGGTGAACTTTATATATTTTTCTTCCTTTTAATCCTTATCTTGCTTATATTCTAATTTTTACAACTAGATTAGTGCAATAACTTTGTTTAATAACCTAACAAAAAAGGAAATAACTTCAGCATTTCTTGTACATGTTATTGTGTGGCACCCTGTTTTGTCTTGTCTCCTGCACATTGATGTAAAATATGTTACAGTCTATGCTATCTTGTGTTGTTTCGTATTAGACCCTGGGCATGACGGTATGCAATTTTGTCTCAACCTTGTACTTGTCTATGGCTGCGATTACAAAAAAGAGTACTTGACTGTCAGTTAACTAAACGGAAGGTCAGTGGATGGAGCCGTGGCAAGTCTTGACAGATATACTCAGCAAAAAAAGAAACGTCCCTTTTTCAGGACTGTGTATTTCAACAATAATGTTTTAAAAATCCAAATAACTTTACAGATCTTCATTGTAAATTGTTTAAACAATGTTTTCCATGCATGTTCAATTAACCATAATCAATTAATTAACATGCACCTGTGGAATGGTCGTTAAGACCTTAACAGCTTACAGAAAGTAGGCATTTAAGGTCACAGTTCTAAAAACGCAGGACACTAAAGAGACTTGTCTACCGACTGTGAAAAACACCCAAAGAAAGATACCCAGGGTCCCTGCTCATCTGCGTGAACGTGCATTAGGCATGCTGCAGGGAGGCATGAGGACTGCTGATGTGGCTAGGGCAATAAATTGCCATGTCCACACTGTGAGACGCCTAAGACAGCGCTACAGGGAGACAGAAAGGACAGCTGATCATCCTCGCAGTGGAAGACCACGTGTAACAACACCTGCACAGGATCGGTACATCCGAATATCACACCTGCGTGACAGGTACAGGATGGCCACAACAACTGCCCGGGATTTCCAAGAACTTGCAGGTGCCTTGGTGGAAGAGTGGGGTAACATCTCACAGCAAGAACTGACAAATCTGGTCCAGTCCATGAGGAGGAGATGCACTGCAGTACTTCAAGCAGCTGGTGGCCACACCAGATACTGACTGGTACTTTTGATTTTGAGCCTCCCTTCATTCAGGGACACATTGTGAAACATTTTTAGTTTATGTCTTATGGTGTTGACTCTTTTAGTGTTCATACAAATATTTACACATTAAGTTTACTGAAAGTAAAAACAGTTGAAAGTCAGAGGACGTTTCTTTTTTTGCTGAGTATATAATCTTGGAGACAGGCCTCCGATCTGGGGAAAAAGTGTCTATGAAATAGATGGCTGTCCTCGTCCATCATACCTAACATAATTGTTTTAACTTTAATGTCCACTCTTTTTATAGTTGCTGTTTTACACTCTAGAGTTAAAGAAGCCAAACACAATCAAGAAGTAATGGGCTCAAGACAGGCCCCATTTTTAAACAGATCACAAATCCATCAAAGCAGCTAGTCTTAAATCAACGAAAGATAGACTGGTTAATGTGACATCACACTTTTGGGATGAAGAAGGAAACTAGAGTCCCTACAGGAAAACCATATGCACATGGGGAGAACATGAAAATTCAACAAAAAGTACACCAATTGGAAAACAAACCAGAGTACTGCCACCAAAATACGCTGCCCATGTAAAATAGGGTGACCAGATGAGTTCGGCTATAAAGGAGGACACCGACAGTCAAAAAGGAGGACAAAAATGACCAAATATATTTTCCAGCTCCAATCAACCGCTAACCACTGTCCGTTGCGCCGTCGGGCGGAAATCTATACTAATAAAAGGCAAAGCCCTCACTGACTCAGTCACTGACTGACTGACTGACTGACTCATCACTAATTCTCCAACTTCCCGTGTAGGTAGAAAGCTGAAATTTGGCAGGCTCATTCCTTAGAGCTTACTTACAAAAGTTAAGCAGGTTTCATTTCGAAATTCTACACATAACGGTCATAACGGTCGATAACGGTCGACAACGTCTGCCATGTTGAACTTTCTTATTTATGGCCCCATCTTCACGAAATTTGGTAGGCGGCTTCCCTGCGCTAACCGAAAGCGATGTACTTACTTATTTCGATGGTATGACGCCACTGTCAGCCGCCATATTGAACTTTCCAACATCACCAATTTTCAAACTTCCCGTGTAGGCAGAAGGCTGACCCCATCTTCACGAAATTTGGTAGGTGGCTTCCCTGCACTAACCAAAACCGATGTACGTACTTATTTCGGTGGTATGACACCACTGTCGGCCGCCATATTGAATTTTCCAAACGTCACTAATTTTCCATCTTCCTGTGTAGGTAGAAGGCTGAAATTTGGCAGGCCCATTCCTTACAGCTTACTTACAAAAGTTAAGCAGGTTTTATTTCGAAATTCTACGCGTAACAGTCATAACGGTCAACAACGTCCACCATATTGAACTTTCTTATTCATGGCCCCATCTTCACGAAATTTGGTAGGCGGCTTCCCTGCACTAACCCGAAACCAATGTACATACTTATTTCAGTGGCATGACGCCACTGTCAGCCACCATATTGAACTTTTAACGGAAACCAATGTCCGTACTTATTTCGTTGGTATGACACCACTGTCGGCCGCCATATTGAACTTTCCAACGTCACTAATTCTCCAACTTCCCGTGTAGGTAGAAGGCTGAAATTTGGCAGGCTCATTCCTTACAGCTTACTTACAACAGTTAAGCAGGTTTCATTTCGAAATTCTACGCATAATGGTCATAACGGTCAACAACGTCCGCCATGTTGAACTTTCTTATTTATGGCCCCATCTTCTCGAAATTTTGTAGGCGGCTTCCCTGCACTAACCGAAACCAATGTACGTACTTATTTCGGTGGTATGATGCCACTGTCAGCCGCCATATTGAACTTTTCAACGGTCTTTGTTACTTATGGACCCATCTTCAAGAAATTTGGTACGCGGGTTCCCAACGCTAACTGAATCCTACTTACGTACATATATACGTCCATAGCCTGCAGCTCGGTCACCGTGTGAGGCGGCGTTGGGTCCCCCATCCCAACCCCTCCAACGTTGTTGGCTGCCTGCCTATATAAGGCCATCCGTCGCTCCGGTCTCTACATTCCCTTCCTTGCTTCGCCACGGGATTCACGTCTCCCTGCTGATAACTACAGCCTTTTTATTTAATCCACGGCTTCTCCGCTGTTTTATTGTTCATTTATTACAATTATAGTTATTGTTTAGGTATTTTAGACTTACTTTACATTGTTCAGGTACCCATTTCCTTTATCATTCCAACCGTACCCACATTAACATGTCTATCGAGGTGATCACCATGGATCAAAGAACTTTCACTTACCGAGTGGTTTCCATGCCCGGAGATGGCACCTACCTTTTCCATTCTCTGTGTTACATATTGCACGGCCATATCAGGCTCACTCTTGATATCCGGAGGAACATTTTGTCTTATGTATTGAATGACTGGGACAGGTTCAAGGTGTGGACTGATGACGGTACAGGAGATAATTATACTACACAGGAGCACTATAAGAGTGAAATGCTTAAGCCCTTCACCTATGGTTCTGCATGTGAGTTGAAGGGTACCGCTGAATTGTTCGGTTGTCGCTTTCAAGTGTACCGAAATGGCCAAATATTTTACACTTTTCGACAACTGCCAGTGCCTCTTAAACATCTTAGACTCACAGGTGACGATTTCAGTAGTGGACACTTTGATGTTTATGAATGTTTAAACTCTCAAGTGCTGGATGTGAAGTTATTGATGAAACCGGTTGTATGCTTATAACACTTGACAAATGCCGAAGGTCACTTCAACACAAGTCCTGCAAATACTGTCGTAATTGAAACAAACCATGAAACTCAAACTAATTATGACAGCAGCAATCCAAGCTGTGAGATTTGAAACAAGATTGCTGTTCACATGGCCAACTGTACGTTGCATGCACAAGAGTAAGCTCAGTGCACAGCTTGGTCATGTTACAACCGGAGGGCCGAACTCAAAATGTGTTATACAAAGAGGTCCTTAACAAATAATTATTGGTATATTTTCCCTCAGTTTAAAAAGGTTTTAATTTCTTCTTAATAAAAATTTTAAGTCAGTACTTCGCCACTGCGAAGCGCGGGTATTTTGCTAGTTGGTAAATATATGTAACCTGGGCTAGGTTTAAAAAAAAAAAAAAAAGAAAAGGAAGAATATCCGAATGTGAGTTTGTGCTAATAAAGTTTATTGATTAAAATGGGGTACACGTTACTGGGGCTGTGTAAGGTTAAGCTACATATGTTAAGTGTCCTCTGATTGGCCTGTCGATAGTTCACATAAGATAGTTGTGAGACAGGATTGGAGGAAAGTAGAGAGAGGAAAGTAGAGAGAGGAAAAAAAAAAGAAACAGTTTCAGGCAGAATGCCGAAACAAGGAGGAAAGAAGGACGGTTGCGGCAGAATGCCGAAACAAAACGGAAAAAGAAAGAGGAAATAATTTTAGCAAACTGCTAAAACATAAAGGGAGAAGACGGGAGAAGAGAAAGCTTTAGCAATGTGCTAAACTGATTAGACAGAAAGAAGCGATAGAAGAACGCTAAAGGGATCGTGAAGTATACAAAGTAGTGAAACACCGTAACAAGTGAGAAAGCACAGTCTAGCAAAACGCTGACGTGCAAAGTGACACACCGAAGCGATAGATATTTCAGAGAGGAGAAAGCAAGTGGGGAACACTGTAAAAGTGCACCATCAAACAGAAGGTGTCTATAGCCAATGGAAAGGACAATCAAGTGTGCCACTGCAGGAGGCGAGGAGAGGGCCTGACACATGGTGGACGGAGTGATTTGGTGACGTAAGTAAGAGAAAGACGGCAGGACACGGGTTCAGCACCGGCAAATTGTAAGTAGGAGGTTGTTCAAAAGAGAGAGACGAGAGGCCCAAAGGAGGTACCCGAGGATAAAGCAGAGTACATTCAAACAGAAACTGTGTTTTTTTTTTGTTTTGTTTAAGTGGCTTGAGTTAAATCCTCAAGTGAAGGGGCCAGTTCTGTTTTGTTTGTTTGGCCACCACGCACTTCAGCTACGGTTTGGGGCCCCCAACGTATTAAGTAAACTTCACTGACTGTGGTAATTAATAAGGGTGAGCTCACCAGTAGTATCCAACGGAGATATATATATATATATATATATATATATATATATATAGCTGTAAATAATTTAGTGTTTGTGTTTTATTATGTGTTGTATATATTTGTAAAATGCCAAGTTCGGAAACCTGTTATTCATTTTGCATCTAAGTAAAGAGAACTTTTTTTTTTAACTTAAATTTAGAGTAAACTGTGATTTGGTTATGTGTTCAAAGGCTGAAGGTGACATATATTGTACATGCCAACAATAGAGGTGGCAACACCATAATAAAGAGCTCAGGGTCTTGCACGCTGATTAAAGGAAGGGTGGTGAAAGGAGGTTACATATAAAAAAGAAAACATTTAGTCATAGCCTAGAGAGTTGACAGGCCTACTCTACACCACTCAGGATTGGCAGATCAAGTGTCTGCCTTACGTCACAGTAACATCTTTGTGAATGTATATAGTCATTTTTTCAGAGGCCTCAAAAAAGCATGTCTTGATCGAATTGACATTGGATGGATGAAAGAGGCATTTGAGAGGAAGCATGCTAAGTACCGAGTCTTTTGGAGGAACACTGGAAACAAGTGGTGGCAAGCACACTGCCATCCAATTGAGATGAGCTACAGAGGCATCACCTGATGGCTGAACTCTCTGAATTTTACACACTAGTATCAAGGGGACTTTGAAATGATCAGCAATCGGATCAGCACCTCAGGCAGCCGAGAGAGCTTCTAGATGGTTGTATTGTACTTAAAGAGGTGTGATCCATGGATGAATGCTTTTGTCAACCCACCAAGGTCACCTGGGTGAAGGTATCTGATGATGTGAGACCTGAAATGCTCAATTATCCCACGAGATATCACTGGTGATGCGACCCAGCGCATCATGGCAGGATTTGTATTTGTGTTAATAGTAGAATTGTAACTTGTGAAAGTGAAATTTATTCCTAATCCTGCTGCCAGTTATTTGGACAGATTTGGTCTTTTTACCACATTCATAGCTCTTTGAGCTCCTGTATTATAGAACATGGAGGAAGAGAAAAATGTCAGCCAAGATACAAAATGGTCCCATTCTCTTACCTTGAATACAAACATCTCTCCTCTGAACAAGGCGACTGTGTTGAAGTTTCCATCACAGATATTGGGTTTAATGCCAGGTGAAGAGGGTCTGTCACCAGATGGAGGTCGAGGAGGCCTAGACTGTCGATCATGCTTCCTCTCTGAGGTTGAGTGTGGACGCCGCACTGGAATTGTAGGCAGTGGCCTGGTTGGTTCTGACATCTCAGCCGGGGGTCCTAAAACCAAGCATGGAAGTAGTCATTTTTAAAATCTATAAATTTATGCCTAATGACTCACAAATATGTTATTAAAGATATGTGCTACACTTATCAATGATTTGAGACATTTTAAACAAACTTAAACAGAAAACGATAGCAATCAGAGAGATTTTGGGGCATACTTGTATATTTTTCTTATTTATTTCTCTTGATTTTTCTTCAGGAAAGTTCTTTAGGACATTTTTCCATAAGTAGGCCCTCATTCTCATCAATTCAAAGGTAACTGCATATGGCTTTTTTCTCTTTTGCCTTTGCTGGTTCTAGATTTTTTTAAAAAGTTCAGACCTTATTTAATAATAATCATTTTTATGTCTCGACCTTTAACCCAGCCTCCATTTTTGAGATGGTTCTAAGCTCAGATAAATGGGAAGGGTTGGCAATAGGAAATGCATCTGGCTGTAAAAATCAAAACCTCTATTGGAGAAATCAAGTAAAAAAAAAAGTATCAATATAAAAATTTAAATAGCTACAGAAGAAATTTGAAGCTGAAGAAGAAGTTTTAATGTCTCAACCTTTGGTTAATTAACAGGCTAATTCGGTGCTTTTAATATTTAATATGCAGAACCCACATTTTTTTGGAATGCACAGAATACTGCACAGCACAGTCTAAACCCAGCTGAGTTTATGTCAAAACTACTTGTATTATGGGATCATCGTCTTATAAATAAACATGTATGCGTGGAAGTCTGTCTGTCTGTCTGTCCGGTTCTGTTATCTTTGATTAGATTTAAATGATGCACATGCTCCCCCAAGTTAATGAGTCTGAAGAAGAAAGTAGTGCAATGCTACAGCATGAAGCTGAAAGAAAGCGACTCCATTGCCAAAGTGAAACCGCAGAGGAAAGAGAAACTCAATTAGCCGCTGATAGACAAAGGAGGTGAGCATGTCGGCAAAACGAAACCACCAAGGAAGGAGAAACTCACTTAGCTGCTAATGCAGAAGCAATGCAATTGATGGATTGATTGATTGAAGTGCCAGAATCCATGATATGCCACGGTTTCATTGTTAATGAAATATTTGGATACAGAGTCTCTAAGGACATGGCACAGTCCTTTGCCAAGCAAGCCATTCTATGCTTAAAAAATTATGTTGTTGAATGACTTAACAATCAAGTAATTAACATCATTGATGGTATGTTACTTATCTAAGTGATGACGACCAGAATAGACACAACTTTCCTGTGGACTTTTTGAACAGCATTATACCATCTAGAATGCCAAATCATAGTCTTACATTGAAAACAGGATGTATTATCATGCTCCTTCAAAACCTAAATAGAAAGCGTGTAACATGACTTGTTTGGTTGTTACAGATTTGAAACAAACGGTAATTCAAGCGGACGTTCTTACTCATTTAGCTGAAGGTGATACAGTGTTGATTCCTTGAATCAATTTATGTCCATCTGAAACTGGATTACCTTTTGGATTGAAACGGAGACAGTTTCCCGTAAACCCAGCCTTTGCAATGACTATTAACAAGTCGCAAGGTCAAACATTGGATTGCGTTGGAATTTATTTGTCGGGACCAGTTTTTGGACATGGACAGTCATGTACAGTTCTGCACAGTAAGACAAATGCAAAGTGTCAAAGTAAAAGTAGAAGAATCCTCGGTTCAGGGCAAGTTGATTGAAGTTGATTGAAGATTGCGACAAGGTTTTCATATGGAATGGAGTTTACCATGAAGTTTTTTAAGGTGTATGACATTGAATGTAAAGCCTGCAGGGACAATGAAAATAATATAATGAGTTCCTACTTAACTGGGCCAGTTGGACAACATCAGAGATCCTCATCCCTTGTCCAGAGTAGTTCCTTTCAATTACCTGACATCACTGCATTTCAATTTTTTTTTGTCACGAATTCAATAGTTTCTAGGAGCCCGAGCCTTTTACTGCATGGGCTTACACAGCCAGTTATAAAATAAATGGCCTAAGTCCGCAAACAAGCAGCTGACAATATTTTAGACCCTTTGTAATATACACCCATGATTCATAGTTCTTTTAATACAAATACAATAAAAATGCATATATATATATATATATATATATCATGTGACGGACAGCCGGGTCCCATGCCCGGCCGGGACGCCTCTGCTACATACGTCCCATGGAGCCACGGGGGAGATTGAGGAGGGATCCACAGCCAGGGAGGCTGCCCCCAAGCACCCCGGGGAAGGTACTGCAATGTCCCCGATGGCTCCCCCGGGACGTATGTAGCAGAGGCGTCCCGGCCGGGCATGGGACCCGGCTGTCCGTCACAATATATATATATATATATATATATATATATATATATTGTTAGAGTCGGCCCAACCAGGATACCTTACACCTTACACAGAGCTTTGTCTCCCCCAGGATGCTAGATGGCAGTGAGCCCACACTTGGATCTCCACATGGGCATCCACAAGGCATGCCGGGTATTGTAGACCCGAGGGACTGCTTTGTTGGGTCTTGTGGGGACTGCCAGGGGAAGCTGTGGGATTTGGTAATCCCTACTCCATAGGGCTCCATCTCACCTGGAAGTGCTTCACAACTGCAGAGTCATGTCACTGGAAGCACTCCCCGGGACGAGCCAGAGTTGGGAGGAGACAGTGACCGAGAGAGAGAGAAAGGAAGAAAAGGGCAGCTTTATTGTGCTTATTGCATATACTTGTGCTGGTGGTGGGAAACGCTTGATTCAAAGAGTTTCCCACAATAAAAGACTCTTTGTGCTTTTACCTTGTGTCCGTGCCTGTTTGTGTTGGGTGTTTGGGGAGCTGGAGCAACCCCTGGTATCCACAATATGTATCCTGTGTATCTTTATATATTTATATTTAGGATAATACATTCACAAATATTTTCATTATTTCTTTAATTTTGTTTTAATGCAATTAAGCAAAATGTGTTAGAAAAATCTGGTGAAGTTGACTTGATTTTAAAACTGCTCTAATGTTGATAGCATTCATTTGGGAAAGAAAAAAGTATTTCTAATCACCCATTTTGATCTAATCATAGTTACACCATAAACATAATTATTCACCATTATTGATCTCCTTCCCATTGAAATTTTTGATGCTGAGGTTAATTAACTTCTTTATTAAATTTGAAATGTCGTCTGCCTGTGGCTTACATCTGCAGTGCATGTTGAGTAACATTGATGCAGTGTTTTAGATGACATACTATTGAAATTCTTACTATAACTTTCATTACTTATGTTTAGAAAGATTAGCAACAAAGTGATTGCTTCACCATATAGGCCTTGGAATTAATACTGAATTGTGTAATTAATCATGTGTCTGATTTCATGTTCAGATAATTACTGAACATGAAATGCCTGTGGGGACACCAAAGTACAAAATGATGTAAGTCAGGCTGACAGTATGATGATTCCACAAAAAAAAAAAATCATCCACTGATTATTGCAGATTTTCCACCAATCAAGCAATAACTTCATACATACAATGCAAACATATAATGTATTCAAATACATGGATTTGTGCTACTGAGCTTTCCCAGTTAGTTGTTACTCCTGAAAAACAATTTTCACATGTCGATTTGAAAGTTTTAGCTGTCTATTAATGAATAACAGAAAATAAAAGATAATCCTTACTTACAGTTTTTCCATACTAACATATAAAGCGTAACAGTGAAACCCAGTGATCCCCAATTTTATAATTATAAAATACTAACTTGCTTTACTGTAAACCTAGTACTTCTGCTTTATAAATTAAACTGTTTAAAACAAGAGGCCAATTACATTGACATGGAAGGCGTTCATTCAGTTCTAGGTAAAAACAGAATGTTTACATACAGTCGTTTATGGAGGAGTGAATGTTTGCCCCGTAACATACCATATATCTTCTGGATACCCTGTAGATCATCTTGGGGAAGTTTGAAGTTATGAGTGTCCATGTACTGATAGAAGGGGGCCATGATAGCGCTGGGGTCATTGGAGTGCTCCAGCCCAAGTGCATGGCCTAGTTCATGCACTGCCACCAGAAACAGGTCATTACCTTAAAACGAAAAAGAAGAACAGTTCATTTTATCATCACTTTTATAACAAATGTTTAAATATTCACTTGTAATACATTTGCATAAAATGTGCAACAGTGTTTGACTATAGGGTTAAATCACAACACTAAGAGAGGCCCCACTGTTGATGCTAATTTCGCTTTGTATCCTTTTTGGCATGTAATGGTCATTAAAATGAGGTGTCCTTTGAGATGTTCAATTTTTTGCTTTTTGCAGATATGTGAATATGAAGCATTCAAACTGTACAAATTGCAATTTATTGTACAGTACATGCATACAGGTGCTCAACAGAACAATTGCTCTAGAAAGCAACTCTTCTGTATCTGCTGTGTTGGAATATTGTTTTCTTTGGTAATGGTGACCAATTAGGGAATTTGATGCCGTAATGAGCAGGATCCAGTCAAGGAAGGGCTAAGTAATAAGCACAAGCAAATTAGAATGAGATTTGAGTGCGAGTTTTCAAAAGTCTACGTTTTCACCTGTCCACATTACATTTAGCTTTGTTTTCAGTAGTATATGGCATTGGCGAGCATTTTCATGTTTTCTGGAGTGTAAACCTCAGGGTAGTGTTGCTGCATTCCATTTACCTCGGATGTTGGAGCTAGAAATTACAATCACAGCTAAATTGACTGTGTTCCAGTAAAGCATTTGGAAAACCAATATGGATGTCTCCAGGAAAACTTTTGTTGTGTTTAGTTTTTTGGAAAATATACCAGTTGATAAAAAGGCATGTTGCTGTATATCACATTTCCAGAAACCGTAGCAACATGTCAACTGGTAGAAGTTGGACAGTACTGTGCATACAACTGATTAATAAGCACAATAGACAGAAATGCTAATCAAAAGTATAATACTATATCTTTCACTAAAGTTTGCGGTGTCATTTTATATTGACGTTATAATCTGACGTTGGATAAACTCGGATTAGACAGACTAGGCCCGAGATTCCAAATAGGAAATCCAACTTCTATGGACGTTCCAGTTGAAAAGTCTGTCTAGAAACTCGAAAATTACGACTTCCAAGTTCAATTGGATGAAAGAAAAATCAGAGACTAATATTTGTTTTTAAATTAAAATGTAGCTGTGGGGACGTAGCTGAAGCCACTCGTTCAAAATATACGTACTTGAGTCCTCATATATACCACATCCCATGACCAAATAACTCATTACTTGTTTGTATTACATTAGCTCCAAAATACTAAGGTCAGACAAAAGGACTTTTGAATCTATATATTATTGCACATCTTACAATGTATAACATTACAACCATTACAACAAAAACAAAAAAAAAATTGAAAAGCAAATGAGCCAGTGGAAGTAGCAGTCCTGGGTCTAAACCCAATTTTATATTCATTCATTATCCACAATAGCACATTCTAACCAGCAGTTATTCTTACCATCATGGTTTGTATTTCCCAGCGTCCATGGCTCATCAGAATCAAAATGTGTGTCTCCACCAATTCCTGGGCCTGGAAAATAGGCATGAGCCAGAAACCCCCCTTCACCATCAAATGGAGAGCTGTCTCCATGAAATCCTGATGCAAAGAAGATCATGATGTCAGCTTCCTTCCTCTCACTTTTAATTTCATGGTAGGGTATCTCTTCAAATGTCAGTGGTGTCACTTTTTGCCACACATCAAATGCCTGTCGGATTGCTTTCCTTGTGTCCAGTTCCCCCACTTTGGGTGTGTAGTTGTGTATGCTGAGGAAAATAAAAAATATTTAAGTTGTTGTTGTATATCCGATTCTAATGAAGTAAAACTTAATTCATAAAAAAGCATGTAGTCCTTGTTTTTGTAAATAAAATGCACTTGAAGATAATATACTTAAAACCAGCATCTTTGAGCAATAAAAAAGTAACAGTCATACACTGGACAAATGGATTACTGTAAGAATTTAATGTGTAAAGATACTAAAATAAATACCTTTTCCTAGCATTTCCCCAAATTACTACGAGTTAAGCTATCACTTGAGGCCCCATGAATAATGGGAACCTACAAACCACACAGATAAGTGGAGAAGAGGAAGGATGATGATTCCAAAATGGATCTTACTTGCATAAGAACTGCACATTGAGCCAGTGAGTGTACTGAACCAACAACCTTGGACTTTGTCATCCATGACATTAGCCATTCAAGCATATTGCCAACAGCTAAACCATACATACTGGGTACATCTTGTGACCTGAAGGCATAGAATTTATGTATTTGTGCACAGCTGAAAACATATTTTAATGTAATATGTATACATACTTGGCCCATAACTTGTATGTTAAAAAACATAGAAACCTTTTATTGGAGCATTCTCAAGATACAATGAATGGACAAACATTGATTAGTTAAAAAATTTGTTATTATGTTCTAGATTTTCTAATGCCACTTCAGTTCATTTTATGAACAAGCTTTGTCATTGGTGCTTATGGAGTGTCTTGGTCTATTAGGTTGATGGCAAGTATCAACCCAGGGTGGGATACTAATCAAGAGCACAACACTTGCTCATAGTGGACCTCTCTGGAGGTACCAATTCATTTAACATGCACATCTTTCAGATGTGAGAGAAAAGAGAACCAGGAGACATCCCACTCAAATACAGAAGGAACATGGCAACTTCGCAGAGACAATGACAAGACTGGAAATTAAGTCAATATTTAAGCTAATCACTGCACCACCATTCCACCTAGTCATAATACATTCATCCGTCTGTACATTTCATACAGCTGCTTTCTCAATTCAAGAATTGTGAGGTGCCAGAGCATATCTAGACCTCATCGGGACTGAGGTTTCACATAGCCAAACTCCGCTGTAAGGCCACCTGTAAGTTAGAGCAGAACAATTAACTTAAAGTTTTTTATGAAGAAAAACTCTATGGAAGCTGAGAGAGTCCATGACATATACTACGTTTCTTTTGCATTCCTGAGATAACAGAATAATTTCTTTATCTTTAGAAAACAAAATATTTCCCCAAACATTACAATTTAGCAGATGCAACTGGGTTGTGGGTCAGTAGAGATCTTGTGTATGAAGTACAATCATGCTTGGACTAAGTGGGCATTCTGCAAATAAGGTGCAGGAGACACATTTACAATTGTTGAATTCACACCCTTTGGCATCGGAATGGTGCCCTGATGAATTCTCATGCTACATCATCTGGATGCAAGTGAATATCGCTAAAAGTAAACTTGATGTTTTTGAAGATTGCTTCAATAGTGGTGTTAGTGAGCAGATAGTGGAGATTGGGGTTTTGGGGGCCACTGACCACTGGGCCTCCATGCCATAAATAAATTAACATTTCTTAATAGAGAAAGGACAAAAAGCTTTGCCAAAATAATAACAAGCCCACAGTTTGATAATGTAATAGTGCTGCTTTATACAGCAATAACGAATCTTTTCAAGCATCTTGTGATTTATACACTCAGGTGATTGATACCATGCACATCTGACATTAGCACACAATTGAAATAAATTCCAACATAGCAGTGCAGCGGCGTATCAAAAATTTCATTGAAAATTATACCAGAAGACAGAAAAAGGTCAAGTTATCCAAGAGTATATTAATAGCAGAGCTCACTGTTTACTGCCGCTGAATCACTCACCATTGCAAGAAAAATACAATATTAAGAAAAAGCAACATCAATGAGCAAACATTCAAAGCTACACTGGAGTTCATGTGGGAGATATTGTTTTTTTTTCCTTTGTTTCTCTCTGTCTCTTTGATTTCTTTTTTACAGCTGCACGTCAAGATCTCAGATCTGAACTATGAGGTCAGTTTTTGAAAATGATGTAGTCTGGCAGGTTGCAATGATTAGACTAGGTCCAGTTACTACTGCTCCTCTTAATCTTACTCTTGGTTTAAAGGATGTCAAGCAAAAGCAGCACTTCACCATGGCTCCTTTCATACCACTACTATCATTGATCCCACCAGGTCCAGACTTCACCAGGGACCTGAAAGAAATTTGCCAATATGACATCTGGGCTGTCCAAAACTATCAAAAGGACTGAAGGCAGCAGTATACTCACTTTCAAAAGCACAGAAGAAATTTTTTTTTTACTTTCATTTCAGATTGCATTTTATATTTTAGCTTTTAGCTCAAACAAGACTAATATAATCCAACTCACTTATGACCTAGAAAAATGATGGAAGGGTGTGGGTGCACACAAATTAAATCAAAAGATGGATTTCAATATACAGTATAAAGAGTTGTCTTCCATTGACAGCAGTGATATTCACAGCATTGCCTACCTGTATGTGATGTGTTTCTGTTTCCATTTCTGACCAGTCAGAGCATAGCGTTTATTTCTTCGTCTTCGGCTTATCCGAGGAAGGTCAGG
The DNA here is from genome assembly GCA_026402145.1 of Polypterus bichir lapradei. Classification (NCBI taxonomy): domain Eukaryota; kingdom Metazoa; phylum Chordata; class Cladistia; order Polypteriformes; family Polypteridae; genus Polypterus; species Polypterus bichir. The sequence goes on from JANRMT010062856.1 coordinate 39,083,966, forward strand.
CACTCCACATCGAGGTTTTCTCATCCATCTGGAGAAGAGACATTGACATGATTATAGTGGTTAGAGTCCAGATGAAAATAACTAAAGGATTGGGTTCAATCTTTATGATTACAATGGCATTAAAAAGGAGAGAAAAAATAGCAAAACAACTGTCAAAAAGAAGAAAATACCCTGATGATTCCCCAAAAGCAGCCTGAGGCAATGGGGCTTAGACAATGAGTGAAACATATGCACTGAAATGCTTACAAATGCATAGATATCACTCAGGGTACTGTGACTGATGAGACATGATGGACTTATCAGGCTTCTCTTCAACCACAAACTCTATGATTGTGTGTTGTGAAATCAGTCAGTCAGAACAAAGACTCACTGGAAATAAGGGCAAAACTTGCAAGAGTACAGCTAAAAAGAATAATAATCTCAGAAAGGAAAAATGTATTAAGAAAAAAAGCTGACTGCCTGTTTTGTTGGCACTGGCTTGAAAGACGGATCCTTAAGCTAGCATTCTTTTCAGAAATAAAATTAAAACCAGATCCTATCACAGCTGTTCTAAATTCTGCCAAAGACTGCATTATTTTTCTACAAATCCAATCACTGTATCAGTAAAACATCTCAGAAGATCTACTTGACATACAATAAATTGTGTACATGGTACAGTTTCATTTTGAAACTGTATAACAAAGGGAGACAAACACACTTGGTGAATGATTCAAAGTAGGTTAGACTAGGTGAATATTTTTAATGTACAGAATTCATTATTATTATTATTATTATTTATATTATTATTAATAATAATAATAATACATTTTATTTATGTAGCACCTTTCCCATGCGCAAGGTACTTCACAGAGTCTCAGAAAGAAAAAAGAGCAGGCATATGTAACATTGGATGCAGATGTTTCCTGAATGGAACATTTAAACAGATACAGGATATACAAAGCATTAAATAGAATAAAAGATAATGAACCATAGTAAAATACTAAATACAATACTAAAAGCAAAGCGTAGCAAATAACATCATTTGTGATATAACACACACACACATTATACTGAGCATCTTGACAGAGAGGAAGATTGAAGGAAGAGGCAGAATGTAAGGTTACGTTAAACGCCTTCCTGAACAGATGAGTTTTAAGTTGTCTTCTGAAGGAATGAACTGAGTCAGCTGATCTAATTAATTTCGGGAGGTCATTCCAAAGTCTGGGTGCTATACAGCTGAAAGCCCTTTCACCCACAGAGTGCAGGTTTGTGTGGGGCACGACAAGATTGCCAGAATCAGAGGACCATGGTGAGCGAATAGGAGCATAGTGATGGAGCAGGACACCGATGTAGTCTGGTGTAAGGCCATTTAAAGCTTTATAATTTAATAACAGAATTTTATGTTCAATTCTGTAAGACACAGGGAGCCAGTGGAGGCGAAGCAGGATGGGTGTTATGTGCTCGCTGTTGCCAGTTCATGTTAGGACTCTTGCAGCAGAGTTTTGTATTTAGAAGATAGTTCAGGTATATCTGGGTGAACTCTAACACTGAAAGTATTTACATCATTTATTTATTGGTTCTTCTTTATTAAGTATTCTGTTTTAGGGTTACTAGGGGCCAGAATGTATTGCCAACATCAGTGCTGCAAGGCAGTAAACACCTTTAGCCTGGATGCCAGTTTATCTAAGTTATAGCTGAAAAACAGTGTATTAAAGTATAAAAGACTACAGCTCGCTACATTCACACCATTATTTTACGTTTTAAAGATGGAATTTTTAAATTGAAGCAATCTCTGTCCAGTTTAGCATTTTCACATCATTTAAGAAAGTATCTCTGTCCTCACTAAAATCACTGAATACACATATGATGTAGATGTTCGCCTACACCTACCCAGAAAAATCCTTGAAGGAACAGTAATGTCATCAGCCACAGAATTTAACTCAAGACTATAGCAACCGATAAATTCTTTGCCTTTGTATATGTATGCAGCGTTCAAATTGTACAAAATGTAATTTAGATGTATACAGGTAAGCAAGAGCCATAGAAAGCAACTTCTCTACTATTGTGATGGTGTGGGTCGGCTACACACCCCTTTTTGATCTATGGAGCCTCTTGAACCTGCTACTGCCGACAACATACACGAGGGATGAGCCAGCAGAAGATGACACTCTTACAGAGCAAGGGGTAGGTGGAAAAGTGAACTTAGTGCTTTTATTAAAATCTGCAAAACAACAGTGTCCAAAAAGTGCAGTGCTCTCTTCAATAAATAAATAATCCTTAAAAACAGGTGAAAATCCATGAGATTAATATTAGAATTAAAAAGGAAAGTAAACCAGCAGTCATTGGGTCCTTCATGCTCTGTCAGACAAGCCCAGTGCAATTCCCTGTCTTAGCTGCCTCGAGCAACGTCAGCCAGACCACTTGGAGACAGTTGTCCTCCCATCTTCCTTCTCACTCCCCTGGCATACCTTGGATTCCTGGTGTAGGACTCCCTCTTGATCACACCCATGCCTCATCAATATTCAGTGGGGACAATCTGCCCATAGAGCAGTGATCCTTCATGGGGCTCACTGCCCTTCACTGCTCAGGCTAACTGGTTTGTCCTGCCTCTTCAACCAGAGCTGTTTTCACAGTTCTGTTCTTTCTTGTTCTTTTTTCTCCTCTTTCCCTTTTCTTGTTTCGGCTCTCCCTTATATACCTCAGTAGGTGCAGCGCCTCAATCGCACACTGCAGAAGCCCGATGGAGCAATCAAGACGGACCACACACCCACGTGCAAGTGCGTCTCGCCTCAACTACCTCACCAATTTCCTGCAGCAGCTTGAGGGTGCACACCCACAGAGATTGAGTCAGACAATTAATTATTTATTTATAAACAAGCCACTGAAATGTTAAGCTGCAGACCGCTATACCACAACTATATGTCCACTATGTTGGGATATACGTTTCTTCCATGAAAGGTGGCCAATTAAAGATGGAGAAGTTGTAATATGCAGGATCCAATCTGGAAAGACTACATATTAAGCACAAACAAATCGGATTATGATTACAGTCTGACCTTTCTAAAGTCTATGTTTTCATCCATCCACATTGCAATGCAAAGCTGGCATTTTTAAAAGTGTAAGGCTCAGGAAAGCATTTTCAAAAGTCTTAATTTTTGGGGGTTAACAATGCTGGGGTAGTATGCGTGAAAGACAAAAACTGAGACTAAAGTCTGCATTTTTAAAAGGAAATGTAGTAGTGTGGATGTAGCCTTAGATCAGATATTCCTTATCTCTTAGTCTACCAATGTAGGTTTGGTTAGGTGTTTTACAAATTACTTAGACGTAGTCTTAATCCCTCCCATGCTGTTCAGCACATTAAGCAAAAGGTCCCTCCACCAATGTCGGTCCCCTGCAAGCACTTCAGCTTCTTTTCAAGTCATGTTGACAAGTTTGAGTCATTGATGAACGTTTTGCCACCAGGTATTTTTAGCCCGGGGGGTGGGTGCCCAGTGCATGCTACTCGGGTATGCATTGTCAAAGAATATAGCTACCTATTTGGAGTCAATGCTATGCAACTGTGACATGAAGATTAGTTGATCCAATCCACTATAGAGCTTCCTCATTGGTCACATGATTGGTGCAGGCATCAGTGATGGAATATGTTGATCTGCTTGATGATGCTGGTTGACATCTTCAAAGTGTCACTCACAAAGATTATTGTCAGTACAACAATGCAGGCATACAATTGTAGCTTGATCTTGATGGCTTGGAGGCCATGGAATAGGGCTGTGGCCTCAGCATTGCCATCATGCTAGACTGGTGAATTTGTTGACTGCTTCCAATTGCTAATGAATATTAGCTTGAGAAGACAAAATCCATTTGTCGGTCAATGTACTGAAACTGCTTAACTAAATTCAGGATTGCGGAGGACACATAATTGGCTCAGCACTGGACTTGGTGCCAGGGCTGCCATACATAAACCTCCATACCAGAACAGTTTACAGTCAGCAATTAGCCTAGCTTTCATGCTAATCCAGTCATCCTAAGATCAGAGAATGAAATAAGGAAGACTGGTTGATGGTCAATTTGGGTGAGTTCTTCATTGAATTTTGAAAGAATATATATGTTGAAGCTGAGGTTCTTAGTTCAAATGCCATCTGTTACTGACTTGTATAGACACACATGGTGTAAGTCCACAGAAACTATTAAACATCTCATCAATTTTTCACTCAGACTTGTATATTTTAGGAATTATGCCAATATTAGGTGGAAAAAGTTGAATTTGATTGGCTTGTATGACTTACCCATGGATCTAGCTTCCATAACTATCTTGGCTGTGATGTCATCACGGGTTGGTAAGGTGTAGTGCAAGTGTTTGATAGCGTGGCTTGAGAGTGTTAGGTTGAGGGCACTGTGTTTGTATGTTCATTGCGTCCACAACAACTAGTTAGTGCACTAATTAGGATAACCTTGAAATGATGATGAATCACTGCTCTACACTGCAGCTTTTCCATAGCACATCTGCTCAGTATATAGAGTTTATCTTTATATTAGAATCAAAGCACATGAGATTCTTGTGAAAGGTTTTACAAATCATTTCATAATTGGTTTTTCTTATTTGAGTAGAGTGGACTTACATAACACTAAAATAAAGAGGTCCATATCTATACATGCTTCTTAAAACCATCCATGCAGGTGTAACAATATCTGTAATGTAAATGAAATATCTTCCTCTCTTAATAGGTTTTTGTAGTGTATATGCAACTTAAACATTTAGAATCTCTCCTACATGACATGAAAATTTGTGACGTTTGAGCTATATTGCTGTTCTGCGGATTAGGCTAAAGATCATTATTGAGAGATCACACTAACCAATCATCTTAACCAAAACATGAAGCAATAATGCATTCAAGAGTCAAAACGCAAGGTTTCTAAAAACCAGTAATTCTAAATTTCAAAATATCACACCACAATTTTTTTATTCACATCAACAATCTTGAGCAGACAGGAAGTTCAAGGTGCAGGCCTTTAAAGAGTTGTGTCAGTGATGATATACACTGTATATTTCTGGTTGTATGTTCATAGCAACATAGTCCATTGTACAATATCCATTGCTATAATAGTGTTAACTAGCCAGGAAATTTTTGTGGAGGAATGGGAGATAAGCAATAGTCAAGAAGAAGATAAGGGGTCAAAACTGAGACATCAAGAACTGAGTGTCAATCCAAATCAAGAGTCAAAAATAGGAAAGAGTCAAGACTTTTAAGAGGGTATATTTTGAGAATGAATACATTTGACAAAAAGGGGTTTGAATCTGCAAACTTGGATGAGGAAATGCTCTGAAGGGCAACCTTTTAACCTGTCATATTGTTACTGGTGGGGACATGACACGTTAGGACACACCCCCGGCAACACAGATTACTGTCCTAATGACAGGAGCAACAAAATGAAAGTGTTATAAATGGTGCAAAATAATTCACAAAAGCAAAAGTGAGCTTTATTTCAAGAATCAAACGTCAGAAACATATTCCTTGGTTTAAAAATTCCTTAAAAGGAGGGGATATTTGATACACAAACACCTAAAAAAATAGATTAGAGTAAACAATCCAGTTCATAACACCCATCATAATAATATACAAACATTGTAAGAAAATGTCTAACATGAAATATTTTCACCAACATTAAAACAGAAATAAGAAAAATAAAAATAAAGAAATGAATTCTACATAATAAAAAAAGGAGTAAAGTATATCTTCCAGAGAATGGGAAACAAAAACCTAAGAAAATATGAATTATGAAAATACACATATAATAATTTCAACCTTATACTTCAAGTTGCTACATACAAGAAAATTATACTGGCACGAATTCAGCCACCTACTCAACCTGCCATTATTGATATCTGCAAAAATCTAAATCAGGGATCTTTATGACATAACATAACATAACATAACATAACATAACATAACATAACATAACATAACATAACATAACATAAGCAGCTAAGTCCAGTTAAGTGTGTTTGAGGCAGGCTCTTATCCTGGCAGCACTAGACTCAAAGCAGCAACCAGTCCTGAACTACCAGTTAATCAAAGGGCCCACTCTTTCTCACACCTCCACATGACCAATTTGAAATCTCAAATTAACCTAAAATACACTACTTTGGGAATGTTGGAGGATGCCTGGAGCACCAGGAGGAAAACCCACATAGCCATGGAGAGAATGAGCAAACTCCACATTATTTGTCTGATTTTTCACACCCAGCAGTTGCTCCTCCTTCTTGTCTATCGTAACACTGCCTTGCACTCACAGTGACATCTCCCTGGACCCATTGACACTGGTGCATTTTTGTCTCAGTTTTTACCTCTCATCCACACTACATTTGGCATTTTCAACTGAATACTTTTGAAGAGGCTCCCCAGAGCCAGAGATTTTTGAAATCTCAGCATTACAATATGGACAGGTGAAAACAAAGGTTTCTGAAAAGAAAGACTCCATCATGCTCTGGTTGGTTCATTATTATTACTTATTTATTAGTTCTTTGATTGAATCTAGCTCATTACAACTCTTTATTCCACGATCAGTCAACCATCACAGAAGAAACATGTATTCCAACATATAATTTGCCTTTTATGCTGATTGTGTTTTGTTTACCTGAATGCATCTAAATTGCATTTTGTGTGATTTTTAGAAATCATGATTAAGTGACTACTCACCCTGGATGATAGGGTCACCAGTTGTATATTTGCACAACTGCATATGTTTGATCTTACTGACACTCTGTAACATGGGTGCTCAGACTATACATGTACAATGCACACTCTTCTAGAGAGATTGCTCACACTTCAAGACAGACGACTGAAATTTCTGACGTAACAGAAATTATTCTGATCATGCAACAGTCCACTTGTGAGAGGTAATTTCCCTCATACTCTCAAACTGCACGTGAAATGACAGTCAATAAAGATAAAATGTGGGCAGACTCAGAAAATCAATTGATGACTGCAAATCAGGGTTACAAATATGCCAGAAACTTACAGTGTATGCTCAGCTCCAGATGTCTTTTCAACGTGCAGGCCCAGTGTCAGCAGACAAGTATGTCTTACGTGTTTTCAATTGTTTTAGTATGCGTAAAATACTTTTGTAAACAATGTGAAAATGCTAGTGTGGACGGAGATTGTTTTGTCAAAAAACATCGTTTTTAAAAGTGAACATAGTAGATGTAGTGTACCTTAGCTGGGACGACACACTCCTCTAAATGGTATCACTGCTTACCTTTGGCTGTTTAATAAATGTTTGCATTTGCTTTGCGTCTTATTTTCGCATTATCCATATTCCAAAATATCTTATCCATTTTATATTTCTTTGTTGTATATGGGCGTTATTTATCTCAGTATTACAGGCTACCTGGCCTACATTACTTGCTGTAAGGTGAAAGGCTGTGTGTATTATTTGTAAATGTTGGCTGCTCAAGTTGCCATATGCTGTTTTAAGCTGTCCTAGTGGTTTATCTGTTGTTTGTCCAGTGTTAACTTTGATCCGGAATTCAATAGCTTCACTCAAGAATAGATTTTATTAACAATATGGCCCTTCACCACCTCCTCATAATAAACAAAATTATAGTCTTTTATCAGTAAACAAAGGACAATCACAAAATGGTCAGACAGTTTGCTATCTCTGGGCACATTCTAATAATAATAATAATAATAATAATAATAATAATAATAATAATAATACATTTTATTTATATAGCTCCTTTCCCATGCTCAAGGCATTAAATTGATAAGCAAACATTTAGCATGTTTACCACAGTACTATTTTCAGTAAATTTTATTCATCATTGCCAGGCATTCATACATAATTTTAGACACTTCCATTCCTTGTGTTATCCTTAAGAAGAGTCAGCTGTATTACTTGGTTAATTGTCTGTCCTTAAGTTGACCAGAAAATTACATACAATGGTGCAGGAACATTAGTTGCACCTGTCTTTTGTAAAGCCATTTTTATTCAGTGTTTTTTAATTTTGTAATCCTTTTTCCATTCTTTAACTTTTACTATGTGGCTTGTTTTGCAAACGAAATTATTTTCTGGATACAGTTGTGGCAGAAGAAGAAAATCCTCTGCTTATGAGGTATTGCTGCTCACAGGTAGCATTGCATAATGTGCCCTTCACTGTCCTCATATCAGTTTGTATGACTTTAGAATATTACAATTTTCTTCGGCGATATATACAAATAAATTTAAGAAAGAAAGAAAGAAAGAAAAAAAGAAAGAAAGAAGTGTTAACAATTAAGTCCTTCACTGTGAAATGTCAGCATTTTATTATAATAAACATTAAATCCAAGTAGTTTTCCACATCAATACCCAGACATTAATTTCTCCTGCAAAGATATGGTTTATGTCTGCTATTCCCACTGCTATTCAAATTTGTAAGACATGTTAACGTTTCTTACTCTATCGTTGTCTGGTCAAGCACCCCTGTGACAGGTATCCCATAGAAGCGCTGCATAGCAGCAACAGCAGACTGCATGGCTTTCTCTGAGCGCAGATCCGATGTCCGGATGTCATGTGGAAGAAGGTAACCGTAGTTTTTCAGCCATGTCTGGAAAGAAGAAAAAAGAACATTGGGAATTTGCAGATGATCATTGGATAGTTCACCTGACTCATTGGCTAACATATCCACCATAATCTCAGTACTCAGTATGAACTGCTCACAAGTTTCATTGGCATTGACACTATAAAAGACACATTCAGTTGTACTCAGGGTTATTTTTTTTCTGAATTTCAAAAAATAAATATAACATGTTACATTAAAGTTCAAGTTAACTAACTGGAAGCAGTTATAATGTTTTCTCTTAAGATTTAGAAGATGTAGTGGGGTCAACCTAGAACTGAAGAAATGAAAATAGTGCCTTTATGTATAAAAAACTTTCAAACTACTTTTCGTGCCAGTTTACACAATTGGTATGCACTTAATCAATTTAAACAAATAAAACATAACTTAATGCAATCCTACTAGGGGCATCCCAAAAGTGGATAATGGCCTACTCAACAAAGGCCTCCTTGATGAGAAGATGAGGTCTACAAAGGCTGAAAGAACATCTCTATTAGCCAGAATGAGAAGACAAGGGCTTCTTTGAGGTGGTGAGCCTAGTCCGTGCTTATGCGAGAGAAACAGTGGTGCCCTTGGAGGAACTATAAGAGATTCCTTCATAATATTTAAGAAGAGCCAAAAAGGCCAAAAGTGAACCCATTGTTGGATGTTTAAAAAACACTTCAAGCCAGAGGTATATTGTAATTAGAGTTAGGAGTAGAAGTGGGACCGAGACTAACTGACAAGTTGAATAGAAGCGGTTGTTGCGGCTGCATTGTTTGCAAAGACAGACGGTGACAGAGAGAATGCTTTGGACTGTATTTGGATGATATTAAAAAATCAGACTGGGGAAAAGCAATGTGTTAAGGATGGCTCATTAATTAAGACACAGATATCTAGTTTTACTGCGGTGGGCTGGCTCCCTGCCCGGGGTTTATTTCCTGCCTTGCACCCTGTGTTGGCTGGGATTGGCTCCAGCAAACCCCCGTGACCCTGTAGTTAGGATATAGCGAGTTGGATAATGGATGGATGGATATCTAGTTTTATATAGATCTTTTGTACTTTGAGTTCTCTCTTAGGCCCTGTTCAGACTTGCACATTTCCATTACAATTTGCAGAACCCAGCATTTTCAAGTAACAAAAATGACTGTTTCTGAAAATGCACTTTTAAAACACCTTTTGGCATTTCAGTGTGGATGAGTTTTTTTAAATGCTGACTACATTGTGCTCTGGTTGGTTTGCACTTATTTGATGGCATTTCCATGTTTGGATCCTGCCCATTACATGTCACTCCCTGACTGGTCATCATCTATGGAAGAAAACCATGCACGTACTTTCCAATAAGCTTACTGTGCTGCTTGCCTGTATGCATCTAAACTGTAATATGCACACTTTGAAGGCAGCATACATGCACAAAGGGCAAATACATTTACTGGTTGCTACACTTTTGCAATAAATCCCATTGCCATTCAGTAAGTTATTAATTCTTTCTACTTCAGAATTAAAAACAAGGCACTTAAAACAGTGGTTGAATGCAGCCGAGCACACAGGAATAAAGCACAGAGACACAAATGCACAATGTAGTGAAGAGCAGGTACACATTTATTAATAATTTTCTCTGTTGAGTTAGTTTTAAGATGCAGTGTGATCTGCTTTTAATCAATCCTCAATGAATATAGAACTAATCAGTTTTTTATTGTAGCTTTAACATTTGCAGAATTTTTATTTAATGACAATACTATTATCACAAGTTCTGTAGACCATTACTTCCATCTATGGTCAGCACATTAGCGTGACGAGGGGGCAACTCATTGCAGCCCCTTTCTTTTTCTATGCTGTGAATGCACTATCAGAGTCCAGCACATGCTGATACTTTGAAAGCACATAAACGACATGGAATCAGATTTTCACGGAATTTTTTACTACATAGAAGATCTATGTCATGTGTGTTTTTGAGCATTTCCTTTGTAAACATACTTTTCTAAACAAGGTAAAAACTCCAGTGTGGACAGAAATAATTTTTGTTTAAAAACTACTTTCTTAAATGAAAATGTTGTAGTGTGGATTTAGCCTTAGTGTATATTTGGATCCTGCTCTTAGTGTGCAAATAAACAGACCCATTTCACACATATCCCACATTATTTTCATTATTCACCAGGACACCCTTATTCTACTTTAACATAAACATAAAAAGAATTATAAAACTATAGCAAAATGAAACACATCTGTCATTCTTTAAGATTTATAACCGGTAGTACATCCAGCATTCATTCAAGATTTGTAACAGCAGTACATTCAACAGTTCTGTGCCGTGAAAATAATGCAGAGGTGTCATTCTGTCCAGCTTATTTATACTTAGAGTTGGGGCCACAGACACTCTTAAAAATAATGTATCTGAAATACTACTTCACTGGGTTGTGTGGACCATTGCTTGATAAAGAATCATTTTGTTCTGAGAAGACTTCTTTGTATTTGAAATGTCCTGTTCTCATCTAGACTGTTCTAATGTTCTTAATCTTCATTATGTTCTCAGGTTGGAGAGCCTGTATTGGTAGGGCGTGTTGCCACACCCACTACACAATGAAACAACTCAGGATCCTGGGTGGCAACCCCCCCAGGCAGACACGCGGCCCAGTCCCATCCTCTAGAAATTACCCTCTATCTGCCACAGCCAGGTGTTACATGAGCATCCCCTTGGCCTGGTCCAGCCACTCGGGTCCTCAAAAACGGGGATCCTGCGAGCTGGATCACCCTCGGGGAATTACGCCACATGACCATAGTGCCGTAACTGAAGCTCCCTCACAATGCAGGTAATGTGACTCATTTGGGACACCATGAGCAACCGCTCATTCAACACAAAGTCAAACCAACGGTACCCAAGGATTCTCTGAAGAGGCACAGTATCAAAGGAGTCCAGTCTTTGTTTCAGGTCACTGGATAGCATCCATGTCTCGCAACCATATAGCAAGACAGGAATCATCAGAACTCTAAAGACTTGAACCTTCTTCCTTTTGCATAGATATCTGGAGCACTGCACACCCCTTTCCAGTGACCTCATAACCCCACATACTCTCCCAGTCCATCTACTGACTTCACAGGAAGAGTCACCAGAGACATGAATGTCACTATTTAGGTAAGTAAACCTCTGAACAAAGTCAACACTCTCTCTGCAGACAGACACACTGCTGATGGCTGTGCCTAAGTGGTCATTAAAGGCCTGGATCTTGTTTTTTATTCAAGACACTCGCAAGCCCAGACACTCATATTCCTTGCTCAGTCTCTTGAGAGCCCTGATCAGAGCCACCATTGACTCTGCAAAGATCACTGCATCATTGGCGAAATCAAGATCAGTGAATCTTTCTTCACCAACAGATGCCCCACAGCTGCTGGACCCAACGACCTTGCCCAATACCCAGTCCATACAAGCATTGAACAGAGTAGAAGCAAAAACACATCCCTGACAAACCCCAGGATCAACTGGGAAAAACACAGAGGTTCTGCCCCCACTTTGCACAGCACTCACAGTACCAATGTACAGACAGCCATGATATCCAGCAACCTTGAGGGGATTCCGTGAAGTCTCAGAATGTCTCACATGGCAGCTCGATTAACTAAGTCGACTCCTTATGAAAATCGACAAAGGCTGCAACAAAATTCTGCCGATATTTGCGTTTGAGCTCCATGAGAACCCTCAGTGCCAGGATGCACTCAATAATAGATTTCTTAGGTATAAAACCAGACTGCTCCAGTTGCTGGTAGGTGAGCAAGTGATCACGAATCCTATTGAGGATAACCCTAGCAATGACCTTACCTGGCACCGAGATCAGTGTTAACCCCCTGCAGTTGTTGCAATTCAGGCGATCACCCTTCCCTTTCCAAATAGGGACGATAAGTCCTGTACTCCAGATCAGTTGGGATGACACCAGTCTCCCAAATGGAAGCAAAGATTGCTTGCAATGTCAGGAGGACAGTCTTACCACAACCCTGGATAAGTTCATCTTGATTACCACAGATCCCTTCCTTCCTTACCCTCAGCTGGTTCACTGCCTGTGCAATCTCAATGAGGTTGGGTGGTTCACAGCTAACTGGAGGATCAACCTCAAGAATCGTGGACCCAGAGATTTCCAAAGTCCTAGCTGGAGGATCAGCTTTAAACAGCTTATGGAATGTTTTTAATGATGAGTATCTTTTACAATATGGGAGTAAATTCTTTTAACATTACTCTGATCAGAAAGAGAAATGGAAGAGTACAAATCAGAAGACAGAAGCACTGAATGCTCTACAAAAAGCTTGGAGATATAAAGCATCTTTTCATAATTGGCTCACTGGAAGATCTAATATTCAAAAATGGTGGGGGATCCTTTACTTTCTGGCTATAAAACACAAACGTCTTTATTTGTGCTACCAGGGTTAAAAAAAGGAGACAAATCATGACAGTGCATAACTCATGTCATACAGTAACATGCCTTCATGATGAAAACCCAGCTCTCTTCCTCCAGTCTGTACACAATTATTACATTACATATACCATTCCAAGGAAAACAGATACATATTTAAAGTCAGGTATCCCCTTTTTGTCCCTGTTCATTAATACATCATTTCTTAATTACATAAAAGAGTTCAAAGAAGGCCACATTTGGCTCTACATGCTGCATAAACAAGGCAAAGCAGGAGGCAATCGTTAAAAACACGTCTGATAAAAATAGAAGCAAAATGTAATACAGGCCCCTGGGAGCAGCCGTCTAGCTTTCCCAGAGTATCACAGGCGATGCTCTGTAAAAAGTAAATATGGGGAAACTGTAAGGATCAATTTCCTCGGCCCTGAAGGCATTTAAGCCATGCAGTACGTCTACAAGGTCAGACAGACAGGGTGACAGTGGCTCATGGGTGCTCAGCCACATAGGAATCGTTGGTTTCTAGTAGGAATCTCACTCCAGTTCCATAACAATACCCTCACGCTGCTCTTCAGATTTTTTTTCTAGGCTTAGTTTGTCATGAAACTGTATGAAGTGCTGATAATTGGTGTCAGGATACCTACAGTTACATCCTGCTGTCTAAACAGCCAGTATGGTATAAGTGAGCAGCTATGCTGAGAATTGGCAAGATGGCAACTGACACCCAGTTGATCTAAACTTTTAGCACTAACTTTTAACTACCATGCAACCCTTATTTTATGTTCATATACCATCAATATCACCGGTCACCGTCTTGGTTAGGTGATTTCACCTCATTTTTGACGGACTGGTGCATAGTTATTTCCTGCCTCGTGCCCCATGCTTCTAGAATAAACCCATGGAAATGCTCAATTTGTTTAATCTGATTTGAGAAGTGTCTAGAAAAAAGACACTTTGTTTTCTTTTGTGCACAGTGCCATGAAGCAAATTTCTCTTAAATTCTCTACAGAACAGGTCAAAGAGAATGACTTGGATTAACTGCTTCATATCTGACCTCCACCTCAGGTCAATACACTGTTGTCAGCAAGGAGATTTGCAGCATTCTTAGCTATTGAGGTGTCCTATGAAGAACAACACTGATGACCTAATGTTAACCATCATCAATTGCTTTTCCATTCCAGAGCTCAGGAACAATGATATCATTATAATGAGATCACTGGGCTAGAGGGAGTTCCTGAAGCACGGTACCAATGACTCACCCTTTTAAGGAGTCTCACCCTTGGGCTTAGGGGCTAAAAATGAGCGTTTTTTGCCTTGAAGAGGCCGAGTCATTATTACATATCTGCTATAGCTTCCCAAAAGAAAAACAAAGGAGAAGCAATAGCAAAACCTTCTGAATCCAGGTGAACTGCCTGAAGTTCACATTCAGTCTGATAGCTTCCTATACAATACTGTTCTTATAGAGAACCTGATCCAACAAAATAAATGAAACTGAGCTTTAAATGCTTTGCACGATGAGCAAAGACAATGAATGACAAATGTGCTGTTCAGCATCACATAGGAAACCAGCAGCTGAGCTGGAAAATAAGAATGTTGCCTCATAGAATACAGTAAAAGTGAGCTGCCAAGCTGGAATTAACAACATTAGTACGTACGAGGCTCCCTGGGTCTTGAATTTGGAGTCCATGGTAGGGTGGCAATGTCAGGAAATCCCCTCAAAGTCACACTCAGAACCAGTGACTTCACTAGGATGTAAAGAGGCATTTGCTGGGTATCTAGGACCGGATCATCTGGTTTTAGAACTAAAGCCAGAAGTAAAGAATCTGAGCAGCAGTATAGATTCAGAACTAAACTTCAAATCACACCTTAAACATTTTATTAAGACTGTTTATTAAACATAACAAGCATAACAAGACTTAATGCACTCTTTGATCTTTAATCATGTAGGACAAAGTATACATTGCCTATTTTATTAGGTTTTTAGTGGCACACAAGGCCTGTTAAAACAGCAGATTAAACTGGGATGCAGAAATCCAGCTGCACCCCGATCCTATAATTCTGAGTGAATGGCTGAACTGCCACTCTACCAACACTTTTGTCAGCTCTGTAATTCATCTGATAACAAAGTTATAAACCAGAGTTGAGCTGACACCTCTGCAGAGACTCCTTCTGAAAGAAAGGCTTATAACCGGTAACTGAACTCCGGCTGGATGTGATGGACAAAATAAGGCACCTATAAGCACAAACTGGATCTGTAACTGGAAGTGACTTTGATCCAATCACCAGATGTTACACCTTCCTTCAAAGCTAGCTGTACTCATTCATCTCTTCTCTGTCTTTCTGTGTCGTGAAAGCTGACAAGCCACTCTGATTTGGGTGAGACGTCACCCACTGTCTTGAGCAGAAAGCTCACAGACTTACTTTGGCCAGGAAAATATTCTCCATAAAGTCTTGGAGTTGGACACCCTGCTATGTCAGGTTCTGTGCCAGTGACTGAGCCCTGTGCCAGACAGAGTTCATGCTTTTCCCTATGAATTGCAGAGGGAACAGCAAAGAGCCAAAGAGTGGGCTAAAAATGGCAGCATCATACCACACCACAGGCAAAGGACCATGTAGCAAACATTGTCAAAAGCAAAACTGATAATTAATTAACCGATTGATTAACATCAATCAACCAATACTTCTTCTCACATCATTACTCATTTTCCTACAGCCATCTGGATTTTTGTAATACAGTCCTATCAGGATTACCTAATAAAGTGTGTTCATCCTGAAAGAATCTTAACTAAAACTAAGAAAATCTGAGCATGTTATTCCAGTATCTTTATACTGCCTGCCTGTGTCCTTTAGGACTGATTTTAAACTACTTCTACTTGCATACACAATCTAGCACCTTCTTATAGTTTGGAGTGCCTTACTGTAACCTTAGATCCTCTAACAGTGGCTTGTTTATTATTCTGAGAATGAAGTGTAAAAGAAATGGTGAGAAGGCATTTTGTTTTTATGCACCAAAAACCTGGAATACTTTACTGTAAGAGTTTAGAAACACTCCAGGACAGTATGGCTGAACACTTGGTAGAGCTATAGGCTTTTTCTTAATTTCATTTTTCCCCTTACAGTGGTGGGAGGTGGAAATGGGCTTTTATCATAAAATCCATTTTTTGTTCCTATATTCTTCTGTAGTCACTAATCACTACTTTTGTTTGTTTTCTTCTGGTATGTGCCAAGTTAAAGCTGAGGATGCAAAAAAAAAAGTATCCTTATAATGTTCTAGAAAGTTTATTCAGTTCATCTGGACATAGTTCTTTTCCAGGGAGATATGTTACATCACTCATCCAAGTGACTTCCTCAGTCTCAGTTGACTGCAGGTTTCTCCAACCTTATAAACAGTACCTTTGCATAATGACCGAAACTAGCACCATTGACTAACAATGGGCCATGCGATCAATGATATGCAAATTGTCCATTGATCAATGGCTATGAGTACCATTCACAGAGAGTTGGGGAATGGCTGCAATCACAGCATTGTAAGATGGTGAAAGATGTACCCTTAGGCCCCCTCCTTGGTTCAGAGATGGTCGTTCCTTTTTCACGTAAATGGCCTCCTTGACTCCTTGCTCAGACCAGCTTTCCTCTCTGCACATCTTCATCACTGAAAGAGTGACCACTGTCCTGTAGGTGTAAATAAACTGCGGAGTCCTGGTCTGACAAGGTAGCTCTTCTGTGTTGTGCCATCTGCTTCGCCAGTGGTTGTTTGGTTTCCCCGATGTATAATTCACAGCAA
Source organism: Polypterus bichir lapradei (assembly GCA_026402145.1). Lineage (NCBI taxonomy): Eukaryota > Metazoa > Chordata > Cladistia > Polypteriformes > Polypteridae > Polypterus > Polypterus bichir. Next base: position 39,100,698 of record JANRMT010062856.1, read on the forward strand.
TCCTCTTGGCACTTAACTGCATAAACTATATTACTCTGTCTGTGCTGGGACACTCGGTCCTTGGGGTGGACCAATTTTTGCTGTAGCGTGTTTTGGGGTTTGAAATCCACCGAGACCTGGGGTCTCATGTATAAACGGTGCGTACGCACAGAAATGTTGCGTAAGAACGTTTCCACGTTCAAATCGCGATGTATAAAACCTAAACTTGCCGTAAAGCCACGCACATTTCCACGGTACCTCATACCCTGTCGTACGCAAGTTCTCCGCTCGGTTTTGCAGACTGGCGGCACCCAGCGTCACTGCATATTGTTTATTAGTTTAATGCATCTGATTGTAATTAACCAGTAACAATATAATGGTCCACAGAATGGTCAAACTATTCTAAATACCATAGCTGCTTTAGCGTTGTTACTCTCACTGCACTTTCTTTTTATTCTTTCAGCTGCTTCCGTTAGGGGTTGCCACAGTGGATCATCTTTTTCCATATTACTCTCACTGCACCACTTGGAGAAGCTGATCAGAAAAGGAATTATCAGTATACAGCATGAAGCACACGCTGCCTCAGCCATGCTTCCTATTTGAACTGCTTCTCATACGACAAACGCTTCAAACCTTTCCTGTATGGACCTCACGGATCAGAAACAGTTTCATCCCAAAAACTCTAAACGCACTCAATCAGTCCATCAACTGCTCCTTGTAGAACTGTTAGTACTTATTAGTACAGTTACTTCACTGTAAACTTGCAGTACAGTTATAATATTGCACAACCTGAGCCACTTTATAAAGAGTGTATTTACATATGATGACAATATCATTTTTAAGATGAAATGCAGCAAAATATGTTTATTATATTATACAGATAAAACTTTAACTTTATTTAAATAATCTATATTGTTAATAATTAAAGGACACGGTGTTGCTACGCTAGCAAGGATCTGGCGCTCCGCTCACGGATTGTTCCTGCTGCGCACTGTATGCTTCACTGGGACTGGTGTGAAGGACAGAATAATTAAACATGTACTACGAAGATATTTCAATGTTCCTTAAAATTTTTGAAGAATCTGCGTTATAAGCTTACAGATGGCTTAACGTCCATTACAGAGCTGATTGTGTGGAGATCAGTTATTTGGAGAAAGAAAAGTAAGGACAGGAATTGGAGGTTAGTACGTTTGAAAGAGACAGTCCTGCAGGGGCGGCCTTAGGCATGTGCAAACTGTGCACCTGCACAGGGCTGCCACACCAATATATATTGAATATAAAACAGAAAAAGAAAATAATGACACAGCTAAAAACGCAGTGGCAAATTTCTGCAAAAGTTAAACGCTTGTGTCATGAGCACGAGGTGGCTATGCAGTGTCCGCAACGGACGTGGCCATCTGCCGTGCATAAGATACCATATTGACATTGGCGGGCGAAGGAGCCACCGATTCTTTCTCTGCCCAGGGCCGCCACGAGCCTAGAGCTGCCCCTGAGTACTGCTGCAATAAATTATTTCATCAAAGGTCGCTCACAATCCCTGCGCCACCGTAAAACCCATGTTTAATAATGTTCTTTAACTCTTATCATCATGAAAATTATATCACGTATACATCTCAGTATTTTAGTTATTCAGAGAGCTGTAATATCACGAATGTAATGGATTCTGTGTCCTGTCGGAGGAAGAGAGCCGGTTTAAGAAGCACATAGTGATTCACACACGCAGAGCACATAGAAGAACACATACAAAACAAAGCATTTAACGTGCTACTTTACTTAAAATGTGATTTGAGAAACTAGTTAATTAAACGATTTTAAGATGAAGTTTATGATGTTCTACTTTAATGACAAAATAAACTATGTGATTAAAGTGGAAATTTCGAGATTGAAGTTGACATTTCGTGCTTTTTCCCCACTGTGTGCCTTTTATTTTCTCTGTGCCCTAATAAGCTGTCATATGAAACTCAGATGGAGGGCTACTACTTGCGTTTTCACGGCGACTTTGATATCTGACAACTTCTTTTTTATTTCGGGCACTGTGCGATTTGTGAACTTGAGGTTTCGAGTTTCTCTGACACGCTATGTCACTCGATCAACTTCTTTTTGTTGTTTATACCACTGTTCACTTGGTATTCGCCTAAATTCTTCTGTTTTCCCTCTTGCTTTTGCCATTGTCTTTTCGCAGAACGCTGAGCTTAAGGGCTATTTATATTGATTTGCATATTCAAAGAGGCGTAATTCTGGGAGGAGTTGGGGCGGGACAGAAGGCGCGTGCACGAGCGTTACTTTTCACGCTAACCGGGATTTATGTAGCGGAAGAACGCTGAAGTTGGTGAATGCACAGATTCCTGCATCTGGATTTTTCTGTGAGTAAGCACATTTCGGCTTTTGTGCTTACGTCATGTTATAGTGTGAGTTCTACGCACAGCGTTATACATGAGGCCCCTGGTGTTTTGAAATGTTTCTCAGCTGTTCCGATACTCCTGACACATAAGGGATCACCAAAGGTTTTTGCTTAGGCAGTGGTTGTCCTTCATCTCTCCTGGATTGCTTAGAGCATTCTTTAGGTGTCTTTCCTGCTTTGACAAAAGTCCAGCTGGGATAACCACATTTTCTCAGGGCCTTTTTGATATGATGTTCTTCTGTTTCCCTGGCTGCTGTGTCTGTGGGAATGGTGTTTGCTCTGTGTTGTAGACTCCCGATGACACCTATTTTGTGCTCTAGTGGAATGTGAGAGTCAAACCTTAAATACTGATCCATATGCGTTGGTTTACGGTACACATCAACTTTTAAATGTCCCCCATTGCTGATGGAAATTTCACAATCTAAGAAAGCTAGCCTGTCACGTTTCATGTCCTCCCTGGTGAACTGGATGTGTTTGTCCACTGAGATGATGTGGTCAGTGAATTGTGATACCTCCTGAGATTTGATTTTCACCCAGTTGTTGTCCACATACCTAAACCAATGGCTCGGTGGTATTCCAGGATAGGATAATAGTGCCCTCTTTTCCACTTCTTCCATATACAGATTGGCCACAATAGGTGAAACTGGGGAACCCATGGTGCACCCATGTTTCTGTCTGTAGTACTGGCATTTGTATATGAAATATGTGGATTGAAGACATAGTTCCAAGCACAGACACACTTGGTCGGTGCTGAGAGTGGTCCTTTTACGTGTAGGTTCATCCATTAATCTCTTACAGACCACCTCCACTGCTTCCGTAACCATAGTTTCCTCTGCATTCATAATGACATCTCTCACCTTCTCCACAAAATCCAAAATGTTCTGAATATGGTGTTTTGAGCTGCCTGCCAATGGGTTGAGGACAGCGGCCAGAAACTTTGAGATGTTATATGTAACCGAATTGATCATGCAGACAATGGGTCTTAACGGTGCATCCTGTTTATGTATCTTCGGTAAACCATACAGACTTGGTGTAGCTTCCCCTGGGTATGATCTGTGGTATGAGGTCCGGTCAATAGCATTGGCATGCACTAACGGCTTGAGACAATCTATCACCTTTTTCCTGTAAACACTACTTTGATCTTGTTTTAGGGGTTCATAAGTGTTTTTGTCACTAAGCAGAGACAAAATTTTCTCATGATAGTCTGTCTGGTTTAGCAACATTGTGCACCTCCCCTTGTCTGCCAGAAGGATGATGATGTTGTTGCCCTTACTGAGTGCCATGAGAACCTTCCTCTCCTCAGTACTGATATTGGGTGCAGGGGACATAGCATTGCTCAGACATGCCAAAACTTTTATCCGCCGTTGCTCCGCCTCCACATCTGCAATGTTGTTGTTTCTGATTGTTGACTCTGTGGCTGTGATCAGTTCCACTAGCAGGATTTGTTTCGGTGTGACAGCAAAGTTTAACCCTTTAGGAAGGACGCTTTTCTCTGCTTGAGTGAGTTTTCTGTCAGACAGATTCTTCACCCACTTGTCCACATCCTCAGTTTGTGTCTGGCATCCTTCTCTCTGTTGGCTGTAGAGGACACTCCCTATCGTATGCTGGTGTTTCTGGTGCACCACAAGTAGATCAAACTTCCTCTTCTGCCTGGTCTTAGACATTTCGTGCTGTGCTAGGGAATTCAATCACCTGTTGAAGATTTTTCTCATCTAAAAGCTATGAAAGCCTTTGTCGGATCTGCTCCTCTTTAGATTTCAAAACATCAATATTTATAATGTTTATAAGGTTGGAGAAACGTGCAGTCAACTGAGACTGAGGAAGTCACTTGGATGAGTGATGTAATGTATCTCCCTGGAAAAGAACTATGTCCAGATGAACTGAATCAACTTTCTAGAATTTCCTTACCTGTATTATTGAGCATGCATCGAGATATCCTTATAATGGTAATACATACTGGAATGCCTAGCAGCGGCTGGGCGGTCTTTTGATCTTAGATCCCTTGAAGTTTATTTTGTCCAGCAATGTTTATTTTCTCATCTCCCAGGTCATCTGGCCACAGCCTTTGTTTATTAAGCTTTTCGTTTTCTATCTCATTACTACTTTGAAAATAATGATTTATAAATTTTTTTACTTTCTTTTTGTAACTCTTTGGCCATCATGTTTGAAAATGTGCTATACAAATACATATTGTTGTTGGCACTGAATTTAGAGAAGATCTGTTTAGGGAGGTATTGGAATCAGTGACTGAACTGGAAGACAATGAGACTTTTTTTATATTTTATTGATTTTATTAAAATCAAATAACATTCTATACACATAACTCGAGTTTTACAAAAAAAAAAAAGGTATGAAACAAATCAACCCCCACTCCTGAGAAAAAGAGCTAGGTCCAATAGAGTAAAAATTTATGCTAGTAAAAATAAGTAAATAGATAAATTAATAAATGAATAAAGATAAATGGAGTATAAGAGAGGAGAGAGCCTGCTTCCTCAATTTAAATGCTTATTCTAAAATGTTATTGATTAGTTCCTGCCAGGTTTTGAAAAAGTTTTGTACAGATCCTCTAAGTGCAAATTTGATTTTTTCCAGTTTCTTGTAGTATATAACAACAGTTACCCACTGACTTTGAATAGGAGAGTTAGGATTCTTCCATTTGATCAAGATAAGTTTACGTGCCAATAGTGTAGTAAAGGCAATTACAGTTTGTTTGTCCTTCTCCACTTTAAACCCATCTGGGAGTACATCAACACAGCAGTTAATGGATTAGGAGGGATTATGACACCAAGGCTGTCTGAAAGGCATTTAAAGATTTTGGTCCAAAATGATGTTAATTTGGTGCAGGCCCAAAATATGTGACCCAGTGAGGCTGGAACTTGATTGCAGCATTCTCAGATTTTGATCATTTTAGACAATTTTAAACAAGAGAGATGTGCTCAATATATCATTTTCAGTTGAATAATTGGATGCTTTGCGCATACGGAGCACAAGTGAATTTTGTGCATTGCTACTTTCTACTTCTTTTCTGAAATGTTGAGTGAGAGATAATTTTCCCACTGTTCTCTTGGATCTTTGAAAGGGAGGGACTGTAAAATAGTTTTATATATTACAGAAATGCTGCCTGAGTCCTTGAGACTAAGCAATAGGTAGGTGGGAGGTGAGGGAAACTGGCCAGGTTCTTTTTAGACCATGAGACTTTTCACAGCAAGGGACTGTCGCTGAATTGACTGTTTAATGAGAATCACCTTGGTGACCTACTGGGAAACAGTGGCTAATATAGGTGTTTGATGGGATTCACCCCATTGCCACTATGTGCATTAGAGGCTAAATTGGGCATTTGATTAGACTCACTCCAATTTCACTATGTGTTTTATTGACTGATGTGGGCATCTGATTAGATCTACCCCAATGTCACTATGCGTTTCAATGATTTGGGTATTTGATGAGACACACATCAATGTCACTATGCATATAATTGGTTAATTTCTGCATTTAGTTAGACTCACTCAAACGTCACTATGTGTATCAGCGGCTGATTTGGGCATTTAATAAGACTTACCTCAATGTCACTATACCTGTACACATCAATGGCTAATTTGAGTGTTTCACGAGACTTTCCTTGACTAGGGCAGTGGCTAATTGCCTACTAAAGAGAGAGGTGACAGGACTCACTGAGAATTACACTGAGAGTCTTTGATTGAAATGTTAGGTTAGGAAACTGGCTTAGAGAGACATTGTGAGTTAGATTCTGAGCTGGAGAAGAAAACTTGAAATTAATGGCTTCACCGAAAGGTGCTTAGCCATGAAACTGGGTCATGAAGCTGCTTTGATATCGGATTACCTGGTGTTGTTTATTGACTTGTACAAGGATTCATTGACTAACCTGAAGAGTGAGGTAATTTGCTCAGAGTGATGCTGGGAGCTGATGCATCAGATGAACAAGGATGTGAGGAGACCTGTTCAAACAGGCACATGGATCAGTGCACTGATTCATACACATTTAACAGACATAAATTTTATTTTTATGGTTCAAATTTAGGATTCCTACCCATTCTGGTTTACACTCTACATTTATATCTAATTAAAGAAGTCTGATGTTTTTTGAGTCTGAAGTATTGCTGGTGTTAGTAGGTTGTGGTGGATGTTCCCTCTCAATACACTAATTTCACTATAAATATTTCAGCATGCATGCAAATCTCTTAATGACTGATTCCACATTTTCATGTGTTTTTTTTTCCTTTCCTATTTCAGTTTCTCATAAAATTTTACAGCGCTCTTGTTTTTTTAAAAAGCTTGTGGGCCGCACTCCATTAGTTCTTCCACAGAGGGAAAAAAAAATTAAATATAAATGCATTTAGAGAACTATTACGTTAATGCGATAAATGTGTTGCAATTTCTTTTGATTAGAAAAGGCTGCCTCCCAGCTGTGTTCCAAATAGACAGCAGTTCTTCGTCTTAATTATTTAAATTTTGCACATAAATGCAGTATGAATCGTAGCATGCAAGGGACCTCAAAATTGTTTGTAAGTGATCCAAGTGCCAGTGAGAAACCTGCAGATGTTACATCTGATTGTCGGCGTCCAAATGCGATTGTCTAGTTTTCATCTTAGTCAAATTAAATAACAGGACATTTCAAACTGTATTTTGAGTAGCTTGAATTGATATGTCAGAGTTTTTGTGTTGTGAATGTTTTACTATTCATTCATTGTTAGGAAGGAACCAGCGTTCCAGCCAGGATGGACTCTGCTAGAATCTTAACTAGGAAAAGAAAATCTGAGCACATTTCTCCAGTTTTGATGTCACTACACTGGTTACCTGTGTCATTCAGAATTGACTTTAAAATACCGTTTATGGTTTACAGAGCCTTAAATAATCTCGCTCCATCTGACACCTTACATTCCAAATCCTAACCTTAGATCTTCAAATGAGTGTCTGCTTAGAATTCCAAGAACAAAACTTAAAAGAAGTGGTGATGCGGCCTTCTGCTGTTATGCACCTAAAATCTGGAATAGCCTGCCAATAGGAATTCGCCAGGCTAATACAGTGGAGCACTTTAAAAAACTGCTGAACACACATTACTTTAACATGGCTTTCTCATAACTTCATTTTAGTTTAATCCTGATGCTCTGTATATTCAGTTAATTATCATTACTATTTATGGTGGCTCCAAAATCCGTACTAACCCCTACTCTCTCTTCTGTTCTTTTTCCAGTTTTCTGTGGTGTCGATCTGCACCACCACCACCTAATAAAACCACCATGATGTCCCTACATTGATGGATTAAAGGCCAGAAGTCCACATGACCATCATTATCAAGTCCTTCCATGAGAACCCTGAATACAAAGAGGATTGATTGAGATCATTTATGTTAGGTAGAATGCCTAGAGGGGGCTGGGAGGTCTCATGGCCTGGAACCCCTGCAGATTTTATTTTTTCTCCAGCCGTCTGGAATTTTTTTTTTTTTCTCTGTCCTCTCTGGTCATCAGACCTTACTTTTGTTCTATGTTAATTAGTGTTCTCTTATTTTGATTCTTACTTTGTGTTTTTTTCTCTTTGAGAAAACTTTGAGCTACATTATTTGTACGAAAATGTGCTATATAAATAAATGTTGTTGCTCCCTTGCCTGGGTAGAAGGCCAGCCTATAGGAGGTCTGTGAAGGTGCTATGATATTCCCCATCTGTTCTAGATGTGGGCCCAAAAGGACGTTGCTGTAACTGCTACACTGGAGGTGTAGTCCCAGCAGGCATGGAGGAACAGTGTGGTGAGTGCCTGACATGGCAGGGCAAAGCTTCCCCTGTACACTAAGCATCAGCATCCCATCTGGCAAGCCCCATGTTGGATACCCACAGGGAAACATGGGAGTTGTGGTCTCATGGCGCTGCTGTGCCAAGTTTAAAGCAGATATTAACTGCACCATGACTGGTGTGGTCCCACCTGATACTGCCTGGAAGAAACAGTTGGAGCACTAGAAGCACTCCTGGGCCGGGAGTTAAAAAAGAGCCTTCCACTCTTCGGGAGAGGATGATGAACAACACTCACCTAGGTGGAATGGAGGGGATCAGTGAGTAAGATGGTAAATTCCCCCCCAGTAGGCATTTTTGAGAATTGAGGGACTCTCTTTGTGCTTTAGAACACCAAGTTCATAACCCCAATTTGCAGTAGTAGCTGTATTGGATAGTAGCAATTTAAAATGAGAAATGTCAAAGTCAAAACAACAAGCCAAGGCTGACACTGTGAAGTCATGAAATAAGTAAACATGATTCAAAGACTGAAGTCAGGATACAGTGTGTGCCAAAAGGAGATAGGCTATCAGATCCAAACTGAGCAGATGTTAAAGAAAGTCAAAGAAAAGATAAAGAATTCTTAACTGGAATAAAAATGATCACTAAAGGTTTTCTTCTATTTTAAGAGAAATATGAAATCTCAGGCAATCGAGAGAATGCTACACTATCCTTTGTACTGTTACATTTATGATGTCATGTGTTGCACACTCCTGATTGTCTTGTCCTGGTAGGTGTACAGTAGCTTTCAATATAAATGACAAAGAAAACAATATGGCACCAGAAGAGAATATAATTCATTTTCAACATTGTTTACAACACTTTGAAACAAAAAAGAGACACAACTAGTGGATTCCTTGCAAATATGTAAAGGACCAATGAACTGTCAGAAAAAATGAAAGTTTCCAGTTATCTCTCCTAAATGTTCCAGAATCCAGTGCTAAAACTAATGTTTCCAGAACTCAAGGCCAGAATTTTATTAGACTGAATACTACAAAATGCACCATTAGAGTTTCATTGGATTTACCACAATGCCGGAACCTCTAAACCATACCAATCTAGAACTCAAACCCAGTAACTCACAAGACTGAGCACTGTAAACCACAACAAAGGAGCCTCATGGGACTGAAAACTCTCACATGGAAAGAACATTTCAGCATTCAGGGTTATGACCACCCTGCCCTCAGCATCCAAAAATTTAGTACTAAAACCCATTTGTCCTAATGTTTTAAAACTAAGGCTAAGTATTTCACTAGATTAAATACTGCAAGAATGCTACAGAGTGAATGCTGCAGAACCAGACTGAATACCAGGGAATGCAATTTTAGAAGTAGTCCGTCCTAAACATTGCAGAACTCAGCACTAAAATCTCAATGCCCTGAAACATTCACAAAGCACACACTGTTAGATTACAGCTGAGCCCAACTGGGTTGAATCTTTCAAATGTATCATAAGAGTTATAACCTGATACTAGTGATACATGGGATACCAAAGATAAACAGGGATTCAGTATGAGGCCCTGTTGTCCCTTTAAGGTAAAAAAAATGTTCAGTTTGAAAGCAACGGAAATTACTGTATGGGCAAGACTGATCTACACTGCTTTTGTTTTAATTTACAAAAAAGTAATTATACAAGCACCCCTGGTGGAAGATCTTATTCTAAGTTTAGGACTTATTGAGCTCTCTTGTTTTGGCTGTTTAGGCAATGTGGGTACTGAGTGCATCAGATACAATGCAATGTGTTTTTCTATTAAATAAAATGAAGTATTTTTAGTTAATTCTTGGGAAATCATGACACGCTGCATGTAAGTTGGACATGCGAATAAGAATTTCACCTTACTCTCGCTGCATGACAGTACTCATCCTCCTCCTCCTCCTACTACTACTCTTATATACAGTATGTCTCAGATTTCTGGATGGCAGGACATTTATATTGTTGTTTTTGGTTCTCCTGTGTGTCATATTTTAATGGTCCCTATCTTTGTACACATTATTGCTTCAGAGTACACATCGTGCAAGATAAAATGCAATTTTGATAGACTACACTGAAAACTGCTCAACTAAATAAGAGCAGCAGCCTTTTCTATAACTATCCATTCATCATTGCAGACTTTTACCAAAATATTTTTTTCTAACAGAATTTTAGTAGCTTTGGGCACAAGGTCAGAAACAACCCTGAAAGAATCTCCAAATATTAAACTCCTGGGCTTCAGGAAAAAGTAATGGTCCAAATTACAAGACAGAATATCACTAGGCATAACACTGCAGAGATATCGTTTCTTAAGTCTCTAATTCTGTAATATTCAGATTCTATCTTTATTAAACTTTGAATTCTGGCTTTATTAAGATGCAGTGAGCAATATGGTGTGCTGCTGTGACACTGCCTACTCATGCAGCTCTGGGGGATTGGGGTGGAGATATCTCACCATGCTCTCCAGCTGGCCGGCCATACTAAACCAGTACATATGGGCTGCAAGAACATTTTCTTTCTTACATTCTCCAAAGTAGCACATGCGTGCAGGAGCCACTAGACCTTAAATTAAATGCACAGACACTAAATGGACAGTGTATTAGACATTGGTTTATCAACAAGAAAGATCTAGGGATATTAATCATGTTCAGAATATAGCAGAAGACATGAATTCACAGCACAATTTGGTTAAATCAAATCAGAATTATTTCTTAGGGTAGCCATATCAGGTTTTGAATTTCTGCAGCATGATAACACATGCTGTGAAAAACAACATAAAACAGCCATTGAAAGGAGTAGAGAGCTGTCTCCTTCCAAAAGTTATATTTTAAACCTACGATGTTGTCATCCATAACATAAAGAAATCAAATCAAGCTGGAGTTTGCATTTTCCACTTTTAAGATGAACCATTTGAAGCACCGTGAGAATTTCACAAGCAATAGAAACACAACTGCAGGGAAAACTCCATCTGGTATTCACACTACATATGGGGATAACAATGGCACAGCAAAACACCTACAGTAGATGAGGCTATTGTTTTATTTAATGTACGGGGGTTAAATACAGTTGGTTCAGAAAGAATTCAGATCCCTTTACTTTCTGTACTTTATTGTGTTGAAGAGATTTTAAAGGGATAAATTTTCCATTTTTGCCCATCAAACTGCACTCAATAACCCATAATGACTAAGTGAAAACATGTTTTCAGGAAGGTTTAACAATAATATTTAAATGTAAAAACTGAAATCTTTTATTCATATAAGTGTTCAGACCCTTAATTTAGTACTTTATAGACGCACTGTTGGCAGCAGTTAAAGTTTCAAGCGTTCTTGGGTAAATCTCTAGAAGCTTTACACACCTGAAATTTGCTTAGTTTATCCCATTCTTCCTGGTAGATCCTCTCCAACTCCATTAAACTGGATGGTATTATATCTGTGAGCTGCCATCTTCAGGGGTCTCTGTAAAACATGTTCTATGGGTATATTTGCACTTTGGCTGAGCCACTCAAGGACATACAGAGACTTGACCTGAAGCCACTCCAGCATTGTCTTGGCTGTATTGCCAAATATGAACCATTGCCTCAGTCTGATATTGTATACACTCTGGAGCAGGTTTTCTTCAAAGACCTCTTTGTATTTGGCTGCAATATTCTCTCCCTCAATTCTGACCAGTCTTCTTGTCCTTGCACTTGAGAAGCACCTCCATATCATGATGCTGGCACCACCAATGCTTCACCATATGGGAGGTATTAAGCAGGCGATGAGCACTGATCAAACTGTGCCAGACATAGTGCTTGGAGTTTTGCCCAAAGAGTTGAATTTTTGTCTGATCAAACAAGAGAATCTTTTAAGTCATGCTCCCAGAGTCCTACAAATGAAGTCTGGCAAACTCCAAGTGGGTTATCATAAGCCTTAACCTCAAGAGTGGCTTCCGTCTAGCTACTGTACTATAAATGTCTAATTGATGAAGTGCTGCTGAGATGGCTGTCCTTCCAACTGGTTCTCCCATCTTAGCAGAGGACTTCTGAAGCTTGGTTACAGTGAACCATTTGGTTCTTGCTCTCCTCCTCCCTAACCAAGGCCCTTCTTGCCCGGTTACTCTGTTTGGCCAGCTCTAGGAATAGTGCTGGTGGTTCCTACTTTTTTTCATTTCACAGTTATTTAGGCAACTGTGCTCCTGGCAACACTCATAGTTTTAGAAATAGTTTTATAGTCTTGCCCTGATGTGTGCCTCACCACAGTTTCTACCGTGGGGGTCAACAAAGAGTTTCTTGGACTTCATGGCTTGGTTTATGACCTAACATGCAGCATAAGTTGTTGTCCTTATACACACAGATGTGCTCTTTTCTAAATGATGTTCAATCAAATCTGTTTGCCACAGGTGGCCTCCAGTGCAGTTCTGGTCATATCTCAAGAAGAATTACAACAAACAGGCAGTGCACTTGACCACCACTTGGAGTGTCGCAACAAAAGGTCTGAATACTTATAAGAATAAGAAATTTCAGTTTTTGATCCATCCCGCTATAGCCTAACTACAGAGTCACAGGGATCTGCTGGAGCCAATCCCAGCCAGCACAGGGCGCAAGGCAGGAACAAACCCCCAAGCAGGGCGCCAGCCCACCGCAGGACGTACACAGACACACTAGGGACAATTTAGGATTGCCAATGCACCTAACCTGCATGTCTTTGGACTGTGGGAGGAAACCAGAGTACCTGGAGGAAACCCATGCAGACACGGGGAAAACATGCAAACTCCACGAATGGGAGGACCCGGGATGCAAACCCAGGTCTCCTAACTGCGAGGCAGCAGGACTACCACTGTGCCGCCCCAGTTTTTGATTGTTAAAAAATTTCCAAAAACATTATGTCATTATGGGTTATGAATGTAGATTGATGGACAAAAATGAAAAATGTATTCATTTAAAATTAAACCTGCAACAGTGTGCAGAAAGGAGTCTGAATACTTTCTCAATCTACCTTATATTGGCCAAGCACATCATTTATGTATCTAAAATATCAAGGTGATTCATCTAATCCCTGAATGGTTTAATACAAAGAACAGAGTAAAGTGTTTAAGAAGCTCCATTTCATTATCAACTAGTAAAGCGTGTATGGTGTTGAAACTAAGAGACTCTTGAGATCTTCAACACTAGGAAAAAATCTTTATCTGCCCAACTGCAGTTTACACCCAAGGCTCTTTGGAGCTGAGGTCATGGACTTTCAGAAGAGAGACTGAAATCTGCTTTACTAGGCCTACAGTAATAATACAAATGAAAGTAAGCACCGCGGTGCACCAATTAGGCAGTGTGCCTAAAAAACATAACATCCACTGAGGCAAAAACAAGTGGAAAGCAACTGTTCATGTATCACATTTCAGGATTTTTTTTTTTGTTTTATACATGTTCTACTAATAGGACTTGCATTTACCTTTTGCATGTTAATTACTGTTTAACTGCTCTCATTTACGTAATTTCCCTTGATAACTGGTGTTTTCCGCTTTCTGAAAGCCTAGTGTATTAGTGGTTTTATGTGAATCTCAGCTTAGAACTACAGTTACCTACTGTACAGTATATCACATTGTGGGCAGCTTGGTCAATAAGGAGCAAATTTCTGCATTTTTAAACGCAATTGATGCCAGAATGGGATGCCTTCTTTATGACTTCTTTTTTTTGCATTGTAAAGGTCTTATATAGGTATGAGCATTTACACAAAAGTAGTAATATTTATGATAAGTCATCAAAATGCAGTCCAACAGATGGTGCACTTTAAATGCAAGAGATTCTTTACCAAATGTTCTGTCCTCATTTAACTTGAACACTTGGGTTAATTTTGATTGGCACAAAGTTATATTAGAACATTAAAAGAAAATGTTTAAACAACATGTACAGTTTTACAAACACTGCCATAATAAACTCAAGCATTTCAGTAACCTTGTAGCACCTCTGAGATCCCAGTTTTAGCAGTGCAATACTTGAATATGATTTTACACTTAATTCAGAATACAAAAAAACAAGAAAAACCAAAGAAGCAAGAAATCTCGAATGAACCTACACAACATTCGATTTATTTTCTAACATCCTGACTGGCTAAAGTAAATCTGTGCCTGAGCTGTTGTGAAATTCTACAAGCAAAAGCAAAGAAGAATGTCCTTAGAATACAGTGGATGTGAAACATCAAATGATTTTTCCCTCTGGTTTATTACCATGGAACTTTTATTAGTATTTTACAACTGATTACTGTCCAACTGTATTTACTTTGAGGAGACTGTCAATTAATTGAATGAAAAACACCAGGAGATGACATGAGGCAAGGTCAAAAAATTCAAAAGTCAAGCCAATCTATGGCCAAGTTTAAATTGCTAATCAAAAATCAAAGTCACTAAACACAACATCAAAATTCTTAAGTCAGGAGGTCTGTTTCAAAAAGGATTCACACAGAATTTCCATTAAATTGAATAGAGATGTGATGTCAGTGCTGACATTTTATTGCTTCACTCTAGTGATGTCATGAGCCATTATTCTCCCGGACATTTCCTAAGTAACAATATAACAAATATTTCAGAAATAGCAGAGACCATGAAAAACAAGATGGCATCAGAAACCATGCAAAATTGCTCTAACATTATATACATTTTAAAAAACAAAACGGTTGCAGAAATTAAATAGTAAGGTTATAAAATGTGAAAAAGAATACAGGTTGATAACATTAGCCAGTTTGGGTTGTGCGTGAAAGTTTAATAATTTATTGAAATAACATAAAATTAATTTTATTTATCTGCTCAAAGTTATGTGAATTTCATGCTTTATTGTTATTTCTGTTAGTATGGTTTATTATTGGATAATGACGTACTTTTACTTACATTCCCTGCTGCTTGTGTGTGAAGCCCCGGAAGGCAAAGCCACTCTGATGTGATAAACTCTGAGTTGAGCTGACGTTTCAGTGAGCATTGCTATTGCTTATTGGATTCTTTGTTTTTGTGATTTCTTGCTGCAGTTTTAAGGTTTCTGACTTCTTGACTGTGGATCTGGACTTGTTTATTTATGATTGCTTTTCAGGCAACTCCTCTGTGCCTTTTTTTGCTCTTTTGAGCCTTGATTTGTATTGTGTAGTTTTTCATTAATAAATCATTCATTCATAGAGTGTTGTGGACTGGGTGTCCCAATAAGTTCCAAAAGCTGGGGATCAAGGCTCGTCCCACAAGTGCAAATGCCAGACTATGGAACAAAGTGTGTGTTTGTGCATGTGTTACACATATTATAACTGTATATTCAAAACCTTATTGTGCAGATTGCTGAGGTGCTTAACATTAATTAATACCATGAAGTGGGATGGATTGAGTTGAGAGTTTGTCCAATTAAGTGTAAGAGATTGACATTTTTGTCCATAAGGAAAGTGTACCTTCCGTCAAATAAAGTAAAGAATAAACTGAGACTGTATATATCACAGAATTGATTCACAATACTCATTATTTCAAAAATATTAAAAAGTCATATTATTACATCTTTACCCAAGAACTGACATAATGATATACCATGGGGGGGTCCCTGGTCACTGTTCACGTCTAGCCCTAGTGTGTGTGTGAATATGTATTATAAAGGATTAGGATGCCATTAGCGTGTGCTAAATGCACTAAATGACAGCAATCTGAAATGAGAATGGAATCGGGAGACAGCACTTAGTAAAATAAACTTGCCAAGATCAAAACCACTACAGAGAGAATGAAAGAAACAAACTCAGAATGAAAACCAAAATTGAACTTCAGGGGTAAATACCAGTAAAGCACTTTGTAAACTGTGCCAAGATGTAAAGCAAAAGACAGAATCGTTCATAACCAGAAATCAATATAAAAACTCAAAGAAAACCTGGAGAGGGTATTAGGTTGTGTTTGAAAACTTAGACAACCCAGAAGTTCATAACGCTGACCTTTATACCTTTGACCTGATGATGTCACACACCTCACAATTCTAGGTTATCTTACCTTGCAACAACATAGCAATTGTCAATGGCAAGGTCTAAAAATGGTGATGCTCTTATGAAAAACAAGATGGCACTACAGGATAGCGCATTTCATTTTAAGCAGTGTTAAAAACATGTTGAAAAAGGAAATAAATCTTAACCACTGGGTTCATTGGCCCCTAAAATCCCCAAAATGATGTTTCAGACCAAGAAAGCATTTAGAAAAAAAAAAAACAAAAGGCAGATTATGACTTAGGGATTGGTGACTGCGATGCATTACTGCTGCTGGAATTGACTTGGATTTTGTATACTCCTCACTGTATGTAGGAAAAAACAAATTCATTAAATGAATGAATGAATGGACGACTAGTCTGCCTGAAGACAACTCGTACAATCTGCATTTATCTGCCTGTACTCAGCCTCCACTGAATGCATTATGAGTTTAAGCAGAATATTCTTTATACAATATGTATCTGGATTTTCATTGCAAAGAATGTTTTTGGTAGAGTCTAGTTGTTTTACATGGAGCTTCATTGGCCTGTGTCTATACAGATCTTTCGTAACGTGATAACTTAATGAGTCTGATATTCTTCTGGAAATATTTTTGTTTCAACATGTACACTGTTATTGACTTTTGCTTTCCTCATTTAAACTATTATTATCTTCATTTGGTTTACACATGTAAACAGATGTCGTCTACATTTAGTTTCGGCATGTAAAATGACTAAACCCTCATTTATCTCCCATCTGGAGACCCTCTTAATTGGCATTTGTTTCCCACAAGTATTAACCTAATCTGCATTTGGCATCTAATATGATTTCCCTTTTTGTATTGTTTCTGCTTTACTTTCACCATCTAAAGACACAATGTCAGGTCCAAATTGTATAGCTGTGCCATGATAAACAAGTATTCTATCCAGACATTGTTTCTGGCTTATTCTTGTCAACATATTAGTTTTGGCATGTTATCTGAAACATTCTGCTTTTCTGATTGAATCTGTATTTGGTTTCAATCTGCAAAGTAAAATAACAGAATTTGTTTTCTACATGTTGTGACTAGTAGGGGGAGCCACACAGTTCCCCACCAGACACAACTACTTCAGACACAGTTCCAGGGTAAGATAAGGTTATTTTATTTTATAACAATACCTTAACAGGCTCAATCTGCACAGAACAATGTAATAAACACTTTCTGTCTCCCTCCACACCTCCTGAATGAAGTGAGGCAGTCCCGTTTTATGTACTTCTTGTGTCATGCATTGCATGACGTTAGCACTTAAAGGCCAAATGGAAGCTGCACCAAATAGGTGCAACAGAGCTGCCCTTCTGAGCTACAAGTGCCAGGTAACACAAGCTTGGGGAGTACTGCCACCTCTCGTGCTGGAGGATAAATCACTCTTGACAGAGTGTCTGTCCCGGTCCACCCTTTATCTTTTCACCCTACCTGGGGTAACAATTGCAAACCATGTCAGTCCATCCTCCTTGGCCCTCACAATGCATACTGACTTAATATGCATTTGGCTACTGTTTGTAATTTTGATTCATCTGCTTTTTGAGCTTCACATGAATTTTCTTCTCATGTTTAAACTGAAGGAGTCTGTCTTTGGTTTATGTGTGTCAATGAGTAAAAAATGACATAATTCGATTTTGAATTCTACAGGTAAACTTATTCTTCATTTCCTGTGGATATATAAACTGACCTTGTAACAGTAAATTTCCTACAACACCCAGCAGCCCTGGTACTATTACACCACTGGGCATCTTCAGGGTGGCCGGGGAAGCTGGGAATTAGGTGCTCTCTTTAAAAAGGAGGCAAAAAGAAAACATCACCATGGATTATGGTTTCTTTCTGGATTTATGAGCTTGACCTGTGCCTGTTTGTTCCTAGATTTTGTCTTGGCTGGATACATCTTTGTGTGGGGAATGTGCCCAGTCACGTAAAAACTGGAACCTTTTAGGACAAAACATTATATTTTATTCAGAGGGCTGTTCACAGGTAGCTTTCATTCCACATACCATCTTCACCTGCATCTGCTGTACTGGACTCTGTTTGGACTTTATCGTAAGAGTTAATTGTTTATTGTATAGTGCCTAGTGTTTTTTTCGGATTCATTTGTGTAGTGTTTTTAAATAATTATTGCTGCCGGGGAACTGGGGAAGGCTTTTGCATACATCCATCCATCCATCCTCTTCCGCTTATCCAAGGTTGGGTCACGGGGGCAGCAGCTTGAGCAGAGAGGCCCAGACTTCCCTCTCCCCGGCCACTTCTTCCAGCTCTTCCGGGAGAATCCCAAGGCATTCCCATGCCAGCCGGGAGACAAAGTCCCTCCAGCGTGTCCTGGGTCTTCCCCGGGGCCTCCCGGATGACTGAGCTTCTCACCTATCTTTAAGGGAAAGCCCAGACACCCTGCGGAGGAAACTTATTTCAGCCGCTTGTATTCGTGATCTTGTTCTTTCGATATCTACCCATAGCTCATGACCATAGGTAAGGGTAGGAAGTAAGATCGACTGGTAAATTAAGAGCTTTGCCTTACGGCTCAGCCCCTTTTCCACCATGACAGACCGATGCAGAGCCCGCATCACTGCGGACGCCGCACCGATCCGCCTGTCGATCTCACACTCCATTCTTCCCTCACTCGTGAACAAGACCCCGAGATACTTGAACTCCTCAACTTGGGGCAGGATCTCTCCCCCAACCTTGAGAGGGCACTCCACCCTTTTCCGGCTCAGGACCATGTTTTTGGATTTGGAGGTGCTGATTCCCATCCCAGCCGCTTCACACTCAGCTGCGAACCGATTCAGAGAGAGCTGAAGATCACGGCCTGATGAAGCAAACAGGACAACATCATCTGCAAAAAGCAGTGACCCAATCCTGAGTCTACCAAACCGGACCCCCTCAGCAGTTTGTCTGCATACATGCGGTTTAATAATTAATTTTTTTGCTTTCTTTATTTGCTTAATATATACTTTATTATCTTTTCTATCTTTATTTTTCATTCGTTCACCCTTTTTATCAATGTGTGTGAGTAAAAATAAACAAATCACCGTCTTCACACAGTGTGAATCTTAGCATCCTCGCCACCACTATAACCTAATCTACTGTACATTTGGTTTCCGTGTACTAAGCAAATTTATTTGATATTGGATTCTACATGCAAAGTAAATAAATTTGCCTTTCATTTTATTTTTCTAAATGGACTTTATCAATGTTTCTTTTTCATGTGGAAACTACTCTTAGCTGCATATTATTTAGTGTAAAGTAAATTATCTGCATTAGTCATTTATTCTACAAATTTCACTTGCCCTCTTTTGTTTAATTAAATATACTGGAATCATCTGCTTTGGATTAATACACTCACTGGCCACTTAGGTACACCTTGCTAGTACTGTGTTGGACCCCCTTTGGGCTTCAGAACTTTCGTATTTCTTTGTGACATAGATTCAACAAGGTGCTGGAAACATTCCTCAGGGATTTTGGTCCATATTGACATGATAGGACTATGTAGTTGCTGCAGATTTGTCGGCTGAACATCCATGATGCGAATCACCTGTTCCACCACATCCAAAGGTGTTCTATTGGGTTGAAAGCTGGAGACTGTAGAGGCCATTTGAGTACAATTAACTCATTGTCATCTGAGCTTTGTGACATGGCACATTACCCTGCTGGAAGTAGACATCAGAAGATGGGTAAACAGCAGTCGTAAAGGGATGGACATGGTCAGCAACAATATCTAGGTAGGCTATGGCATTTAAATGATGCTTAGTTGGTACAAAGAGGCCCAACATGTGCCAAGAAAATATCCCCCACACCATTAACCCACCACCCACAGCCTTTACAGTTGATACAATGCAGGATGGATTCATGCTTTCATGTCGTTGACACCAAATTGTACCCTACCATCTAAATGTCGCAGCAGAAATCGAGACTCATCAGATCAGGCAACATTTTTCTAATCTTCATTTGTCCAATTTTGGTGAGCCAGTGCAAATTGTAACCTCAGTTGCCTGTTCTCGGCCTGACAGGAGTGGCACCTGGTGTGGTCTCTTGCTGCTGTAGGCCATCTGCTTGAAGGTCCAACGTGTTGTGCTTTCAGAGATGCTCTTCGGCATACCTCGGTTGTAACAAGTGGATATTTGAGTTCCTGCTTCCTTTCTATCAGCTCGAATCAGTCCGGCTATTCTTTTTCTGACCTCTAGCATCAACAAGGTATTTTCACCCAGACAATTGTCTGTCACTACATATTTTCCCTTTTTTGGACCATTCTCTGTAAACCCGAGAGATGGTTATGCATGAAAATCCTATATCAGCAGTTTCTGAAATACTCAGACCAGCTCTTCTGTCACCAAAAACCATGCAACGTTCAAAGTCACTTAAATTGCCTTTCTTCACCATTCTGACGCTCGATTTGAACTTCAGCAGGTTGTCTTGACAATGTTAAAACTCAATGACTTGCTGCCATGTGATTGGCTGTCTAGAATTTTGAATAAACAAGCAGTTGAACAGGTGTACAGTGGTGCTTGAAAGTTTGTGAATCCTTTAGGATTTTCTATATTTCTGCATAAATATGACCTAAAACATCATCAGATTTTCACTCAAGTCCTAAAAGTAGATAAAGAGAAACCAGTTAAACAAATCAGACAAAAATGTTATACTTGGTCATTTATTTATTGAGAAAAATGATCAAATGTTACATATTTGTGAGTGGCAAAAGTATGTGAACCTCCAGGATTAGCAGTTAGTTTGAAGGTGAAATTAGAGTCAGAGGTTTTCAACCAATGAGATGACAATCAGGTGTGAGTGGGCACCCTGTGTTATTTAAAGAACAGGAACCTATCAAAGTCTGCTCTTCACAACACACGTTTATGGAAGTGTATTATGGCATGAAACAAAGGAGATTTCTGAGGACCTCAGAAAAAGAGTTGTTGATGCTCATCATGCTGGAAAAGGTTGCAAAATCATCTCTAAAGAGTTTGGACTCCACCAATCCACAGTCAGACGGATTGTGTACAAATGGAGGAATTCAATACCATTCTTACCCTCCCCAGGAGTGGTCGACCAACAAAGATCACTCCAAGAGCAAGGCGTGTAATAGTCGGCGAGGTCACAAAGGACCCCAGGGTAACTTCTAAGCAACTGAAGGCCTCTCTCACATTGGCTAAGGTTCATGTCCATGAGTCCACCATCAGGAGGACACTGAACAACAATGGTGTGCATGGCAGGGTTGCAAGGACAAAACCACTGCTCCCCCAAAAAAAAATTGGTGCTCATCCGCAGTTTGCTAAAGATCATGTGGACAAACCAGAAGGCTATTAGAAGAATGTTTTGTGGACGGATGAGACCAAAATAGAACTTTTTGGTTTAAATGAAAAGCGTTATATTTGGAGAAAGGAAAACACTGCATTCCAGCATAAGAACCTTATCCCATCTGTGAAACATGGTGGTAGTAGTATTATGGTTTGGGCCTGTTTTACTGCATCTGGGCCAGGACGGCTTGCCTTTATTGATGGAACAATGAATTCTGAATTATATCAGAGAATTGTAAAGGAAAATGTCGGGACATCTGTCCATGAACTGAATCTCAAGAGAAGGTGGGTCATACAGCAAGACAACGACCCTAAGCACACAAGTCGTTCTACCAAAGAATGGTTAAAGAAGAATAAAGTTAATGTTTTGGAATAGCCAAGTCAAAGTCCTGACCTTAATCCAATCGAAATGTTGTGGAAGGACCTGAAGCGAGCAGTTAATGTGAGGAAACCCATCAACATCCCAGAGTTGAAGCTGTTCTGTACGGAGGAATGGGCTAAAATTCCTCCAGGCCGGTGTGCAGGAGTGATCAACAGTTACCGGAAACATTTAGTTGCAGTTACTGCAAAGGGGGGGGGGGGGGTCACACCAGATACTGAAAGCAAAGGTTCACATACTTTTGCCACTCACAAATATGTAATATTTGATCATTTTCCTTAATAAATAAATGACCAAGTATAATATTTTTGTCTCATTTGTTTAAATGGTTTCTCTTTATCTACTTTTAGGACTTGAGTGAAAATTTGATGATGTTTTAGGTCATATTTATGCAGAAATATAGAAAATTCTAAAGGGTTCACAAGCTTTCAAGCACCACTGTACCTAATAAAGTGGCCGATGAGAGTATACACTCTCCACCATTTTTAATCTTGCCCGGGCACTGCCTGCACCATACAGAAGAGGTGTTTTTCTTGAACTGGTAATAACTGTATGCTACAAGAAGCCCAATTGCAAGTGTACATTGTCTCCTCAATAATAACATTAAAATTTAAAATAAAAACCAAATTATTACTTCAATTTTTATACTTAAGCAACAGTAATAAAGTTGTTGTACTCAAGAAAACTACACCTTTAACCATCTTAACAGATACATATAATACATCTTTTATTTGTGCTTTTAACAGGGAGTAATTTGATTCAGAGCGTTCTGGGGACATCCCCTTTAATAAACTAGTGCCCTCCATGATTTCTAGCAGAATTATTATTGTTAAATTCAAGATTAATTTAGATCCTCAGTAGTAATATTACTAGTCACTTTTACTGAGAAAACATTTCTTTCAACATTTCTGAAATGTGGATGAACGGGCTAGAACATGGGAGCACTGACATTTACTAAATCGCTGTAACGAGTTTCTTCAAACTCCATACATGTCTTGTATATTAGTAGTGAAGCCGATGAGTCAAAGTGTGGCTAAGGCCCAGATTTTCTGGATTGTTATATAACAAAATGTAGTTGAAATAAAAGGATTCTCAGTGTTTATGCGAGTGAATGTGTGATGGAGAAAGGAAAATGACAGACTGAGGGAAAGTCAGAGTAAATGGTTGAGTCGAATAATGGCTCTGAAAAAATGAAAGACCAGAGGCCATAAGTAAATGAATGAGCTGGTGTATAATGTCACCTTCATTTGGATTAAGTGTTTTTGAGGATGTTAAGTTTTAAAATGCAATTAAAAGAGCCACCACAAAACAATCCTGTACTAAAATGTCATTACATTGGCACTGCAATGCAGCAGGTGGAATTGGTGCTACATGCTTGCCAGCTGGGGTGTCCTCGGTGTGTTGTTTGCATCTTCTCTCTTTGCTCAGATGGATGTCTACGGTCTCCCACCCAGCTAAGCTGTCACCTCTATTAGCAAATCTAAATTGCGTGAGTGTACCACGTAATGCACTGGTGCAGAGCTGCCTTGGTCTTGCTACAACAGGAATATTGAACTTCATATTGAACAACTAATTAAAAACAAATACAGTATGTGGATGAAACTTTAATTTACAGCATGTGCAAAATAGTAAACTGCAGTGAATTAATAAATGTGTTCAGAATTTATAGACATGGCTGAGCTTTAGTGTTCTTTCAGTAAAGTGAGGTCAATATAAGAAGATGTGAATGAAACCAGAAGAGCGATGAGGATTCCATACTTATTTGAAGGACTGACATAAAGAGGCTATAAAAAACAAAATGACAGAAACCGAAAACGAGGCACAAGTCCATAAGAAATCCATATGTTTTCTTTCAAAATTAAAGTTTAACCCTCTATTAACATGTCAAAACACCTTGTGAAGCACCGCATCTTACATGGCACTATGTAAAATAACACTTGAAAGAATTTTCTTTCACAAGAAGTCCAGAATTTTTCTGATATGATAAGATCTGCAGTGCTGCATTATCTTAACTGCCAAGTTCTTTTGATCTTGCACTATTCTTTGCAAGGAGTTGTGTGATATTGTTAACAATTTAAGATGTTATCTACAATATATTAAAACACTAAAGTCTGTGTGTCCAGTCCCTCTGAGCAATCTGATTGGTCAGTTTGATGTGTGATTGGATAGTTTGGCTTTGGTGATGCGATTAAAGAGGAAGTGTGATTGTCAAACACACGAGGAGGAGTAAAAGTGTATGAGACATACTAAGAGAGTCGCTTTCAAAGATGGCATGTGTAAACCGAACAGGAGATGAGAAAGGTGCCTCAAAAATAATGAATCTGGTTTTATGAGAACATGCTCGAGAGAAGGGAGAGCCAGTGAAGAGCTGTTCACATATAACTGACTACAAAGGATAGTCGCTGAAAGTACATATAGAGCAAGAGATAGTAAATATTTTAAATTATTCTATTATGTATTTAGCAGATAACATGGCTAGCATAACATAAAGATTTTCTGATTGTTCTTAGCTTCCACAACCTTTCATTTAATAAGGCAGAAATGCAGTCATGTCATGGCATTTTCTAATCCATTGGGTTGCAGAGTGGGGGGCTGGAGCCTATCCCAGCTAGGACAGGGTGCAAGGCAGGAACAAACCATGGACATGGTGCCAGTCTATCCATACACTCACCCACACACCCACACACCCACAAGAGACAATTAATTGTCATCAGCTCACCTAACTTGCTTGTCTTTGGACAGTGGGGAAAAAAACAGAGCACCCAGAGGAATCCCAAGCAGAAAAGGGGAGAAAATGCAACTACACGCGAGGAAGACCTGGGATTCAACCCCTGGTTTGCTTACTGTGAGGCAGCGGCAGCACTACCACTAAGCTATCATGCCCTTCTAGAAATGCATAGTACAATTTCACAACAGAACATAGAAAATGTACCATTTTAAGAAAATTATAAGGTCATTTTTAATTTGATGGCAGCTACACGTGACAAAAATGTTGGGCCATGTTTATAATTGTGTAGCATCCCTTCTTCTTTTAACAATAGTCTGTAAATGTCTAGAAAGTGAGGAAATCAGTTGGTGGACTTTTGTTAGAGCAATGTTGTGCCATTCTTGTCTGATATGGGATTCTAACAGCTCAACAGTCCTGGGTCTTCTTTGTTGTATTTTTCATTTCATGATGTACTCAATGTTTTCAATTGGTAAAAGATCTGGACTGAAGGCAGGCTAGTTCAACACCCGAAGCCATGCTGTTGGAATAGATGCAGTATGCAGTTTTGCATTGTCTTACTGAAATATACAAGGCCTTCCCTGTAAAAGACATCATCTGGATGGGAGCATATGTTGCTCTAAAACCTGTATGTACCTTTCAGCATTGGTGGTGCCTTTCCAGATGTGCAAGGTGCCAATTCCATAGGCGCTAATGCATCTCCATACCTTTAGAGATGCAGGTTTTTGAAGTGATTGCTTTTTAGTCTGAATGACGCGGCCTCCATGCTTTCCAGAGAGAATTTTAAATTTTGACTCGTCTGACCACAGAACAGTTTTCCACTTTGTCACAATGCATTTTAAATGAGCATTGGCCCAGAGAAGAAGGTGGCATTTCTGGATCACATTCACATATGGCTTCTTCTTTGCATGGTAGAACTTTAACCTACATTTGCGGATATCACTGCAAACTGTGTTCACAGTCAATGATTTCCAGAAGTGTTCCTGAGTGCATGCAGTAACTTCCATGACAAAATTATGCTTGTTTTTCATGCAGTGACACGTGAAGGCCCGAAGATCAAGGGCATCCAATACTGATTATTCAGCCTTGCCCCTTGCTCACAGAAATTTCTCCAGAATCTCATAATCTTTTGATGACACAATGTACTGTAGATGATGAAATATTCAAAGTCTTCACAATGTTACGTCAAGGAACATTATACTGAAATTGTTCCACAATTTGTAGATGCAGTTTTTTTTTTTAAGAATTGGTGAATCTCTGCCCATCTTTACTTCTAAGAAAGTCTGACAAGATGCTCTTTTTAAACCTAATTGTCAAGTAACCTAATTAGTTGTGAAATGTTCCTCCAGCAGTTTCTTTTTAGCATCACTTACTTTTCAAGCTTCCATCTCAACTTTTTTGAGACGTGTTGCTGCCAGCAAATTCAAAAAATGAGCTAATATTTTTCATGAAATAATAAATTGTCTCACTTTCAACATTTGATATGTTTTCTATGTTCTATTGTGAATAACATATGGGTTTAAGAGATTTGCAGATCATTGCATTTTGTTTTAATTTACAAGTTACCCAGTGTCCCAGCTTTTTTGGAATGGGGTTGTATGTAAAAAAAATAAACAGAAAGAAATAGGATATCAATGATCAAAAATATATGTCAGCTTTTTCCTCTAATATATGAGAGAAGAAACAAGTCGCATATTAATTTGTGACAAGAAAGCATACGTAATGTAAGCTGAGTGAATACTTACAACGATGAAGGAAAGAATGAGTATGAGTGTGTGTGTTCTCTGTGAATGTCAGTGTAGTGGCATGCAGGTGCTCATTGAGTGTCTATCCATATCTAACCATATCCTCTTTATAGTCCTAAATAATTACAAATACAGATGTTCATATCTGTTTTCTGGAAACCTATACTGCACCACCTGCATGTTTTTCTCTTCCTAAGTGATGAGGGACATGATGTGTATTTACAAGCTCACCATGTCTTTGCTCCCTCAGCCCGTGCTGTGACAGACGTTGGCTGATCTTGTGCAGAATGCAAGGAGGTACAACATTTCTCTACCCCCGCAGTGATGATGAGGAGTAGATCTGGTCACAATTCTATTTTTGCGCTGACGTTTTCATTTTTGACTCTGTTGCCTAGAGAGTCTTTGCGCACGTCATATCAAAGTGTGTACAAATGTCAATCCTGTACTCCCTTTATTTGTCTTCTTGTTAACTGTTTCACCTCCAAATTCCAGCTGCTGTGTAAGAACTGCATTTTTGTGACGTATATGCTATCCATCAATTGATTTTAATTGAAACATAATGCCATTAATGTTGAGGTTGTAACGACGCACTCGACAAAACACCTTTATGTTACAGTAGAAGAGGAAACAATGTGTTGACAGACAATGAAATATGACTAATACTACTAGATAAAAGAAAGGATAAGACAGGAGAAGATTAAGAATCACAGCCTGGGGAAAGGTAGCTTCAGAATGCAAAGCACAGGCTACTGTGTGATGTTGCTATTGATAAAATAGCCACATACATCATTGATACCGTAAGAAGCAAATAGGTGCAGCTAGTGCTTGGGCTGTCAAATGCCTAATAATCCTGTTACCAAAAGCCATCTTGGCCAGCTTGCCAGACTGCTATGTAAGTGAATGGCTTCTTCCAAGTGATGCACAACTGCCATACTGTTGCGACAACCAACACCTCACCACTAGTTCAGGCTGTGTGGTAATGCCAAAAGGTCATTCACCCATATATTGTACTTGACTCTTATCAGGAGGCAGCCAAACACTAACCACTACTCTTGGAGTCCCCTTTTACACTGCCTTCAAAACAAATCCTAAAATCACAGTTACCATTTGTATATTCCAAAACCACTAAGTGTAAGCTGGCAAAATGGCAAGGGGAATTCAAACCACAGTGTCAGAATCAGATCCTACAGAACAAATCACTGATATGGATGTCCGAATCTGTAAGCTACATTCCACTTTTGATATCAGGTAGTAAAAGATGGTGTTGACTTTGAAAGTTTACATGTGAAATAAGGGCTGAACTGCTGAGCAGCTTAATAACCTCCCCAGGCAGAACATAACATGTGCAGCCCTAAACCCTGAGGTGCTCATTTTAAAACAGCATTCATTTTTATCATGGTTCTTGTGACATTGTGCTCTGTCTCCCCCTTTTCATCTTTTTCTAGAGCACACTAATACAACCAACACACCCTCAAAGTGGCTATTTATCTCGCCATTAACAAGGCAGTGGCTTCTATTAGGGCTAAATCTTCTAAATCAACGTTCCCTGAAAAATCCTCACTCGGCAGCCCTTGACTGTTCATGCTGAGCATCTCTGGGGATATGGACGCTGTTAAGGAAGCCATCTAATCTCGCTCGCTCAACCCAAATCATTTGCTTCTGTTCTGGCGGGGGAGCCAGTCTTTCACAGCTGGCAGAAACAAAACCATGAATAAATCACTGCAAGCGGCATTTGGCTGAGCAAGGCGTCACAAACTGTAAACGAATTGCTAAAAAATTCCCGCAGCTCTTTGTCATTTCGCATTTCGGTGGCAGGGTGAAGAAAGCTGAAGCTCTCCCTGCTGTCTGAGATGGCCTTTGTGGAGCACAGCTGTAGGAAAAGGAGCACAAATAAATTGCAAATAACCTCTGCAAATCTTACAAACAGAAAAGTTAAACAGAAAAAGGTTTAAAAATCTGGTTTGCGATGTGGAATATATAACAGAATCCACTGCTGACGGTGGCATAGTTCAGGGCAGACCTGCCTCTGCCTGGAGCTATAATGGCAGGCAAATTGCGCTTGAACCCAGACACAAAAGGGGTACACATTGTACAGGCAGAATTTATGGTGCCTTTTCTGGTGTCACATATCTTGAAGGAAGGAAGCACCTGTAATACACCAATGGGATTGAAGGTAAGGGTCTCACATACACCCATCTCGACCATTGGTCTGTGCTTTCTAAAGTCTGAGGTCACAACCCATATGACATTCATTTTAGAGATAATATACGATTATTATCTTTACTTTGAACTGCCATCCATTATTCATCAGTTACAATATCATTTATCAGTTTGTTAATTACTTTTTTGAACTTTACCTTGTGATTATTCATTATCATCTTAGCATTGGTTAGTAGAGATTTGAATGCACAGGGTGTGCTCAAGCAGTCATGTTGCAACCAAAGATTTTATGGCCAGGTGTTGGACAGTCCTTTATAGAGATGCTGAATGGATCTAAAAGAAGATACCAGTCGATACCAAGTTAAAATGAAATGAATTATCGATTTTAAAGACCATATTATCACCTCACCAGTGAAAATCCTCCTGCTATGTCCCATTTTGCCTATAATGTATCTCCACAACTAGCTAAAGATATGTTATGTTTCACAATAGCATATCCCATTCACTACTGTATAACTTCTGCCCATCACTGTCTGGTAACGGCGATTGCTTGACCATCCCATCAGTCTGCTTACAACTTTGTGGAATTTCGTATCTAAAGAGGCTTGGGGTTTTTAGTCATTTCACAGTCAATGGGTCTTGCTAGCTACGTTCTTGAGTATTTCCTTTCTCAAACTTTTTCTCTATTTGAGTTTTGCTCTCATCTGTTATTGCACGTTCTCCTTCTGCTAATGTTTTGGAATATACACCTATTGACCCTTTACTTTATGACCCCAGCTGCTTTACTCCTTCCGCAAATTTTATTCAAGACCCCTTCACTCACTAATAGTCTTCTGTGCAACACAAGGTCAAATTTATGTAAAGAAAGGGGTGAATATGTGACGTGAGCCTTGCTGAACCATCAACACCATGATATCATGCACTGTGTCTCCTTCTAAATCAGTATCAATTGCAACTTATTTTTTGTGCAGGTTGCTGTGAACTATTCTCAGTTAAAATACAAGTATAGATTATATAATTACTAAATAGAGAACTGGTACACACAAAAATATGGATTTGTTAATGGAAACCAATAACATTTGCCTATTAATTAACTTATGAATGATGGTGCATTAACAATGGTGGAGACTAAAGAGAAAGTCAAAAATAAAGTCACGGTCCTGGAGACCTCGGCCAACTGCCCGCCTACCCCCTCCTGGGTTTTCTATAGTGGAGTCCATGCAGTGACTCCAATGCTCCTT
The DNA here is from genome assembly GCA_026402145.1 of Polypterus bichir lapradei. NCBI lineage: Eukaryota > Metazoa > Chordata > Cladistia > Polypteriformes > Polypteridae > Polypterus > Polypterus bichir. The sequence goes on from JANRMT010062856.1 coordinate 39,130,335, forward strand.
TATCAGCTCAGTATTTTATTTTTATTTTGTTTTATGAACTTTTGTCACCTTGAATTATTTTAGTTTAATATGCCTCTAATTATTTAATCTGTGTCATTTAGATTCACTCTATAGGTCCCCTGTTTCATTTGAAAGAACTTGTTACCTCACACTTAGTCAGTTTTGATCATAATTGTATATCTCATTCTTCTGTTTATTTGATGTACCGTATCTCCTCCTTGTTTCTGGACTTCGCTAGGCCTTTCGTCCCTCTGTCTATATTCACATCCTATGTAGATTTTACTGCGGTAGGCTGCCGCCCTGCCTGGGGTTTGTTTCCAGCCTTGCGCCCTGTGTTGGCTGGGATTGGCTCCAGCAGACCCCCGTGACCCTGTAGTTAGGATATAATGGGTTGGATAATGGATGAATGGATGGATGTAGATTTTATCTGCAGAAAGTTGTACTAATTTTAAGTATTATATTTTTATCTGTCTTGAATGATTTTATATAACATAACTTACTCCGACTCAGTTTTCATCAGTCCTGACTCAGTCCTATTTGACCAAGCCCAATATGTTTTAAATAATTTCATGTAGCGACTGCTCAGTTCTGATAATCTCTGTATATTTTACTCTCTGGCCTTTTTGACTTTTTTAGGCATGTTCAATCACAGTTCTCTTACTTTACCCTGTTTGCCACAATTTGAGGGAAACTAGTCAAAACAGTGGCTTTTTTCATTGAAATTATCTTGGATGTGGGTGTGGATGTAAATTCAAGAAAGATAAATTGCATGAAACCTACACCATCACATGCGATCAGTTTCTATATTAATGACCCTTTGGCAAAGTATGTCTAGAAATATCTATACAACTTAAATAAAAAGGTATTGAAATAGAACCAGGTATGTATAGGATACACCTTAAAACTGGTTAGACACTACATCTCCCAAATCACTATGTCCAACTCTACCAAATGTCACATACAGTATAGAACATGGAAATCACCATTTTACTGTTTATACGTGTTACAGCTTGAATGATACAAAGCAATGGTGGGAGAAATTCTTTGTATTATGTTGAAAAGCTATCACCCGCTTCAAGCTGTCTAACCATAATTCACCTTCCTCTTTGACTGAATGGAAACTGGAAGTAAAGCAAAGAAAAAATGTAGAACAACAAAAACTCTAGGATGCTGGAGCACTTGAACTATGATGCATGGCCTCTCAAGAGAATTTGTAGCTGTTAGAGATCTTTGAAAACCACCATTATCAATAATGAAGTGAATAGACTTTGAGTGGACATGGCTACTTTACAAGAAGTACATCCTACAGGTTTGTGTGCTCTAAGGGAGGAGGTCCATACCTTCTTTTGGCCAGAAAAGAGACCTAATGAAAGTAATAAGCCTGGTGTTGGATTTGCAGTCAAAAATTCTTTGTTTCTAGTGCTTGAAAAAGGAAATGCTTGATCTGATAGACATTGTGTCTATAACTGTGATATTCCACCATTCTTTTTACTGTGTATGAGTGCTTGAGTGCTTCTCCCAATGTACAAATTGAATTTTACATGAATGTGGAGACAAGTAACACAAAGATTGTCAATCAACAACAGGTGCTGTCAATGCCAGGTTGGTTGCCAATGATGGCTCTTTGCCAACATGTTTTATATTGCCAAAATGAATAAACAAGAACAGTGACCCCTCAAGTTCTTCTGTTATCACAAGCTTTGTAGGACAAATTTTTCTGCTTCCAGACTACATCTCTTCAAAAGTCACATTTAAATATGACCGTGAAAGCACTGACATCAGCTGGATCTAATAATCACCAGCTGCAAATCTTGAGTTGCTCAGTTGCACATACCACGGTTTTGACTTTGACACTAATCACTCCTTAACATCCTGTGAAATCAAGTTCCAGCCAAAGAGCATTCATCACTTTAAACAAACAAAGCTACCATGTACTGATGTTAGCAACTTGTCTTAGCCAGGAAAAACTAGAGCATTTTGCTAAAACCCTTAAAAAACTACTCCAGAATAGCAAACAGCTATTCTGCCATAAAGAATTTAGATGATTATAACACCATCCATAGCACTGATCTTACAATGCTTGGATAGAACTAACATAAGTTAGAGGACTGGTTTATAGCCAAGTTCAAATAGAAGTGAAACACAACATACATGTAGAATATTCAGAAAGTGGTCATTTACTGAAAAGATCCTCCAGTCACTCAAAACAACCAGGGGCAAAATCCAGCAAACTGTTGGACATTGTGCTTGAACTCACTGAAGAGACTGAGAATGCAGCTGACACTATTAATATCAAAATTTGCAATGGATCAAAAAGATAATGATCCAGTCGTAAGCACTTGGAGCCTAAAAGTTGGGAGATGACAACTGATAACGCAAAATAGCAGGAGCCCTACTCACATGCTGTTCAGAGCTTTACTCCAGTTACAACACTATTGTCAGACAAACTAGATAAAGCGCTAACTCTTGAGAGGCTTAGCAAAGCTATAGACTGCCTAACCTCAGGAAAGGCAATTGGAAGTGATAGAATTGGATCAGAACTGAATAAGTTAGGCAAAAACAAAGCACTCCCTGCGATAACTCCTTTCTCAATGTTGGAAGGAAAGCCCTATACCCCAGAAATGATGGGGACACAAATAATCACAACTTTTTTTGAATATGTGCAGTAAATTCAAGAAGGGTTATGCACTCACAACCTTTCTTTTTTAGAATCTAGTTTTCTGTGCTTCTCAAACACCTGTTTTTATCATTAACTGAAAGCTAATGGATGGCTATTCAGTCTTTCACATCTGAAAGTTATGACCAGAAAGCTTACTGACTCTTATCAGTTTCATGGTCTGCGATGATGATGCAGCCCTTAATGTATGCAATAAAGAAATATGAACCTGCTCCTTGCCTACGGAGACTTTGGGCTTGAAGAAAAATAAACATTGTGTCAAGGACGGGGTGTTAATGTACTTCTAATTATTACTATCAGCTGTTACCACCCTTGGTCCTCTGATGTACTGCCATCCTAAGCTCATACAGCTTGACAAAGAAATGGAGCCTTTAATGGTTTGACATGTTCAGCATACTCTTGATTGAGACATTGTCACTAAGCAGAGACTTTAACAATGTTTAAAATTGTAACTTTAAGACAACAGGCATGAGCATTAAAATCACTGGAATAAAGTTACCCACAACCAACCCAAGCTAAATCATCATCTTTACAACCTTAAAACAATGTCTACAGAAAAACTAGTGTGCATTCCAACACTCCTATCTAGAGGTGCAGCCATGTCATAGGGACTGACACTATAAACCGCAATAAGCATTACATCAACCAAGATTGTGATGGCACAAACCACAATGTGGTTTGACTGATGGATGTAAACTCCATTATGATATGATAGCTCTCAAAACTCAAAAGGCAGTTATCAATCTCACAATTAGGTCTTAAAATAGGCTTACAAATACAAGCAGGCCACATTAGTATAAAATGTCTTGGTCAAAAGGCCCAAGAAGCAGGCTTTGTTGCCTGCACTTCAAAATGAGCCAAAGGTTATAAAACTCACATTTGAGAGGAGACTCATAAAACCCCTGGCTCAAAGAACAAAGTTTCTTGATAATACCCAAATTAAACAAGGAATAGGAAAAGGCAAATAAGAATACATTTCAAAAAATACAAAAATGATGCCTCAAAGACACTACCCCAAAGCAAACAAAATCCAGAACCATAATCACAAAATCAAAGGTAATGAGAAGTGCAGGGATTTCAAAACCAAAAACTAAAATTCCAAGAAACAAAGCCAAGGTGTGTTATAATCAGCGTCTCTATTTGATTGCTTTCTAGGTTTTTTTTAGGCTTTAAGTAGAACATATACATTTTGAACTAGGGTTTTGAAACTTAAGGATTTCATAGGTAATGTTTATATTTCATTCTGAATTATTTTTAACTAGCAAAATACCCGTGCTTCGCAGCGGAGAAGTAGTGTGTTAAAGAAGTAATGAAAAAGAAAAGGAAACATTTTGAAAATAACGTAACATGATTGTCAATGTAATTGTTTTGTGTGTTGCTGTCATATATATATATATATATATACACACACACACACACACATATAAACATATATATACATATACATATATATATACACATACATCCACATATATATGCATATATACATATATACATATATATATACATATCTACATATATACACACATACATACATACACACACACATATATATATATATACACACATACATATATATATACATACACACACACATATATAAACATATACATATATACATATACATACATATCTACATATATACATATACACATATATATATATATATATATATATATATA